>CAXAJV010000652.1:20000-22500 GCA_963969225.1 Xylocopa violacea | reverse complement strand
GACCGTTCAGAGGCTGCGCGTGCGGCGAGTCCCAACGAATCTTCACCCGAACGGACGCGCCGTCGTCGACTTCGAATTCCTTTAAGAGCGTGTGTCGCGCGTATCCTGTTTTAGTCGATCGTACCGTTCCGTTCGGAGGGGACGATTCGTCGCCGCCAAGCCTCGTTGTCGAGAGTCTGTGAAAACCCGTGCCGTTGCGAGATCGAACAATATTATGCTCGCTTCGCGTTGTCGGGTGAAACAGACCGCCTCGAGGCTGTGTACGACGGCGAGTCCCAACGAATCTTTACCCGAACGACGATCGTCGTCGACTTCGAATTCGTTAAGAGCGTGGTGTCGCGCCGCGTACCCTGGTTGTGTTAATGTCGATCGTACCGTTCCGTTCGGAGGGGACGATTCGTCGGGCCAAGCCTCGTTGGCGATTAGGGTCTGTATAATGAACCCGCCGTTGCGAGATCGAATCTCATTTATTATGCTCGCTTCGTGTTGTCGGGTAAATAAAATTATACAGACCGCGCTCGAGGTGTTGGTGTTGTTAACCGACGAGTCCTAACGAATTTTTCTTACCCGAACGGTAAGTTATGTCGTCGACTTTGCATATTCGACAGGTCGAGTGTGTACCATTATTTTGCGTCTCTGCGTGAAAGCAATACGCCGCTGGTACTTGTTCGTTTTCCCGTTTCACAATTGTGCTGCAAGCTCAGAGGGGACTTGCTTTTTGCCATAGCCTCGTTGTCGCGAGTCTGAGAAACCGGCCGTTGCGAGATCGAATAATTTATACTCGCTTCGTGTTGCCGGGGAAAAACGGTAGACCGCTCGAGGCTTTGGCGGCCGAGTCCCAACGAATTTTTTTTTTTTTTTTATCACCTGAGCTCTGAAGCACAGATCGTGCAGTGGATCGTGGAATTTGAGGAACTTGTACCACGCACCTGTGTTCGGGTTTTGATCGTGTCGTTCGTTCAGAGGGGACCGCTTCGCCGAGCGAAGCCTCGTTGTCGCGAGTCTGGAAACACACCCGCCGTTGCGAGATCGAATAATTTTTTATGCTCGCTTCGTGTTGTCGGGTGGGTAAAATTATATAGACCGCTTCGAGGTTTCACGGCGAGTCCCATCGATATTTTACGACTTACCTGTACGAACGTCGTCAACTTCTCGAAAGCAATACGCCGCTGGGTGTTGGATATCTTTCTTTTTTTTTTTTTTTGTATTCACTTCCACGTGCCATTCGTTCAGAGGGGACGACGATATATTCGCGTTTGCGTATTCTTCCTCGTTGTCGAGAGTCCCTTAATAAACCCGCCGTTGCGAGATCGAATTTTACAAGCTCGCTTCGTGTTGTCGGGAGGAAGGGGGGACCGCCTCGAGGGTCTGCGCGATACGCGCGAAGAAGAGTCCTAACGAATTTTCGAAAAATTTTATCTACCTGGACGCGTGGCACACTGGCGTGAATCCGAAAGGATGTATCCTAAACACCCTGAAACAGGCGTGTCCGTTTCATCCGTAGGACGGTATCGTGTCGCCGAGAATTCGGGCGACGCCCGCGTCTCCTTCGCCGGAGACGTTTGGGTCTCGACTTGTTCGAAACTTAGTACGAAGAGACTTAACAATTAATAAAAAATATACATATACGATTACCCTGAACGGTGGATCACTTGGCTCGTGGGTCGATGAAGAACGCAGCTAATTGCGCGTCAACGTGTGAACTGCAGGACACATGAACATCGACATTTCGAACGCACATTGCGGTCCACGGATACAATTCCTGGACCACGCCTAGCTGAGGGTCGTTCACGTAACCAGAATACTGCTTGCGTTGCGTTTCGTCGAATCTTTTCTCTCCGGTGCTCGAATCTGCCCGCCGTCGTTCATTCGAATTCCATTTACGAACGTTTCTGAGTTCGGGCGCACCGAAAGGGAAAAAGAGGAGCGATACGCGACGTACGAGCGATCGTTGGACGTTCGTCCGAGTCGTCTGTGGCCGTGCCCCGAGACTATATGCGACTGGTGTAACGTGTGCGCGCGTGCGGCGTGCGTTAAACGGGTTCACGGAAATCGACGGTGTCGATCACGGACTCGCGCGAGTTCTTCGTGGCGTCGTGAGTCGTTCGTTTAACCGGACGACCGCCCACGGGGAACCGCTTCGTGTTTCGACTGCCGATTTTGTTCCGTATTCCAAATTCGCACACCCGCCACACACCATGACCACTCTTCGCGCGTCTCTTTAACGCACGATTGATATGCCGCGCGCTCGACGTCGTTTAAAATGAATTTTTCTTTTGCCGCAAGACTGAGAGAATCGAATTGTTGGGAACTCGGTCGAGAGAGAGAGAAGAGAATATACAAGAAAGAGAGAGCGAGCGACATCGTCGTAACGTGAGGGACGATGATGCGCATCCGATCGTTCGAAGTTCGCACAGCCCCAGGGTGTTGTTGCGTTCAATCATCAGAATAACCCGTTCTCTCTCTGCTCTCTCCGCGCGTTGTGCGCGTATACCATGTT
>CAXAJV010000652.1:12500-15000 GCA_963969225.1 Xylocopa violacea | reverse complement strand
CAAGCGATAGCTCCGCGAACCCTCCCTCCGCGACCGCGTCCCCCCACAACCCCACCGCGCCCGCGTCCGCGTCCGCGACCGTACCGACGTCGACGACGACGTCACCGTCCGTAATCGAGACCACGGGTATTAGGATACTGCAGCTGAACATGCAACATTCAGCTACAGTTGCAGGCGAGGTGCGTCAGCTCGTAGCCTCGAAGCACTTAGACGTCCTGCTGTTGCAGGAACCATACGTCAGTTCTTCGGGCACGAGCCACACCGTTAGTGGACTAGGGATCGGGGCGAGGGTGGCGGCCGTCAGTTCACAATTCCCGTGGGCTGCGGTTGCCGTGTGCAACCCTCGCTTCGAGATGGTTTTTGTCTCGCAGCTAAGCACGGAACACTGTGTGTGTGCAGAAGTGCTAGCGCCCGGCTTCTCGATATACGTCGCATCATGCTACTTCCAGTACAGCGACGAAATCGAGGAGCACCTCAGACACCTCGAGATGGTGTTTCAGTCTCTGAGGGGGAAGAGACTCATAGTGTCGGTAGATGCCAACGCTCGGTCGTCACTCTGGGGGCCACAGAGAACAGACGAAAGAGGTGCGATGTTCGAAGCGCTCATCCGATCGTTTGGCATGGAAGTTGTGAATGACGCTCGGCAGCCGCCCACCTATTGGTCGACGAGGGGTGAGTCTTTCATCGATGTAACCCTGGCGTCGCCATCCATGCTCCCTTTCGTCAGGGGCTGGAAGGTAAGGTGCGGTTGGGCCAATAGCGATCACAACGCCATAGATATCGGGCTGAGGGTACCAAGAGCCAAAGCGGCGGATCGGGGCGGTGCGAGCACTCGGTTCGACACTCGTCGGGCCGATTGGGAGCGCTACTGCGGTCGCCTAGCCGATCTATCTAGATCGAGGCTTGAGGCCCTCCGGCTCGACTCTATGGAAGACGTCGAAAAGATGGCGGAAACGCTCACAGGCGTCATTACTGACGCCTGCGCCGCGTCGATGCCACGTAAACGCGTATTTAGAAAGTCCAACCCGTGGTGGACTCGCGAATTAACTAAAAAGAAAAAGCGCGTATATCGTCTACGTCGTGCCTTCCAGAGGGAAAGAGACGAAGCCGCCCGCCGGGCAAAACTACTAGAGTACCGTTCTTCTTTGCGGGAATACAGTAGGACGGTGAAGCGGACGAAGCTCGAAAGCTGGCGACGATTTGTTACGTCGAACGGAAACTCGGGGCCCTGGAGCACCGTATACAAGTACCAGGCGAAGAAACTCCGAGTTGAGAGAGTTCTCAGCACTCTCCGGCGTGGTAGTGAAGTAACATCGAATTGCCGCGAAACAGCCAGCTTGCTCTTGGAGGCACACGTTCCCGACGACCGGGAAGAAGAAGACACGCCGGATCAACGTGTCATTAGGGAAGGCGCACGCATCGCGCCCGGTACTCCCGACGCTGCCCCCATCACGGAGGCAGAGGTCGTGAGTACCGTTCGAACCTTCAAAAATAATAAAGCGCCAGGGCCGGACCACGTCGAGGTCCGCGCGCTGAAAACCGCGGTTAGAGTCATTCCCGGCCAAATTACGCGGCTTTTTAATGGATGCCTTCAATGGGGCGTCTTTCCCTTCGTCTGGAAGGAGGGCTCTCTACGAGTACTTCTTAAGGAAGGGAAGGACGAGAAGGATCCAAAATCCTACCGTCCGATCTGCCTCCTCTCAGTGATAGGTAAACTTTTCGAAAAGCTTCTCAAGAAGCGCCTCTATCAGACGTCGTTGGCGCCTGGAAAAGTGTCCGACCGGCAATTCGGGTTCACGCCCGGAAAGTCGACGGAGGACGCTATCGTGGAGTTGCGCCGCCTGGTCGATGCCTCGCAGGATCGATACGTGGCGGCAATGCTCTTCGACATCTCCGGGGCCTTCGACAACGTCTGGTGGCCCCTAGTTTTGAATTCCCTTAGAGAGCGAGACTGCCCTCGGAATGTTTTCGAGGTAATTTCTAATTACTTCGACGGCCGACGGGTTAAGATCTCGATAGCTTCCGAACAGGTTTCGAAGCAGGCGACGAGGGGGTGTCCGCAAGGCTCCGTTCTCGGTCCCGCCTGCTGGAACCTCATGTTCGACGATCTCCTGCGGTCACTTCAGACCACAGTCGAGAATAGGTTTATCGCTTACGCGGACGATCTTCTCGTCCTAGTAAGCGGAAATAGTAGGCGCGACCTCGAGACCCAAGGTCAACAGGTCGCAAACCAAATCCTTAGCTGGTGCAGCTCGGCCAAACTCGAAATCTCGGCCACAAAGACGGAGGCAATTGTCCTCAAGAGTGGCTGGATCGAGCGGCAAATTTTAGGTCGAAGAGGAGGCGCCCGTCCCGACAGAAAACGCAAGGCCGTTCGGCCTTCGAAAGCCGACCTTGCCGGTAGACCACCGACCATCCGTATAGGAGACGCGAAGATAAAATTTAGACCCGCGGTTAAGTACCTTGGCGTCACGTTCGACAAAGGAATGCGCGTCCGAAC
>CAXAJV010000652.1:5000-7500 GCA_963969225.1 Xylocopa violacea | reverse complement strand
AGAGGTCGGAAGCGACATGACCGTGAAATTGTAAAATATTCCCACCGAGAGGTCGGAAGCGACATGACCGGGAACTTAGAAAATATTCGCGCCGAGCGGTCGGAAGCGACACGGCGGGGAACTTAGAAAATATTCGCGCCGAGCGGTCGGAAGCGACACGACGGGGAACTTAGAAAATATTCGCGCCGAGCGGTCGGAAGCGACACGACGGGGAACTTAGAAAATATTCGCAACGAGAGGTCGGAAGCGACACGATCGGCGGTTTTTCGCTATTTTCTCGTAAATTAAACCGTTGACCTAACAATTTTTTTGCAGAAACCTTATTGAAAGCTATTGATTGAATTTATTAGCGCATTGTTTAGTCGAATTTATAATTTTTAGTCTCCCGAAACCGACACGACTGGCGGTTTTTGTCAATTTATCGGTAATTTTTTTATATAAACGATTGGTTTTTTTTTCGTAATAACGATTAATTTGATTGTAGAATTCATTTGTACGTGTCAGATTTTCGATTTTTCGTGTTTTTCGTTGACTTCGTATTTTATAACTGCGTTTTTTCAATGTTAAAATCGATTAAAATTCGTTATATTCTAGAAATATGTTTTTCCGTATATATTCATTATGTTTAAACAATTTCCGTTCATAAAAGTTCAACGTTAATAGCACTTTATACTTGCGCCTCCGCGCGACTAAGTTACAGCAGCCTTTCCGGACGGTCGGTCGCCGCTGGAGTTTACCACCGTAAGCGCCCGTGCGTTAGCCCGGCCGGCGCCGACCGCCCGGCCGGCCGTTCCGTATCTATAAGGAGACAGGTCGGTTCGAGCCGGCCGGGCGGAGTAGCGTCGGGCGCGTGGCTATTCTATGACTTCGGTTGAGAAGCAGTCCACCGCTCCTCGAGAATACGTTCTCGACTGCTCTGTCCCGTGTCGGTTGTCGAATTTTCTCCACACTGCATTGCCACGGGTCGGTGTCTTTGACCGAATGGCCCATATGTGGCGAGCGTCCAACGGTGACGTTGGTGACCATTTATCCGAGTTTTACTCGGTTAAATTGTACCTTCCTTGCATCGATTCTAAATCTTTACGCTCCGAGCTCTCGGAACGGACTCTAGAGATACATATTGAATTTTTGGACGTACCAGATGTGTGTACGAAATGTCCATAATATGCTATACGCATGAAAGGTGTATATGGAGATAGATATACACCGATGATATACCAAACAAGTTCCTCAACAAAAAAAAATAAAAATGAGCATCCACTGAGTTGAGGAACGAAACAAAAAATAAAAAATAAGCATCCACTGAAGAAGGCAAAAGAATAAATGGTATATGTCATTTCGACACGATCTGTTACGAAACAGAGGAGTCTCTCGACGAACTTCCAAAAGGTGTCCCGTGTCGAATGCCCAGCGCGCACTTGGTACGCGCCAGCTCGCCTGAGGAGGGCGAGATACAAAAATATACTTCAGCGTGACACAATTGTACGCGCTTGCTCGTCTATGCCGAACAGCACGCTTCTCTGTACGCGCTATCATAATGCCCAGCGTGTGAGAGCGTGTGTAGTATCTCTGTTATAGTCAAATGGAGTGCCAAGAGGTACTACGCGTTCGCGCATTAGACGATAAAAGGTATTCTTTATATACATATTAAACAATACAGCGTGACACGATTATAACCGCTTGCCATCGTCGTTGCCCAGCATGTTCTCGCAAGAGATGTTCGTGCTATAGACGATGGAGAAAAAAGGTGTACGATAAATCAGCGTGACGCAATTGTACGCGCTTCCTCGCCTTGATGACCAGCATGTTCTCTGTACGCGCTATCTTAATGCCCAGCGTGAAAGAGATGTCCGTGCTTTCGGCGATATTTGCCCAGCGTGAAAATTGCATACGCGCTTGCATCGTCGATGCCCAGCATGTTCTCTGTACGCGCTATCTTAATGCCCAGCGTGAAAGAGATGTCCGTGCTATAGACGATAAAAGGTGCCGTACACCGATATAACAAGCGGTGACAAATCGTATACGCGCTTGCATCGTCGATGCCCAGCATGTTCTCGCAAGAGATGTCCGTGCTATAGACGATTAAAGGTGACAATATGTATTCAATAAATGACAAAAATGTGCCCAAAAATATATAACCAGCGTGAAAATTGTATACGCGCTTGCTCGTCGATACCCGACAAGTCCTCGCAAGGGGATATGTCCGTGGTAAAGACGATGTATATTTTCAGCGCGAAGTGTATACGCGCTTACTCGACACGGTTCAGTTGGAAGGCGACTTGTGAAGTCGATTTTGGGAACGTACGATTTTTGGGAGTGTCTCATTCTCGAAAGAAAAGAAAAGAAAGGAAAAGGAGAGGAGGAAAAAATGCAATACCTCGGTATTATTGAACATATGTGCTAACCGAGGATGCATTTTACGAAATACAAAAAATAAATAATGTGCTCGAGCGAGGTCCGAAAGACCCGTCAGCCGCATCCACTGAACAAAACTATGACG
>CAXAJV010000651.1:0-14251 GCA_963969225.1 Xylocopa violacea | reverse complement strand
GCCGATCGGACGGGCCATTTGACGGGGCTCCGATATTGGGACCCGATTGGAAACTCGATCGAGGCCGGCTGCTCGACGCGCGACGCGCGCGGAACTGTTGGGAACGCGCGCTTAGAGAGAGGAGGCCCCGTAATATCTGGCAGCTCGATCTCCGATCGTATCGGTCCGCGGTGGAACATCCAGCTTGGCAAACAGGAATCGCGATACCCGGAGGCCGGCGTTCGCGGCCACAAAGCTCAAAACCGCGATTTATATTTATCGTATATATCCGCACTTGTAGAATCCGTCGTGAATTTTATCGCCGGCTGATCGCCGCGGGAGGGTTCGATAAATTTCCCGCGGCTACGTGACCGCTGTCCCCCGATCGTTGTTCCATACGCGACCGAGCAATTTCGATTATTATATATAAAAGATCGCGATATTCGCGGCGGCTAAAGCGCTGCGAAGTGGACCCCTCCGTCTGATCCTGATCGTACACTTTCTACTTTCGAAGACCGCGTTAAGTGATCATCGCGCGCGCGATTTTAATTTGTTATTAAAGGAAAACTTCGACCGACGTGATCTGATATCGTAGAATTTTGCTGGTTTTAATTAATTCATAGTAACTGTAGAGTTACCATGTACTGTATTAGTATTTTCAAGATAACCCTAGGCAGAGTCAACCAAAAATCAGCCATAGATAGTACCGCTGGTTCTCTGCGATATCTAGCGGCTCGATCCGCGATCGTATCAAAACACGAGGCATTCCGCATAGCAAACGGGAGCCGTGATATCAAACGCTGCTCGAAAGCACACGGCTAACCTCTGTTATTACACCATGACCGGCAACGGCGGCGAATGTTTGCCTTAAGGTGTTCGCCGCGTGGTCGTTTTTACACCGTTTCTCTCGAACGCCGCAGAAGATCCGTTCGATCTTGCCTCACCAACATAAATTAGCAATTAACTTAGAAATTCAATTTGTGCTATTCAATTCGCACCTCACAGTGTGGAAAACTACGAAAAGATGTTTATGTACGCTTGGTTGAAGTTGATTTTGATCTAATCGAAGTATCTTCTTTTCAATCGAAAGTTAGTCAGTTGTCTTTAGCTAATTTAATTGAGCAATTTGATCGAATACCTCTAGTACCCATCTAAATAGCTCCAACAACACGTCATCGACACAGTATGCCTCGCAAGAGTGAAAATTGAACGACTATCGGCAATCGAGGCCACCCTTTGGCCATTCTCACGCATACTCGCGTGGAAAGCAGTTGCTCGTTCGCGCTCGTATCCGTAGACACGCATAACGACGTGCAGTTACCAGTGTGCCAGGCATAGGTTGACGGGTAACCCGATAATCAGCACATCCAGCGAACGACCGGTGCACCTATTAAGACCCAATAACGACACGTAATCACTCAGGTGTTGGACTTGAGCCGATGGCGGTCTCCTCTCGAGGAGGAGACCGTTCAAGATGTTCCTGCCGCAAGCACAAAGTGTGGGAAGCGAATTCAGCTGGAGTGAATTTCGTTGCATGACTGGCGTGACTAGGCTCGGGGAAAGCGGAAATCCGTGTGCGTGTGTGGCCCCAGTCGTCCCGGAATTTCATGCCACTCCAGCTTCGAAACGATCGCGGACCACCGTTGCTGTTTTTACCCGCTTGTGTATTTAATACCTATTTCTTTGGGAAATGATTCGGAGAAACTTCAATTAAACGGGGTGACGAGGGGAAAATCTCTGAGAACGTTCGTTTTTCCTTCGAACAAGTCGTTAAGTTTGTTGGTTTCTGTCGAAGTAGGTAGGGAAAAATTTACCGGGAAACGCGTTAAACTTTGCATTATCGGTTATTGAAAGCCGGTTGGAAACAAGTATCGCGTCCTCGTCGAAAGTTAAATGAACCGATGTCGTTAAAATTTTATTTCGTCCGGTAAATTCCTCGTTTTACATTCCGACAGAAATCGTGTCCATATTCGGTAGAAAACGTGTTCGAAAATTGAACAAAAATTGCTTTGATATAGAAAATTCCTCTAACAAAATCTCCAATACCATTTCCGTTAAACAGAGATTATAAAAAACGATTACAATTTCCTTTTTCATAAACAAGCAAATTGTCATTCGTAGAAATTGATTCTCGCAAAAATCTCCCTCTTTCGAAGCGTTGCACTCATTTCGCGAACGAAAGTTACCGCCGAACTCACATCAATGCGAAAATATATTGTCAGCACAGCAAGTGTATAGTATATCCTCAATGATTTGCAAAGTTAAATGTTTACATTTCAGTGAAGTATTTATTTTCTCATTAACATAATTAAACGCGTAAAACACTATTACACTTTGACTCGATACAAATTAGTATCGTTACCCTCTCGGGCTTTTTTTTATTGTTTTTGTGGGGGGGGGGTTTGTTCCTTTAGCTGGAACTTTTGGATTTTTTTGTGGGGGGTGGGGTTTCCCTTGTAGGGAATTTTGGTTCTTTTAGGGGTGGGGGTTTTGTTCCATTAGTTGGAACTTTTGGGTTTTTTTGTGGGGGGTGGGGTTTCCCTTGTAGGGAATTTTGGTTCTTTTAGGGGTGGGGGTTTTGTTCCATTAGTTGGAACTTTTGGATTTTTTGTGGGGGGGGGTTGGTTTCACTTTGGGGTTTCACTTTTGGGGTGGGGTTCACTTTTGGGTTGGGGTTGCGCAGGGTTGGGCAATCGCAAGGGGTAGGGGTAGAGCGCTCTTAGGGGGTAAGGCCTTACAGGGGGGCAGGGTTACCTCAGGGAAGGGGCTTATATTTACATCGAGACTAGGGCTGTCTCGATGGCATCAATGGCTTTCGTCGAAACGAAAGCCTGACGTCATGCTAATGCATGATCGTCTAAAAATGGTCGATTGCGAAGCGCTCCTAGCAGCTCCACATCGACAGCTTCGACCCCCCATGGCTCGCCTTATAAGCACTACGGTGTCAACTGTTACTTGTGAGAATGCAAATTGCTAATTGCCATCTGGCGGAGGCGCTCGAAGCTCGCGATTTTCGGTCTAGCGGTGTGCTAGGGTGGTGCTATGCGCTAGGCGCCCGCCCCCGTTCTTCGTAGGTTAGAGATTTCGATCCAAATAAATACGAATGCGTATTCGACACTTCCATTTCGATACCAAATATTTTTAGTGGTAGTATTTTTGATTACGTTATCTACACGGTGTAAAAAAAAAGTTTTCTTGTCAGACGAATCGAGTATCGATACGAAAATACATATAAAATCAGCACAGCCGGTGTATAATAATATCTTCAATGAGTTACAAGACAAGTATTTTTCATTAATACAGTAAGATGATTTCAAAACAAGTATTTTTCATTAACACAGTAAGAATAAAAGGCAATTAAGAAAATATTATGATACAATCAACAAACTATTATCGTAATGAAATTAAAAATTTACAGATTTCACGACACGCGTAAGAATCAAGAGATTGAAAATCAATATTGCAGGTATACTGTAGCTATATATATGTCAGCATAATGCGACATAACGTGACAGACCGTAACGTTACTTTCTTCGAATAGTACACCCATACTGCTCGCTATACAAGTTAGATGTTACGTTACGCTTTTCCGAAAGTGTACCCCTATTCATTGTTTCCGTACGATTCGTAAATGATTTTCAATCATAAAAAACAAAGGTCACAGCTACGCGATTAATCCAACTATTCAAACGTAAATTCGTATCGCGTCCCTCGTTACAATTTATCTCGACGCACATGGCCGCATCGATAACTTGGCTCCCACTTTTCGACTTCTCTACCACTTGCACGCGGAACTCCCGGCGAGACTTATATGCTCCACAATTTCACGGTGTCCCCGGAACACGGTATTCATGTATTCCACGAACGTTCCACGGGTCCACACAGGCTCGCAGCAGAAAATGAAGAGATCGACGCCTACGTTTCAGCACGCCCCGTGTCCCTGTCGTGCCGGACGTGTATACGATCCAGCTTGTTGCTCCCGTAACGAGGGAGCCCATGGCGACTCGACCGACGAATATCCTTTATTCCGTCCCGTTATTATTCCTGCTCCTTCCTCGCGGGACATACGTACTCGCAGCGAGAATCTCGCGCGCGCTGGCGAGCAGGGAGCGGTTCTCGCGGGTCAATCGTCGCGGATAACGAGCGACCGCGATACAATTAACGCGCTCGCACAGGCGTAAAGGTAGGAGCTGGTTGCTCCTGCTCCCGTTAATTATCACGGTGACGCTTATCAACGGGCATTGCCGTTTTATCTCTATCGCGATCACTGGCTTGGACATACGTTCGTTCTCTTTACGGCGTCCGTCTGGCGTTCGCTTTCCCGCGCGCACCGCCCAGTCATTAACGCCGCGGTCGCACGGACAGCGAAAAAAGGGGACGCAGCAACGTCCAGTGTCATAGCGCGGATTTCAAGGTTTCCAATATTCGCCGCGAAGATTTGAATAATTTCGAGCGGAATTGAATATGCATGAGGATAGATCGAGAAGTTGATCGCCGATGCCCTCTCGATCCGAAGCGAAACGAGCACGATCGAGCGATCCGAAACTGGAAAACCGCGCCTTTTCGCCGATTGAACCGAACCGCCGACGGGTAATTAGAGATTCGTGTCGCTCCTTTGTGAAACACGCTCTGCTTTGTAATTACCAGGCCAGGGTGGTATTGAAGGGACGGGAGACGGAGGGAAACCGCAACAACTGGCAAAATGGATGGAGACGTAACATGGTTCGGGTAATTAGGGGACTGGGCTTTTGCGGGATTCTGCCGGTGAATGGGTAACTGTATGGTTAATTCTGTGGTATTGTCGGGGAATGTGAGATTCCTTGGAATATTGAAGTTACGGTCAAAGTGAAAGATAAAAGACTAGCAGTACCGTGCATTACTTTGGCTTAACGTAACGCGACAGAGCGTATTCGCGTTCTTCGTGTTTTCGCGACCCAGGACGCGAGTGTTCGCCAAGAGAATATCACTCAACTAAATTTTTCTTCGCACCCATTACGATCACGCCATCGAGGATTCGCCAGAAAGTTCCTAGTCACCCATCTAAGCCTCGACCATGCCCAATGCGACCCAGCTTCGAGTCCCTCGCGACTCGAGGAAACGATCGTGTCCAGTCGAGTCCATTGAAAGAGGGAAATAAAACTAGCAGCTATCGTAAAGAGTACCAAGTACAAAATTCTGCATATCTGTAAACTCTAATCTATAATGCATCGACGGAAAGTCGAAACAACTTCCGTTACAAATATTTAATTAAAGTTTAACTCTCGCCACTTGGATCTCCTCGTTATACAAAGTTTTCCAAGCAAATAAGACGGGAAACATCTTTATTAGCACAATCTTCGATCGCTATCGGCCGCGACCGTTGGCCACGCGCCTCGGAACGTGTTAATCCGTTCAGCAATCCCATTTCCACTAACTGCTCCTATTTTACTTAACCGACCGACTGTCCCGGAAGCCAGCACCCAGCACGAGCCTCGTTTGCCGGCGAAACTCACCCCGTTTCTCAACCTACCCCCCACGGGTCCGCGCTTTCGTTGGGGAACGAAATCGCGCGGTAAACCGTGCACATAACTGGTCGTGTCTCGCGGTTGGCGGTGGCACGGCGGTGCAGGTGTTAAAAATAACTTAATTAATGCGCGCGGCAGTGGCCGATGCGATAATTGGGCAGGCCAGCGGCGGCGATCTAGAGAAAACTATGATTAACTCGGTATCCAATTAGCTCGTATTAGGAGCAGCATCGACGATCGGCGTCTCTGTGCCCGCGTATGTGCGCGGTACCAGTTGCTCCTTTTTCTCGACGACTAGTATGTTACACGCCGGCGCTGCACGGTAATCCAGCCGCGGCGTCTCGTCGTTAGATCGGAATTATCGGCGGATTGTTCGCGGTCCACGAATATCCCGATAATAGCGTCTGGCTGTTACGTATGTATGACGTGGTATCGTTCGTTCGATTTCTTGCATTCGGAAAGGCCGGCTGCGACGCGACGCGGCCTCATTACCGTGCCACCGCGTCTTTCCGTTCCCGATACGTTCGCCTTCTTGCCCGATTTTCGTTCGACCTGCCAGCCCTTTTTTCGCCATTTCGGCGCCGATTTGTCTTCTAGTTGGAATCTTTCCCTCTTTTTTCCTTTCCTCGTATCTGATCGTGTGCGCTTACAGTTTGCTGCTGCGAAGATTCTTCACCGTTTTTGCGATTTGAAGGGTCGAGAGTATACGTCTCTATTTTCTGGACATTCGATATTTTTAATGAATCTTGAAATTGTCACGTGCAATACTTGGTATTCTGTGGCAGTTCGAGAGAATCTTTTAAGTGTAAGCCAGTCACTGGCACGAATTTCGTTTAATCGACATTTCTTTTTAAGATTCTGTTCTCGCATTAATATTCGATATTCGCTATACAATTTCAGAAGCCAGTAGTCTACTTGTACCGTAGACATTACTGTCGCCTGTACCACGGTGTACAAGTAAAACGTAGCTCCGTGGTACTTGCGTAATTGTGCAATAAACTGTTGCTTAATTGAGCGGCGAGCGTCCTGATTTACATCGAGCTTTCACCTCTTTCATAAATCGGACCGATACGCTGCGATGCTGGAAAGCGATCGGTGTTATTCTCGCTTCCCTTTCGTGTTCCGGAAGTTGTACGATTCTGCCACGGAAAATGAGCTGTATTGTTGTTTAATCACGGGCGCGGCTCCGACTTCCGTGATGTCGATATTGTTTATGAGTTCCGTGGGAACGAGAGCGAGAACTTCTGCCTCGGCGCGATTAAATCGGGACGATTATTACAAGAGGATATTTGTTAAATAATACCTCGCGAATATTATTTATGAGTTCCCAGGTGTATCGAAGTTTCGCTGCATAAATCAGATCGATGAAACGGTTCGACAAAATCTTGCGCAATCGAGAAGTTTTTATTCTAGTACTAGTTACATCAATTTATGTACTTCTTCGCGTTTCCAGACATCAAAATAAATTGTAAGACTGAATTTCTCTCCTTCGAACTTAAAGAAACCTTCCGAATTGTACTTGGAAACATTTATGCTACAAAACTGCAGTAATTAATCCGCAAAATATCTCCCCCCGCCTTCAATACCTGGAATCGTTCCAACTAAAATTTCGCCCAGCCGATTCACCAGGATCTCCTCCGCTCCAATTAAGAGCGGCGACCGGAGAAGATCGGTGTCTTGAAATTGCCGACTCTCCGTCCACGCTAACGCGATAATTCTCGTCCGATCGTGCAACCAAAATAATCCGTCGAGCAACGAGCTAGCCAGAGCTCTCGCGGCTTAAGTGGCCGGCCGCTAGTTACCAGGCTAACTCCACCGGGTTCTCGTCATCATTATTTCCATCGTGGCAAAAATAGACGAGTTTCCAATCGAAGCGGTCGAAGTTACTTCGTCATCGGCTAGGGCAGACGTCGCTCTCTCGCGACAAGCGTTTCACGATCGCTTCATCGCGCTGGCCAATCTCCGTGCACCATAAACAATGCGCACGGCGAATCTCCTTGAGATCGGCAATAAGTAATAACCGTGACGGGTAAGGCCAAAGGAGAGAGAAGGAAAAAGAGAGAGAGAAAGAGACGACGAGGCACGGTGAGCAACATTCTTAAAGAGGTCAGCCGCGTGTCACGGGAAGAAAAAGTCACGGAAAGCGCGCCGCGGCTCCACGCAGCTACGACGGCTATCGGGTTGCTCTTAAGCAGATCCTTCAGAGATGTTTTCTGCTCATTTTTCAATGAACTTCATTACCAAGGAGATCCTCTTCGATCCCGTTTTTTACCATTCCTCGAGCGCTTCTTTGTTACGTTTCGCTATACGTTTCTGTATCTACTTGATCGCAAAGATGAATCGCTCTTGTTACGCGCGCGGTATACGCTTATATTCTGGTTGCGCGCTTTTTCTTGCGAATACCTTTTTTCTTTCTTTCTTTTCGACATTGAAGAAGCGGTCGAACGATACTATCGATGCGATCCTAGTATCACTGATAGTTGTGGGTAATTTTATTGGGTGACGTTAAACAGTGGATACAAGTGTTTAAACAATAATTAAACGTTTTATAATATCGTTGATAGAAATCGCAACGGGTTTTGGTCGAAATATACACGTGGTCTAACAAGCTACGAAACGCTTTCACGTCCCGCCAGCAACGTTTTACTCGCAAAACGTAGCCGCGACTGACATTTAAGAGGCATTTAATAATTGTCATTTAACCATGTCGCGTTTCCAACATAATACTCCGGCCGTAATTTTCTCGATACCCGCGAACCCGAAGCAATCACGAACTCTGTTCACGTCCGTTCCCGATGTGTCGTCTCGATGTTCCATTATCTCCTTCCCCGAACTAACCGCAAGCAATGAAATAACACCGCTCCGCATCACGATCGTGCACAATCCTCCAATTACATTCCACCTCTCCCGCCTCGCTAGCCACGTTTTAATGAATATTTTCCAGGCTCTCGTTTCTGAAACGAAAGAAACAGAAGACGCGAAACTGCAAGAACAGACCAGCTCGAACTCTCTCTCTCTGTTTACGTCGGAAACGGATGCCTCCTTGAAACAGGAGAAAACAAACCGAAACGAAACAACCCTGTTCGACCGCCACTCGTTACCATTGTTCTCCAAAAAACTGACGCGAGGGAAGCATCCTCCGAACGATCGTTCGAAATCACACGTTTCTCGCAGTGGGCCCCAAGGCGACGAGTCGATTCCTGAATGAAACGGACGAGTTTTCGACGTTGAACGACCCTTCGGGGAGCCAGTGGCCGTCGTTCTGTTTTCGGCACGTGAGAGGCCGGCGCGCGCCATGGCGTCTCGTGGCATCGACCCGTTCGCCACCAGGGGCGGGTTGTTCACCAGTCCCGAGTGGCGAACAACGCGCGAGAACCTCGGGGTAGGTTGCCTCTCTGGTATTTGGTTACCCGTGACGGTTTGAATGAGGGACAGACGGCCGGTTGGGGCGATAATACGGCAGTTAGTATGCGGCAGGTACTGTTACTTAATGTTAATGCCTCTGGACCCCATTGATACTTGTGTACGCGACGGAACGAAGAACAGATTCCAGCTACGAAACGGAGAGGTGAGCCCGCCGCGGCGTTGCTGCTGGCCCCTTCCCTACCCCGGGGCCCGACACCGGGGTGGTGCACGAAGAAGCCGACTCTGGAATGCTACGAGTCCCGATCCCCGGTCTACGTACAGTCCGTGGGCCCCGTTCCAACCTGTCCGGCGCGGGTACCACCGCGGTGAGCCGTGAGCCGAGGGGGCAAGAAGAGGAGGCGAGGTATCGGGGAAGGAAGAACCGCGGGGCACGGGACAGGGAAGAAGAGGGAAGAAATCGCTTTATCGCGCCACCGGGCCCGTGGCCCTTCGCGGACCTGCTCCGAGCCGGTGGGAGCCGCGGAAAAATTGCGAGGCCCGCGATTTCTGCTTCCCTCGGATATCCTTCGCCGCGTACCAGCGAACTTTCGCCAGCGACCGTTCGCGCGATTAATTTAATTGCACCGAATCTGTTATTGTCGCGTGCAATTAACGCGTAATTATCGGCCCCGTCCCGAGGACCGCGACGGGAAGTCCATTACCCGCTCGCAGTATTTTAATAAGGTCAACGATGTCTTTATTACGCGTACGCCTAAGAGATCGAGGATCTACGGAGCGGTGCCGGTCGGCGTTCCCCCCGGAACGAGCATTCCTGTTTCGCGTCACGTAGATCCGTTTAATCTACGCAGGTATAAATCAGGTTGATTTCTTAAATGAGGCAACACCGGGCACAACATCTCCGAATTAACCTTGCACGCCGTGACATCATCTTGTATATTTCTTTTCCCTGGCCTTTTAATGGCGTCGAATAATTCACTCGGAAAGGGCGACGAGTGAAAAGAACAACGAAAACGACCGAGAAGGCGGGGAAGTGGAGGTAAGAAACGAGAAGGAAAGGGTAAAAAAGGAGAAGAGAAAGAACTGGGGGAGGGGGGAGGCAGCCAGGGTGGAGATGGCCGAGGGGGTGAGAGGGGAATTCGAGAGACGGAAACGTAACGAAGACACGGAGGAACGGGAGAAAGAGACGGTGATAGGAGGTGGAAAAAGAGGAGGCAGACGATGGTTCGGTCATACTTCGCCGGAAGAAATTTTTATGGGGGCCCATCTACGAGCTGCGAGCTCTCGACGGGAACGCCTGGAATTTTTAGATCCATTCCGGCTCACTCGTAAAACCGCACGCCGTAATTAAAAGCCACGGCGATCGCAGGATCTTCACGTTTAGTGTCGCGGACATTTTCATTATTGCCAGTTACTCCTCGGACAGATACGGCCGGAAATACAATAAAACAAACGGGGCGAACGGGGAGGAGAAGTGGCGTGTACCAAATGTGTCTGCAATAAACGGATTTATCGAGCATGAAACCGATATTTATTGGATACCGCGTGTACCGCTGCTAATCGTCTAATTAATAACCGATAAAAATGCTTGATGTGTTTACATTAACCACGAGGAGGTTAAGCAATAACCATTGTCGGTCGACTGTGAAGAAATCGTAAATGGTTTCGGCATGTAGCAGCTGGAGAACGGTTCTCCTACCAGCGATCATTTTTCACGATGGACCAGGATGAAACGAACGACGCCGAAAACTCGCAGAAATCTGCAACTTTCGTCCGAGCTTCGTCGGTGCAACCGCTTGGTATCGGTTCGCCGGAAGGGGTGGGCGCCGTGGGCAACGGTAACGAGGAAGATTTCGCCGTGGCTCGGTGTGGTAAAAGCAGAAAAAGTAGAAAGCACGGACGGGAAAAAGACAGGGAGGTGGGGCCAGTGAAAGATATCGAAGAAGAAAGACTCGGATCGGAGACGAAAAGACAGAAAAAGGACGCCATGCGAACTGCCAGCCGGGAACCAGGGAAAAAGCCGAGTGGAAGAAGGACGGGCTGACGAAGATTCTCGAAGGATGGAACTATGGAAGCAAAAACAGAAACCAGTCTCACTGGCTCAAGGCTGCCTACCCGAGAGAGTACCTGGCCCCGAAGCAGAGGCAACAGCTTGAGCCTCGGCTACCTGGTCTGCCCGTGAGTACCTGTCTGCCTTTACCTCCGATTCCTCTCTTCCTTCTTCTCCCTGCACGCTGTTCCTCTCTCCTCCTCTACTACTCTCCTCTCTCTCTCTCTCTCTCTTCCTCTCTGTCCATCTTCCTCCTCCTCCTCCTCCTCCTCCTCTTCTTCTTCTGCTTCTTCCTCATCTCGGTCCTCCAACCACCTCCACCTCCTTCCTTTCTCCACACGAGTCAGCTCTCGTCCAAGGAGGGCCCTCCACCGTAGCTACCACCTTTATCCTTGGTCCGTAGCACACCGATACGCAGAGTCGTTTCACGCAAATTCACCAGGGAACGCCTTCGTTGAGCGCGGTCCCGAACTCGTTCCCCCGTTAAAACCGTGACGCATCGTTGGGACCGGTCGAAGCCAGCACCGTCCGCGGGTATCGTCCTCTTTGATCCTTCGACTTGGCGAAAGGACCAGACCCTCTGTCCAGCGAGCCTCGCTTCGATTCTTTCCACGTAATTATACGTGCTCTCCGTTCCCGTTCTTCCCGATAACGTGTTACACACCTGAACTGGCGCTGATCCGACTGCCGTCGCGTCTTCGGAAACCCAGAAGACCAGAGGGACACACGCACACAGAGGCCGACCAGCGCCAACGTACACGTGTACTAATGGACCGTAACGAGGACGACTAATTAAGAAAGACGCGATAAATTTTGGCCCCGAAACGATACACAGGCTGGAGCGAAAACATCAGAACGGACATTAGGCTGTCGCGAACCGGGTGAGCTATCGTCGATGAATCGATTTCACGCGCACGCTCGGACACCGCGCTAATGGCGTTCTATCCGGAGGGAAATCGGCGACCGACTATGACACGCGAAATGATAAGTTCTGATGCGCCGTGGCGAATCGCGATAATTCGTAACTGACGACCCGCCGCTGCGGGGACCGGTATTCCGAGCCGGTGGCGATTGATAACGCGACGAAACGGCGATCGATTTGTCGCGGGAAATTAGCATTCGAGACTATTACATGGCGCTGACATTCCGATGGTTTTCTTGCCGCGGTCGAATAGCGTTGCTTAACGAATCGATAAGTACATTCGACGAAGATCGTTAGTGTATTAACCGACTTAAGTACCATTCTTTGGACCTGATAACTTATGTACCTGACAATTCCCTGCACTTTAGCGCATAATTCTTATCTTATTCGACAATTATTTATACGCGCACGTACAAAGTGGTAACACTTCTGTCCGACGTCCCGAGGTACCTGCTGTAATGGATAGCAAGTTAATGGTCCCTAATATAATTCATAATTTGCCATCGAGAGAGTGTAGCTTCTCCACCTCCGAGTCATCGCATCGATATTACAATTATGATTGAAAACGCGACCTGCATGCGTATCAGCCTTCAGGTTCAAAAGCAGGTTGTCTTCCATTACACGGCGCGTCCATCCGGTCATCGGGATGCTGCCGCGACGTTAAACGCCTTTAACACCTCGTTAAGACAGGATGTAATGATAGTCGATGGTCGTTACTCAAGAATAATGAGAGCCCGAAGGTAGTTGCGGCCGATCGCACGCGGTTCGGCAAAAATCCGCCCTGCATCCTTACGAAACCGAGGCAACATTATAACACAGAAAATTCCCGTTTCTTCCACTGGCGGCCACGGTGAAGAATGTGAACTCGTTATTTCAGCGATCAGACTGCCGTCCACCGTTGATTCGCGACGCGAAACTCGCATTCCATCGAGTATCCATCGTCTACTCGTTGTTTTCCCCTAAAAAACGAATTTACCTTCTTTCGAGACTGAAATGATTACGAAGGTGCGTCGAAAAATTCCTGGCTTTCCCGCAATTGGTTCTAGGCTTTTTCTACTCGTCCAGGCTGGTCTCATGCAATCCCTGTAGACATATGAAACTCTATATAACGAAACACACGCGAACCAAAATTGTAACAGTTTCTTTTCTTCTAAAGTGGTTACAAACGTCAAATTTTACAAACACCCCTCGCATCCGCGTTGTTATCATTGCGTCATAGAAAATGGAAGCAGAGGCTTCTCTTTCGAGAGAACGAGCCCAGATCGAAACGCAAAAGAATCTCTTTTCCCGTAAAGTGACGTACGAGCATCTCCGACGTTGCGTCCATTTCATCTCTCCCCCCATTTCCCCCATTTTTCTTCGCTTTTTTTTCCTTACCATTCCCTATCGCGCATATTCTCACGAACGGAGCAGAGCCAATCTCCCTGTGCCCCACCCTCCGTGGCGTCCATCGACGACAACGTCCCACTTAGAGGCCGGTATAACAAACTACCTCCGCAGAAACGTACGTATACACACGCACGCTGCCGGTCGAGCAGTCAGCCAGTCGCGTTGTAATCGCGGAATAATTGAATCCGCGCTCACCACGCACCGCGGGGACCGATCTCTCTACTCGACTCTGTCTATCCACCTGTTCCAGCTAGGAGCGCCGACGTCTCGCTCCCACCCGCGCCGCCAGAGGGAGGGAAAGAGAAAGAAGCTTTATTTATAAGCGCCTCCAGCTACTGGCATAAACGCGGCGAGGACTGCATTCATAAAGGCCGCCTCCGGCTGCCGCCAGCTTTCCTAGACCAGGTTCGCGTGCTGTTGTTGTTGTCCCCGGTCCCTGGCAGTCGCTGGCAGTCGCTGGCGACGCTGGTAGCGCTGGTACCGCGAACGGTGCAACCGACGACCCCGTTTACATCGGCTCCGGCCTGCTCGGGCCCCGGGGCCACGCTACCTCGCTTACTCGAACTCGAACGATCCCCTTTTCGTCTTTCTTCTCCCTTCGACACGCCGCTTTCACCATTCCGCTCCCCGATCCCTCTCTATCTATCTCATCTCCGACGCGCGCGTAACGCCTCCTCTTCCTCCTACACACCGTCTAAACGCCGCGTCGAGATTAATGCGGCATCCTCGCCGATTCTCTGCTCGTCCCCTCGGGCTCGCTTCCGGAGTTCGTCTCCCCCTGGGAGATCTCTGAACGGGCTGCGGTTGTGTATCGGTCGGATAATATTCGGTGTTACAAATCGCTTTCGAGAGGGAATGATAAACCTGCGGTGGCTGACCTGTCGTAGGGGAGCGCTACTGGGATTTTGGGCGAGACTAGGAAGGGCAGAAGGGAAGCGATGGGTCGTATCGGATGCTTTGAAATACTTTAGAAAATACGAATTCAATTGTCTTTGTTAGTTCCGAATTCTTTTACAATTAGTACCCACTTGTTAATAGAAGTGT
>CAXAJV010000650.1:0-136101 GCA_963969225.1 Xylocopa violacea | reverse complement strand
AACAAGCCAGGAATGTGGTCAAATATTATCGCCGAGATGTTAGGTTGGGTTAGGTTAGGTTATATAACGTTATTGATGTATATAAAGGACCCACGGAGACGGATAAGCCAACTCGCCAGGAATGTTGTCAAATTTTACCGCCGAGATGTTAGGTTGGGTTAGGTTAGGTTATATAACGTTATTGATGTATATAACGGTCCCACGGAGACGTAGAGGCCACCAAGACAGGAATGTGGTCAAATATTCCCGCCGAGATGTTAGGTTGGGTTAGGTTAGGCTATATTACGTTATAGATGTATATAAAGGTCCCACGTAGACGTAGAGTCCAACAAGCCAGGAATGTGGTCAAATATTACAGCCGAGATGTAAGATTGGGTTATGTGATGCTATATTACGTTATTGATGTATATAAAGATCCCACGGAGACGTAGAGGCCAACAAGCCAGGAATGTGGTCAAATATTATCGCCGAGATGTTAGGTTGGGTTAGGTTAGGTTATATAACGTTATTGATGTATATAAAGGTCCCACGGAGACGGATAAGCCAACTCGCCAGGAATGTTGTCAAATTTTACCGCCGAGATGTTAGGTTGGGTTAGGTTAGGTTATATAACGTTATTGATGTATATAACGGTCCCACGGAGACGTAGAGGCCACCAAGACAGGAATGTGGTCAAATATTCCCGCCGAGATGTTAGGTTGGGTTAGGTTAGGCTACATTACGTTATTGATGTATTTAAAGGTCCCACGGAGACGTAGAGGCCAACTCGCCGGGTATGTTGTCAAATATTACCGCCGAGATGTTAGGGTGGGTTAGGCTAGGTTATATTACGTTATTGATGTATACAAAGGTCCCACGGAGGTGTAAAGGCCAACTCGCCAGGTAAGTTTTCCAATATTACCGCCGAGATGTTAGGTTGGGTTAGGTTAGGTTATATTACGTTATTGATGTATATAACGGTCCCACGGAGACGTAGAGGCCATCAAGACAGGAATGTGGTCAAATATTCCCGCCGAGATGTTAGGTTGGGTTAGGATAGGTTATATTACGTTATTGATGTATATAAAGATCCCACGGAGACGTAGAGGCCAACAAGCCAGGAATGTGGTCAAATATTATCGCCGAGATGTTAGGTTGGGTTAGGTTAGGTTATATTACGTTATAGATGTATATAAAGGTCCCACGTAGACGTAGAGTCCAACAAGCCAGGAATGTGGTCAAATATTACAGCCGAGATGTAAGATTGGGTTATGTGATGCTATATTACGTTATTGATGTATATAAAGATCCCACGGAGACGTAGAGGCCAACAAGCCAGGAATGTGGTCAAATATTATCGCCGAGATGTTAGGTTGGGTTAGGTTAGGTTATATAACGTTATTGATGTATATAAAGGTCCCACGGAGACGGATAAGCCAACTCGCCAGGAATGTTGTCAAATTTTACCGCCGAGATGTTAGGTTGGGTTAGGTTAGGTTATATAACGTTATTGATGTATATAACGGTCCCACGGAGACGTAGAGGCCACCAAGACAGGAATGTGGTCAAATATTCCCGCCGAGATGTTAGGTTGGGTTAGGTTAGGCTATATTACGTTATTGATGTATTTAAAGGTCCCACGGAGACGTAGAGGCCAACTCGCCAGGTATGTTGTCAGATCTTACCGCCGAGATGTTAGATTGGGTTAGGCTAGCATATATTATGTTATTGATGTATATAAAGGTCCCACGGAGACGTAGAGGCCAACAAGCCGGGAATGTTGTCAAATATTACCGCCGAGATGTTAGGTTGGGTTAGGTTAGGCTATATTACGTTATTGATGTATATAAAGGTCCCACGGAGACGTAGAGGCCAACTCGCCAGGTATGTTGTCAGATCTTACCGCCGAGATGTTAGGTTGGGTTAGGTTAGGTTATATTACGTTATTGATGTATATAAAGGTCCCACGTAGACGTAGAGTCCAACAAGCCAGGAATGTGGTCAAACATTACAGCCAAGATGTTAGGTTGGGTTAGGTTAGGTTATATTACGTTATTGATGTATATAAAGGTCCCACGGAGACGAAGTGGCCAACTCGCCAGGTATGTCTTCAAATATTACCGCCGAGATGTTAGATTGGTTTAGGTTAGGTTATATTACGTTATTGAAGTATATAAAGGTCCCACGGAGACGTAGAGGCCAACTCGCCAGGTATGTTGTCAAATAGTACCGCCGAGATGTTAGGTTGGATTAGGTTATGTGATATTACGTTATTGATGTATATAAAGGTCCCACGGAGGCGGAGAAGCCAACTCGCCAGGAATGTTCTCAAATATTACTGCCGAGATGTTAGGTTGGGTTAGGTTAGGTTGTATTACATTATTGATGTCTATAACGGTCCCACGGAGACGTAGATGCCAACAAGACAGGAATGTGGTCAAATATTACCGCCGAGATGTTCGGTTGGGTTAGGTTAGGCTATATTACGTTATTGATGTATATAAAGGTCCCACGGAGACGTAGAGGCCAACTCGCCAGGTATGTTGTCAAATCTTACCGCCGAGGTGTTAGGTTGGGTTAGGTTAGGTTATATTACGTTATAGATGTATATAAAGGTCTCACGGAGACGTAGAGTCCAACAAGCCAGGAATGTGATCAAATATTACCGCCGAGATGTAAGATTGGGTTAGGTGATGTTATATTACGTTATTGATGTGTATAAAGATCCCACGGAGACGTAGAGGCCAACTCGCCGGGTATGTTGTCAAATATTACCGCCGAGATGTTAGGTTGGGTTAGGCTAGGTTATATTACGTTATTGATGTATACAAAGGTCCCACGGAGGTGTAAAGGCCAACTCGCCAGGTAAGTTTTCCAATATTACCGCCGAGATGTTAGGTTGGGTTAGGTTAGGTTATATTACGTTATTGATGTATATAACGGTCCCACGGAGACGTAGAGGCCATCAAGACAGGAATGTGGTCAAATATTCCCGCCGAGATGTTAGGTTGGGTTAGGTTAGGTTATATTACGTTATTGATGTATATAAAGATCCCACGGAGACGTAGAGGCCAACAAGCCAGGAATGTGGTCAAATATTATCGCCGAGATGTTAGGTTGGGTTAGGTTAGGTTATATTACGTTATAGATGTATATAAAGGTCCCACGTAGACGTAGAGTCCAACAAGCCAGGAATGTGGTCAAATATTACAGCCGAGATGTAAGATTGGGTTATGTGATGCTATATTACGTTATTGATGTATATAAAGATCCCACGGAGACGTAGAGGCCAACTCGCCAGGTATGTTGTCAAATATTACCGCCGAGATGTTAGGTTGGGTTAGGTTATGTTATATTACGTTATTGATGTATATAAAGGTCCCACGGAGGCGGAAAAGTCAACTCGCCAGGAATGTTCTCAAATATTACCGCCGAGATGCTAGGTTGGGTTAGGTTAGGTTATATAACGTTATTGATGTATATAAAGGTCCCACGGAGACGGATAAGCCAACTCGCCAAGAATGTTGTCAAATTTTACCGCCGAGATGTTAGGTTGGGTTAGGTTAGGTTATATAACGTTATTGATGTATATAACGGTCCCACGGCGACGTAGAGGCCAACAAGCCGGGAATGTTGTCAAATATTACCGCCGAGATGCTAGGTTGGGTTAGGTTAGGCTATATTACGTTATTGATGTATAGAAAGGTCCCACGGAGACGTAGAGGCCAACTCGCCAGGTATGTTGTCAAATATTACCGCCGAGATATTAGGTTGGATTAGGTTAGGTTATATTAGGTTATTGATGTATATAAAGGTCCCACGGAGACGGAGAAACCAAATCGCCAGGAATGTTGTCAAATATTACCGCCGAGATGTAAGATTGGGTTAGGTGATGTTATATTACGTTATTGATGTGTATAAAGATCCCACGGAGACGTAGAGGCCAACTCGCCGGGTATGTTGTCAAATATTACCGCCGAGATGTTAGGTTGGGTTAGGCTAGGTTATATTACGTTATTGATGTATACAAAGGTCCCACGGAGGTGTAAAGGCCAACTCGCCAGGTAAGTTTTCCAATATTACCGCCGAGATGTTAGGTTGGGTTAGGTTAGGTTATATTACGTTATTGATGTATATAACGGTCCCACGGAGACGTAGAGGCCAACAAGCCAGGAATGTGGTCAAATATTATCGCCGAGATGTTAGGTTGGGTTAGGTTAGGTTATATTACGTTATAGATGTATATAAAGGTCCCACGTAGACGTAGAGTCCAACAAGCCAGGAATGTGGTCAAATATTACAGCCGAGACGTAAGATTGGGTTATGTGATGCTATATTACGTTATTGATGTATATAAAGATCCCACGGAGACGTAGAGGCCAACAAGCCAGGAATGTGGTCAAATATTATCGCCGAGATGTTAGGTTGGGTTAGGTTAGGTTATATAACGTTATTGATGTATATAAAGGTCCCACGGAGACGGATAAGCCAACTCGCCAGGAATGTTGTCAAATTTTACCGCCGAGATGTTAGGTTGGGTTAGGTTAGGTTATATAACGTTATTGATGTATATAACGGTCCCACGGAGACGTAGAGGCCACCAAGACAGGAATGTGGTCAAATATTCCCGCCGAGATGTTAGGTTGGGTTAGGTTAGGCTATATTACGTTATTGATGTATTTAAAGGTCCCACGGAGACGTAGAGTCCAACAAGCCAGGAATGTGGTCAAATATTACAGCCGAGATGTAAGATTGGGTTATGTGATGCTATATTACGTTATTGATGTATATAAAGATCCCACGGAGACGTAGAGGCCAACAAGCCAGGAATGTGGTCAAATATTATCGCCGAGATGTTAGGTTGGGTTAGGTTGGGTTATATAACGTTATTGATGTATATAAAGGTCCCACGGAGACGGATAAGCCAACTCGCCAGGAATGTTGTCAAATTTTACCGCCGAGATGTTAGGTTGGGTTAGGTTAGGTTATATAACGTTATTGATGTATATAACGGTCCCACGGAGACGTAGAGGCCACCAAGACAGGAATGTGGTCAAATATTCCCGCCGAGATGTTAGGTTGGGTTAGGTTAGGCTATATTACGTTATTGATGTATTTAAAGGTCCCACGGAGACGTAGAGGCCAACTCGCCAGGTATGTTGTCAGATCTTACCGCCGAGATGTTAGATTGGGTTAGGCTAGCATATATTATGTTATTGATGTATATAAAGGTCCCACGGAGACGTAGAGGCCAACAAGCCGGGAATGTTGTCAAATATTACCGCCGAGATGTTAGGTTGGGTTAGGTTAGGCTATATTACGTTATTGATGTATATAAAGGTCCCACGGAGACGTAGAGGCCAACTCGCCAGGTATGTTGTCAGATCTTACCGCCGAGATGTTAAATTGGGTTAGGCTAGCATATATTATGTTATTGATGTGTATAAAGGTCCCACGGCGACGTAGAGGCCAACAAGCCGGGAATGTTGTCAAATATTACCGCCGAGATGCTAGGTTGGGTTAGGTTAGGCTATATTACGTTATTGATGTATAGAAAGGTCCCACGGAGACGTAGAGGCCAACTCGCCAGGTATGTTGTCAAATATTACCGCCGAGATATTAGGTTGGATTAGGTTAGGTTATATTAGGTTATTGATGTATATAAAGGTCCCACGGAGACGGAGAAACCAAATCGCCAGGAATGTTGTCAAATATTACCGCCGAGATGTAAGATTGGGTTAGGTGATGTTATATTACGTTATTGATGTGTATAAAGATCCCACGGAGACGTAGAGGCCAACTCGCCGGGTATGTTGTCAAATATTACCGCCGAGATGTTAGGTTGGGTTAGGCTAGGTTATATTACGTTATTGATGTATACAAAGGTCCCACGGAGGTGTAAAGGCCAACTCGCCAGGTAAGTTTTCCAATATTACCGCCGAGATGTTAGGTTGGGTTAGGTTAGGTTATATTACGTTATTGATGTATATAACGGTCCCACGGAGACGTAGAGGCCATCAAGACAGGAATGTGGTCAAATATTCCCGCCGAGATGTTAGGTTGGTTTAGGTTAGGTTATATTACGTTATTGATGTATATAAAGATCCCACGGAGACGTAGAGGCCAACAAGCCAGGAATGTGGTCAAATATTATCGCCGAGATGTTAGGTTGGGTTAGGTTAGGTTATATTACGTTATAGATGTATATAAAGGTCCCACGTAGACGTAGAGTCCAACAAGCCAGGAATGTGGTCAAATATTACAGCCGAGATGTAAGATTGGGTTATGTGATGCTATATTACGTTATTGATGTATATAAAGATCCCACGGAGACGTAGAGGCCAACAAGCCAGGAATGTGGTCAAATATTATCGCCGAGATGTTAGGTTGGGTTAGGTTAGGTTATATAACGTTATTGATGTATATAAAGGTCCCACGGAGACGGATAAGCCAACTCGCCAGGAATGTTGTCAAATTTTACCGCCGAGATGTTAGGTTGGGTTAGGTTAGGTTATATAACGTTATTGATGTATATAACGGTCCCACGGAGACGTAGAGGCCACCAAGACAGGAATGTGGTCAAATATTCCCGCCGAGATGTTAGGTTGGGTTAGGTTAGGCTACATTACGTTATTGATGTATTTAAAGGTCCCACGGAGACGTAGAGGCCAACTCGCCGGGTATGTTGTCAAATATTACCGCCGAGATGTTAGGTTGGGTTAGGCTAGGTTATATTACGTTATTGATGTATACAAAGGTCCCACGGAGGTGTAAAGGCCAACTCGCCAGGTAAGTTTTCCAATATTACCGCCGAGATGTTAGGTTGGGTTAGGTTAGGTTATATTACGTTATTGATGTATATAACGGTCCCACGGAGACGTAGAGGCCATCAAGACAGGAATGTGGTCAAATATTCCCGCCGAGATGTTAGGTTGGGTTAGGATAGGTTATATTACGTTATTGATGTATATAAAGATCCCACGGAGACGTAGAGGCCAACTCGCCGGGTATGTTGTCAAATTTTACCGCCGAGATGTTAGGTTGGGTTAGGTTAGGTTATATAACGTTATTGATGTATATAACGGTCCCACGGAGACGTAGAGGCCACCAAGACAGGAATGTGGTCAAATATTCCCGCCGAGATGTTAGGTTGGGTTAGGTTAGGCTATATTACGTTATTGATGTATTTAAAGGTCCCACGGAGACGTAGAGTCCAACAAGCCAGGAATGTGGTCAAATATTACAGCCGAGATGTAAGATTGGGTTATGTGATGCTATATTACGTTATTGATGTATATAAAGATCCCACGGAGACGTAGAGGCCAACAAGCCAGGAATGTGGTCAAATATTATCGCCGAGATGTTAGGTTGGGTTAGGTTGGGTTATATAACGTTATTGATGTATATAAAGGTCCCACGGAGACGGATAAGCCAACTCGCCAGGAATGTTGTCAAATTTTACCGCCGAGATGTTAGGTTGGGTTAGGTTAGGTTATATAACGTTATTGATGTATATAACGGTCCCACGGAGACGTAGAGGCCACCAAGACAGGAATGTGGTCAAATATTCCCGCCGAGATGTTAGGTTGGGTTAGGTTAGGCTATATTACGTTATTGATGTATTTAAAGGTCCCACGGAGACGTAGAGGCCAACTCGCCAGGTATGTTGTCAGATCTTACCGCCGAGATGTTAGATTGGGTTAGGCTAGCATATATTATGTTATTGATGTATATAAAGGTCCCACGGAGACGTAGAGGCCAACAAGCCGGGAATGTTGTCAAATATTACCGCCGAGATGTTAGGTTGGGTTAGGTTAGGCTATATTACGTTATTGATGTATATAAAGGTCCCACGGAGACGTAGAGGCCAACTCGCCAGGTATGTTGTCAGATCTTACCGCCGAGATGTTAAATTGGGTTAGGCTAGCATATATTATGTTATTGATGTGTATAAAGGTCCCACGGCGACGTAGAGGCCAACAAGCCGGGAATGTTGTCAAATATTACCGCCGAGATGCTAGGTTGGGTTAGGTTAGGCTATATTACGTTATTGATGTATAGAAAGGTCCCACGGAGACGTAGAGGCCAACTCGCCAGGTATGTTGTCAAATATTACCGCCGAGATATTAGGTTGGATTAGGTTAGGTTATATTAGGTTATTGATGTATATAAAGGTCCCACGGAGACGGAGAAACCAAATCGCCAGGAATGTTGTCAAATATTACCGCCGAGATGTAAGATTGGGTTAGGTGATGTTATATTACGTTATTGATGTGTATAAAGATCCCACGGAGACGTAGAGGCCAACTCGCCGGGTATGTTGTCAAATATTACCGCCGAGATGTTAGGTTGGGTTAGGCTAGGTTATATTACGTTATTGATGTATACAAAGGTCCCACGGAGGTGTAAAGGCCAACTCGCCAGGTAAGTTTTCCAATATTACCGCCGAGATGTTAGGTTGGGTTAGGTTAGGTTATATTACGTTATTGATGTATATAACGGTCCCACGGAGACGTAGAGGCCATCAAGACAGGAATGTGGTCAAATATTCCCGCCGAGATGTTAGGTTGGTTTAGGTTAGGTTATATTACGTTATTGATGTATATAAAGATCCCACGGAGACGTAGAGGCCAACAAGCCAGGAATGTGGTCAAATATTATCGCCGAGATGTTAGGTTGGGTTAGGTTAGGTTATATTACGTTATAGATGTATATAAAGGTCCCACGTAGACGTAGAGTCCAACAAGCCAGGAATGTGGTCAAATATTACAGCCGAGATGTAAGATTGGGTTATGTGATGCTATATTACGTTATTGATGTATATAAAGATCCCACGGAGACGTAGAGGCCAACAAGCCAGGAATGTGGTCAAATATTATCGCCGAGATGTTAGGTTGGGTTAGGTTGGGTTATATAACGTTATTGATGTATATAAAGGTCCCACGGAGACGGATAAGCCAACTCGCCAGGAATGTTGTCAAATTTTACCGCCGAGATGTTAGGTTGGGTTAGGTTAGGTTATATAACGTTATTGATGTATATAACGGTCCCACGGAGACGTAGAGGCCACCAAGACAGGAATGTGGTCAAATATTCCCGCCGAGATGTTAGGTTGGGTTAGGTTAGGCTATATTACGTTATTGATGTATTTAAAGGTCCCACGGAGACGTAGAGGCCAACTCGCCAGGTATGTTGTCAGATCTTACCGCCGAGATGTTAGATTGGGTTAGGCTAGCATATATTATGTTATTGATGTATATAAAGGTCCCACGGAGACGTAGAGGCCAACAAGCCGGGAATGTTGTCAAATATTACCGCCGAGATGTTAGGTTGGGTTAGGTTAGGCTATATTACGTTATTGATGTATATAAAGGTCCCACGGAGACGTAGAGGCCAACTCGCCAGGTATGTTGTCAGATCTTACCGCCGAGATGTTAAATTGGGTTAGGCTAGCATATATTATGTTATTGATGTGTATAAAGGTCCCACGGCGACGTAGAGGCCAACAAGCCGGGAATGTTGTCAAATATTACCGCCGAGATGCTAGGTTGGGTTAGGTTAGGCTATATTACGTTATTGATGTATAGAAAGGTCCCACGGAGACGTAGAGGCCAACTCGCCAGGTATGTTGTCAAATATTACCGCCGAGATATTAGGTTGGATTAGGTTAGGTTATATTAGGTTATTGATGTATATAAAGGTCCCACGGAGACGGAGAAACCAAATCGCCAGGAATGTTGTCAAATATTACCGCCGAGATGTAAGATTGGGTTAGGTGATGTTATATTACGTTATTGATGTGTATAAAGATCCCACGGAGACGTAGAGGCCAACTCGCCGGGTATGTTGTCAAATATTACCGCCGAGATGTTAGGTTGGGTTAGGCTAGGTTATATTACGTTATTGATGTATACAAAGGTCCCACGGAGGTGTAAAGGCCAACTCGCCAGGTAAGTTTTCCAATATTACCGCCGAGATGTTAGGTTGGGTTAGGTTAGGTTATATTACGTTATTGATGTATATAACGGTCCCACGGAGACGTAGAGGCCATCAAGACAGGAATGTGGTCAAATATTCCCGCCGAGATGTTAGGTTGGTTTAGGTTAGGTTATATTACGTTATTGATGTATATAAAGATCCCACGGAGACGTAGAGGCCAACAAGCCAGGAATGTGGTCAAATATTATCGCCGAGATGTTAGGTTGGGTTAGGTTAGGTTATATTACGTTATAGATGTATATAAAGGTCCCACGTAGACGTAGAGTCCAACAAGCCAGGAATGTGGTCAAATATTACAGCCGAGATGTAAGATTGGGTTATGTGATGCTATATTACGTTATTGATGTATATAAAGATCCCACGGAGACGTAGAGGCCAACAAGCCAGGAATGTGGTCAAATATTATCGCCGAGATGTTAGGTTGGGTTAGGTTAGGTTATATAACGTTATTGATGTATATAAAGGTCCCACGGAGACGGATAAGCCAACTCGCCAGGAATGTTGTCAAATTTTACCGCCGAGATGTTAGGTTGGGTTAGGTTAGGTTATATAACGTTATTGATGTATATAACGGTCCCACGGAGACGTAGAGGCCACCAAGACAGGAATGTGGTCAAATATTCCCGCCGAGATGTTAGGTTGGGTTAGGTTAGGCTACATTACGTTATTGATGTATTTAAAGGTCCCACGGAGACGTAGAGGCCAACTCGCCGGGTATGTTGTCAAATATTACCGCCGAGATGTTAGGTTGGGTTAGGCTAGGTTATATTACGTTATTGATGTATACAAAGGTCCCACGGAGGTGTAAAGGCCAACTCGCCAGGTAAGTTTTCCAATATTACCGCCGAGATGTTAGGTTGGGTTAGGTTAGGTTATATTACGTTATTGATGTATATAACGGTCCCACGGAGACGTAGAGGCCATCAAGACAGGAATGTGGTCAAATATTCCCGCCGAGATGTTAGGTTGGGTTAGGATAGGTTATATTACGTTATTGATGTATATAAAGATCCCACGGAGACGTAGAGGCCAACAAGCCAGGAATGTGGTCAAATATTATCGCCGAGATGTTAGGTTGGGTTAGGTTAGGTTATATTACGTTATAGATGTATATAAAGGTCCCACGTAGACGTAGAGTCCAACAAGCCAGGAATGTGGTCAAATATTACAGCCGAGATGTAAGATTGGGTTATGTGATGCTATATTACGTTATTGATGTATATAAAGATCCCACGGAGACGTAGAGGCCAACAAGCCAGGAATGTGGTCAAATATTATCGCCGAGATGTTAGGTTGGGTTAGGTTAGGTTATATAACGTTATTGATGTATATAAAGGTCCCACGGAGACGGATAAGCCAACTCGCCAGGAATGTTGTCAAATTTTACCGCCGAGATGTTAGGTTGGGTTAGGTTAGGTTATATAACGTTATTGATGTATATAACGGTCCCACGGAGACGTAGAGGCCACCAAGACAGGAATGTGGTCAAATATTCCCGCCGAGATGTTAGGTTGGGTTAGGTTAGGCTATATTACGTTATTGATGTATTTAAAGGTCCCACGGAGACGTAGAGGCCAACTCGCCAGGTATGTTGTCAGATCTTACCGCCGAGATGTTAGATTGGGTTAGGCTAGCATATATTATGTTATTGATGTATATAAAGGTCCCACGGAGACGTAGAGGCCAACAAGCCGGGAATGTTGTCAAATATTACCGCCGAGATGTTAGGTTGGGTTAGGTTAGGCTATATTACGTTATTGATGTATATAAAGGTCCCACGGAGACGTAGAGGCCAACTCGCCAGGTATGTTGTCAGATCTTACCGCCGAGATGTTAAATTGGGTTAGGCTAGCATATATTATGTTATTGATGTGTATAAAGGTCCCACGGCGACGTAGAGGCCAACAAGCCGGGAATGTTGTCAAATATTACCGCCGAGATGCTAGGTTGGGTTAGGTTAGGCTATATTACGTTATTGATGTATAGAAAGGTCCCACGGAGACGTAGAGGCCAACTCGCCAGGTATGTTGTCAAATATTACCGCCGAGATATTAGGTTGGATTAGGTTAGGTTATATTAGGTTATTGATGTATATAAAGGTCCAACGGAGACGGAGAAACCAAATCGCCAGGAATGTTGTCAAATATTACCGCCGAGATGTAAGATTGGGTTAGGTGATGTTATATTACGTTATTGATGTGTATAAAGATCCCACGGAGACGTAGAGGCCAACTCGCCGGGTATGTTGTCAAATATTACCGCCGAGATGTTAGGTTGGGTTAGGCTAGGTTATATTACGTTATTGATGTATACAAAGGTCCCACGGAGGTGTAAAGGCCAACTCGCCAGGTAAGTTTTCCAATATTACCGCCGAGATGTTAGGTTGGGTTAGGTTAGGTTATATTACGTTATTGATGTATATAACGGTCCCACGGAGACGTAGAGGCCATCAAGACAGGAATGTGGTCAAATATTCCCGCCGAGATGTTAGGTTGGGTTAGGTTAGGTTATATTACGTTATTGATGTATATAAAGATCCCACGGAGACGTAGAGGCCAACAAGCCAGGAATGTGGTCAAATATTATCGCCGAGATGTTAGGTTGGGTTAGGTTAGGTTATATTACGTTATAGATGTATATAAAGGTCCCACGTAGACGTAGAGTCCAACAAGCCAGGAATGTGGTCAAATATTACAGCCGAGATGTAAGATTGGGTTATGTGATGCTATATTACGTTATTGATGTATATAAAGATCCCACGGAGACGTAGAGGCCAACAAGCCAGGAATGTGGTCAAATATTATCGCCGAGATGTTAGGTTGGGTTAGGTTAGGTTATATAACGTTATTGATGTATATAAAGGTCCCACGGAGACGGATAAGCCAACTCGCCAGGAATGTTGTCAAATTTTACCGCCGAGATGTTAGGTTGGGTTAGGTTAGGTTATATAACGTTATTGATGTATATAACGGTCCCACGGAGACGTAGAGGCCACCAAGACAGGAATGTGGTCAAATATTCCCGCCGAGATGTTAGGTTGGGTTAGGTTAGGCTACATTACGTTATTGATGTATTTAAAGGTCCCACGGAGACGTAGAGGCCAACTCGCCGGGTATGTTGTCAAATATTACCGCCGAGATGTTAGGTTGGGTTAGGCTAGGTTATATTACGTTATTGATGTATACAAAGGTCCCACGGAGGTGTAAAGGCCAACTCGCCAGGTAAGTTTTCCAATATTACCGCCGAGATGTTAGGTTGGGTTAGGTTAGGTTATATTACGTTATTGATGTATATAACGGTCCCACGGAGACGTAGAGGCCATCAAGACAGGAATGTGGTCAAATATTCCCGCCGAGATGTTAGGTTGGGTTAGGATAGGTTATATTACGTTATTGATGTATATAAAGATCCCACGGAGACGTAGAGGCCAACAAGCCAGGAATGTGGTCAAATATTATCGCCGAGATGTTAGGTTGGGTTAGGTTAGGTTATATTACGTTATAGATGTATATAAAGGTCCCACGTAGACGTAGAGTCCAACAAGCCAGGAATGTGGTCAAATATTACAGCCGAGATGTAAGATTGGGTTATGTGATGCTATATTACGTTATTGATGTATATAAAGATCCCACGGAGACGTAGAGGCCAACAAGCCAGGAATGTGGTCAAATATTATCGCCGAGATGTTAGGTTGGGTTAGGTTAGGTTATATAACGTTATTGATGTATATAAAGGTCCCACGGAGACGGATAAGCCAACTCGCCAGGAATGTTGTCAAATTTTACCGCCGAGATGTTAGGTTGGGTTAGGTTAGGTTATATAACGTTATTGATGTATATAACGGTCCCACGGAGACGTAGAGGCCACCAAGACAGGAATGTGGTCAAATATTCCCGCCGAGATGTTAGGTTGGGTTAGGTTAGGCTATATTACGTAATTGATGTATTTAAAGGTCCCACGGAGACGTAGAGGCCAACTCGCCAGGTATGTTGTCAGATCTTACCGCCGAGATGTTAGATTGGGTTAGGCTAGCATATATTATGTTATTGATGTATATAAAGGTCCCACGGAGACGTAGAGGCCAACAAGCCGGGAATGTTGTCAAATATTACCGCCGAGATGTTAGGTTGGGTTAAGTTAGGCTATATTACGTTATTGATGTATATAAAGGTCCCACGGAGACGTAGAGGCCAACTCGCCAGGTATGTTGTCAGATCTTACCGCCGAGATGTTAGGTTGGGTTAGGTTAGGTTATATTACGTTATTGATGTATATAAAGGTCCCACGTAGACGTAGAGTCCAACAAGCCAGGAATGTGGTCAAACATTACAGCCAAGATGTTAGGTTGGGTTAGGTTAGGTTATATTACGTTATTGATGTATATAAAGGTCCCACGGAGACGAAGTGGCCAACTCGCCAGGTATGTCTTCAAATATTACCGCCGAGATGTTAGATTGGTTTAGGTTAGGTTATATTACGTTATTGAAGTATATAAAGGTCCCACGGAGACGTAGAGGCCAACTCGCCAGGTATGTTGTCAAATCTTACCGCCGAGATGTTGGGTTGGGTTAGGCTAGGTTATATTACGTTATTGATGTATACAAAGGTCCCACGGAGGCGTAAAGGCCAACTCGCCAGGTAAGTTTTCCAATATTACCGCCGAGATGTTAGGTTGGGTTAGGTTAGGTTATATTACGTTATTGATGTATATAACGGTCCCACGGTGACGTAGAGGCCATCAAGACAGGAATGTGGTCAAATATTCCCGCCGAGATGTTAGGTTGGGTTAGGTTATGTTATCTTACGTTATTGATGTATATAAGGGTCCCACGGAGACGTAGAGGCCAACAAGCCAGGAATGTGGTCAAATATTACCGCCGAGATGCTAGATTGGGTTAGGTTAGGTTATATTACGTTATTGATGTATATAAAGGTCCCACGGAGGCGGAGAAGCCAACTCGCCAGGAATGTTCTCAAATATTACTGCCGAGATGTTAGGTTGGGTTAGGTTAGGTTGTATTACATTATTGATGTCTATAACGGTCCCACGGAGACGTAGATGCCAACAAGACAGGAATGTGGTCAAATATTACCGCCGAGATGTTCGGTTGGGTTAGGTTAGGCTATATTACGTTATTGATGTATATAAAGGTCCCACGGAGACGTAGAGGCCAACTCGCCAGGTATGTTGTCAAATCTTACCGCCGAGGTGTTAGGTTGGGTTAGGTTAGGTTATATTACGTTATAGATGTATATAAAGGTCTCACGGAGACGTAGAGTCCAACAAGCCAGGAATGTGATCAAATATTACCGCCGAGATGTAAGATTGGGTTAGGTGATGTTATATTACGTTATTGATGTGTATAAAGATCCCACGGAGACGTAGAGGCCAACTCGCCGGGTATGTTGTCAAATATTACCGCCGAGATGTTAGGTTGGGTTAGGCTAGGTTATATTACGTTATTGATGTATACAAAGGTCCCACGGAGGTGTAAAGGCCAACTCGCCAGGTAAGTTTTCCAATATTACCGCCGAGATGTTAGGTTGGGTTAGGTTAGGTTATATTACGTTATTGATGTATATAACGGTCCCACGGAGACGTAGAGGCCATCAAGACAGGAATGTGGTCAAATATTCCCGCCGAGATGTTAGGTTGGGTTAGGTTAGGTTATATTACGTTATTGATGTATATAAAGATCCCACGGAGACGTAGAGGCCAACAAGCCAGGAATGTGGTCAAATATTATCGCCGAGATGTTAGGTTGGGTTAGGTTAGGTTATATTACGTTATAGATGTATATAAAGGTCCCACGTAGACGTAGAGTCCAACAAGCCAGGAATGTGGTCAAATATTACAGCCGAGATGTAAGATTGGGTTATGTGATGCTATATTACGTTATTGATGTATATAAAGATCCCACGGAGACGTAGAGGCCAACTCGCCAGGTATGTTGTCAAATATTACCGCCGAGATGTTAGGTTGGGTTAGGTTATGTTATATTACGTTATTGATGTATATAAAGGTCCCACGGAGGCGGAAAAGTCAACTCGCCAGGAATGTTCTCAAATATTACCGCCGAGATGCTAGGTTGGGTTAGGTTAGGTTATATAACGTTATTGATGTATATAAAGGTCCCACGGAGACGGATAAGCCAACTCGCCAAGAATGTTGTCAAATTTTACCGCCGAGATGTTAGGTTGGGTTAGGTTAGGTTATATAACGTTATTGATGTATATAACGGTCCCACGGCGACGTAGAGGCCAACAAGCCGGGAATGTTGTCAAATATTACCGCCGAGATGCTAGGTTGGGTTAGGTTAGGCTATATTACGTTATTGATGTATAGAAAGGTCCCACGGAGACGTAGAGGCCAACTCGCCAGGTATGTTGTCAAATATTACCGCCGAGATATTAGGTTGGATTAGGTTAGGTTATATTAGGTTATTGATGTATATAAAGGTCCCACGGAGACGGAGAAACCAAATCGCCAGGAATGTGATCAAATATTACCGCCGAGATGTAAGATTGGGTTAGGTGAGGTTATATTACGTTATTGATGTGTATAAAGATCCCACGGAGACGTAGAGGCTAACTCGCCGGGTATGTTGTCAAATATTACCGCCGAGATGTTAGGTTGGGTTAGGCTAGGTTATATTACGTTATTGATGTATACAAAGGTCCCACGGAGGTGTAAAGGCCAACTCGCCAGGTAAGTTTGACAATATTACCGCCGAGATGTTAGGTTGGGTTAGGTTAGGTTATATTACGTTATTGATGTATATAACGGTCCCACGGAGACGTAGAGGCCATCAAGACAGGAATGTGGTCAAATATTCCCGCCGAGATGTTAGGTTGGGTTAGGTTAGGTTATATTACGTTATTGATGTATATAAAGATCCCACGGAGACGTAGAGGCCAACAAGCCAGGAATGTGGTCAAATATTATCGCCGAGATGTTAGGTTGGGTTAGGTTAGATTATATTACGTTATAGATGTATATAAAGGTCCCACGTAGACGTAGAGTCCAACAAGCCAGGAATGTGGTCAAATATTACAGCCGAGATGTAAGATTGGGTTATGTGATGCTATATTACGTTATTGATGTATATAAAGATCCCACGGAGACGTAGAGGCCAACAAGCCAGGAATGTGGTCAAATATTATCGCCGAGATGTTAGGTTGGGTTAGGTTAGGTTATATAACGTTATTGATGTATATAAAGGTCCCACGGAGACGGATAAGCCAACTCGCCAGGAATGTTGTCAAATTTTACCGCCGAGATGTTAGGTTGGGTTAGGTTAGGTTATATAACGTTATTGATGTATATAACGGTCCCACGGAGACGTAGAGGCCACCAAGACAGGAATGTGGTCAAATATTCCCGCCGAGATGTTAGGTTGGGTTAGGTTAGGCTATATTACGTTATTGATGTATTTAAAGGTCCCACGGAGACGTAGAGTCCAACAAGCCAGGAATGTGGTCAAATATTACAGCCGAGATGTAAGATTGGGTTATGTGATGCTATATTACGTTATTGATGTATATAAAGATCCCACGGAGACGTAGAGGCCAACAAGCCAGGAATGTGGTCAAATATTATCGCCGAGATGTTAGGTTGGGTTAGGTTGGGTTATATAACGTTATTGATGTATATAAAGGTCCCACGGAGACGGATAAGCCAACTCGCCAGGAATGTTGTCAAATTTTACCGCCGAGATGTTAGGTTGGGTTAGGTTAGGTTATATAACGTTATTGATGTATATAACGGTCCCACGGAGACGTAGAGGCCACCAAGACAGGAATGTGGTCAAATATTCCCGCCGAGATGTTAGGTTGGGTTAGGTTAGGCTATATTACGTTATTGATGTATTTAAAGGTCCCACGGAGACGTAGAGGCCAACTCGCCAGGTATGTTGTCAGATCTTACCGCCGAGATGTTAGATTGGGTTAGGCTAGCATATATTATGTTATTGATGTATATAAAGGTCCCACGGAGACGTAGAGGCCAACAAGCCGGGAATGTTGTCAAATATTACCGCCGAGATGTTAGGTTGGGTTAGGTTAGGCTATATTACGTTATTGATGTATATAAAGGTCCCACGGAGACGTAGAGGCCAACTCGCCAGGTATGTTGTCAGATCTTACCGCCGAGATGTTAAATTGGGTTAGGCTAGCATATATTATGTTATTGATGTGTATAAAGGTCCCACGGCGACGTAGAGGCCAACAAGCCGGGAATGTTGTCAAATATTACCGCCGAGATGCTAGGTTGGGTTAGGTTAGGCTATATTACGTTATTGATGTATAGAAAGGTCCCACGGAGACGTAGAGGCCAACTCGCCAGGTATGTTGTCAAATATTACCGCCGAGATATTAGGTTGGATTAGGTTAGGTTATATTAGGTTATTGATGTATATAAAGGTCCCACGGAGACGGAGAAACCAAATCGCCAGGAATGTTGTCAAATATTACCGCCGAGATGTAAGATTGGGTTAGGTGATGTTATATTACGTTATTGATGTGTATAAAGATCCCACGGAGACGTAGAGGCCAACTCGCCGGGTATGTTGTCAAATATTACCGCCGAGATGTTAGGTTGGGTTAGGCTAGGTTATATTACGTTATTGATGTATACAAAGGTCCCACGGAGGTGTAAAGGCCAACTCGCCAGGTAAGTTTTCCAATATTACCGCCGAGATGTTAGGTTGGGTTAGGTTAGGTTATATTACGTTATTGATGTATATAACGGTCCCACGGAGACGTAGAGGCCATCAAGACAGGAATGTGGTCAAATATTCCCGCCGAGATGTTAGGTTGGGTTAGGTTAGGTTATATTACGTTATTGATGTATATAAAGATCCCACGGAGACGTAGAGGCCAACAAGCCAGGAATGTGGTCAAATATTATCGCCGAGATGTTAGGTTGGGTTAGGTTAGGTTATATTACGTTATAGATGTATATAAAGGTCCCACGTAGACGTAGAGTCCAACAAGCCAGGAATGTGGTCAAATATTACAGCCGAGATGTAAGATTGGGTTATGTGATGCTATATTACGTTATTGATGTATATAAAGATCCCACGGAGACGTAGAGGCCAACAAGCCAGGAATGTGGTCAAATATTATCGCCGAGATGTTAGGTTGGGTTAGGTTAGGTTATATAACGTTATTGATGTATATAAAGGTCCCACGGAGACGGATAAGCCAACTCGCCAGGAATGTTGTCAAATTTTACCGCCGAGATGTTAGGTTGGGTTAGGTTAGGTTATATAACGTTATTGATGTATATAACGGTCCCACGGAGACGTAGAGGCCACCAAGACAGGAATGTGGTCAAATATTCCCGCCGAGATGTTAGGTTGGGTTAGGTTAGGCTACATTACGTTATTGATGTATTTAAAGGTCCCACGGAGACGTAGAGGCCAACTCGCCGGGTATGTTGTCAAATATTACCGCCGAGATGTTAGGTTGGGTTAGGCTAGGTTATATTACGTTATTGATGTATACAAAGGTCCCACGGAGGTGTAAAGGCCAACTCGCCAGGTAAGTTTTCCAATATTACCGCCGAGATGTTAGGTTGGGTTAGGTTAGGTTATATTACGTTATTGATGTATATAACGGTCCCACGGAGACGTAGAGGCCATCAAGACAGGAATGTGGTCAAATATTCCCGCCGAGATGTTAGGTTGGGTTAGGATAGGTTATATTACGTTATTGATGTATATAAAGATCCCACGGAGACGTAGAGGCCAACAAGCCAGGAATGTGGTCAAATATTATCGCCGAGATGTTAGGTTGGGTTAGGTTAGGTTATATTACGTTATAGATGTATATAAAGGTCCCACGTAGACGTAGAGTCCAACAAGCCAGGAATGTGGTCAAATATTACAGCCGAGATGTAAGATTGGGTTATGTGATGCTATATTACGTTATTGATGTATATAAAGATCCCACGGAGACGTAGAGGCCAACAAGCCAGGAATGTGGTCAAATATTATCGCCGAGATGTTAGGTTGGGTTAGGTTAGGTTATATAACGTTATTGATGTATATAAAGGTCCCACGGAGACGGATAAGCCAACTCGCCAGGAATGTTGTCAAATTTTACCGCCGAGATGTTAGGTTGGGTTAGGTTAGGTTATATAACGTTATTGATGTATATAACGGTCCCACGGAGACGTAGAGGCCACCAAGACAGGAATGTGGTCAAATATTCCCGCCGAGATGTTAGGTTGGGTTAGGTTAGGCTATATTACGTTATTGATGTATTTAAAGGTCCCACGGAGACGTAGAGGCCAACTCGCCAGGTATGTTGTCAGATCTTACCGCCGAGATGTTAGATTGGGTTAGGCTAGCATATATTATGTTATTGATGTATATAAAGGTCCCACGGAGACGTAGAGGCCAACAAGCCGGGAATGTTGTCAAATATTACCGCCGAGATGTTAGGTTGGGTTAGGTTAGGCTATATTACGTTATTGATGTATATAAAGGTCCCACGGAGACGTAGAGGCCAACTCGCCAGGTATGTTGTCAGATCTTACCGCCGAGATGTTAGGTTGGGTTAGGTTAGGTTATATTACGTTATTGATGTATATAAAGGTCCCACGTAGACGTAGAGTCCAACAAGCCAGGAATGTGGTCAAACATTACAGCCAAGATGTTAGGTTGGGTTAGGTTAGGTTATATTACGTTATTGATGTATATAAAGGTCCCACGGAGACGAAGTGGCCAACTCGCCAGGTATGTCTTCAAATATTACCGCCGAGATGTTAGATTGGTTTAGGTTAGGTTATATTACGTTATTGAAGTATATAAAGGTCCCACGGAGACGTAGAGGCCAACTCGCCAGGTATGTTGTCAAATCTTACCGCCGAGATGTTGGGTTGGGTTAGGCTAGGTTATATTACGTTATTGATGTATACAAAGGTCCCACGGAGGCGTAAAGGCCAACTCGCCAGGTAAGTTTTCCAATATTACCGCCGAGATGTTAGGTTGGGTTAGGTTAGGTTATATTACGTTATTGATGTATATAACGGTCCCACGGTGACGTAGAGGCCATCAAGACAGGAATGTGGTCAAATATTCCCGCCGAGATGTTAGGTTGGGTTAGGTTATGTTATATTACGTTATTGATGTATATAAGGGTCCCACGGAGACGTAGAGGCCAACAAGCCAGGAATGTGGTCAAATATTACCGCCGAGATGCTAGATTGGGTTAGGTTAGGTTATATTACGTTATTGATGTATATAAAGGTCCCACGGAGACGGATAAGCGAACTCGCCAGGAATGTTGTCAAATATTACCGCCGAGATATTAGGTTGGATTAGGTTAGGTTATATTAGGTTATTGATGTATATAAAGGTCCCACGGAGACGGAGAAACCAAATCGCCAGGAATGTTGTCAAATATTACCGCCGAGATGTTAGGTTGGGTTAGGTTAGGTTATATTACGTTATTGATGTATATAAAGATCCCACGGAGACGTAGAGGCCAACTCGCCAGGTATGTTGTCAAATAGTACCGCCGAGATGTTAGGTTGGATTAGGTTATGTGATATTACGTTATTGATGTATATAAAGGTCCCACGGAGGCGGAGAAGCCAACTCGCCAGGAATGTTCTCAAATATTACTGCCGAGATGTTAGGTTGGGTTAGGTTAGGTTGTATTACATTATTGATGTCTATAACGGTCCCACGGAGACGTAGATGCCAACAAGACAGGAATGTGGTCAAATATTACCGCCGAGATGTTCGGTTGGGTTAGGTTAGGCTATATTACGTTATTGATGTATATAAAGGTCCCACGGAGACGTAGAGGCCAACTCGCCAGGTATGTTGTCAAATCTTACCGCCGAGGTGTTAGGTTGGGTTAGGTTAGGTTATATTACGTTATAGATGTATATAAAGGTCTCACGGAGACGTAGAGTCCAACAAGCCAGGAATGTGATCAAATATTACCGCCGAGATGTAAGATTGGGTTAGGTGATGTTATATTACGTTATTGATGTGTATAAAGATCCCACGGAGACGTAGAGGCCAACTCGCCGGGTATGTTGTCAAATATTACCGCCGAGATGTTAGGTTGGGTTAGGCTAGGTTATATTACGTTATTGATGTATACAAAGGTCCCACGGAGGTGTAAAGGCCAACTCGCCAGGTAAGTTTTCCAATATTACCGCCGAGATGTTAGGTTGGGTTAGGTTAGGTTATATTACGTTATTGATGTATATAACGGTCCCACGGAGACGTAGAGGCCATCAAGACAGGAATGTGGTCAAATATTCCCGCCGAGATGTTAGGTTGGGTTAGGTTAGGTTATATTACGTTATTGATGTATATAAAGATCCCACGGAGACGTAGAGGCCAACAAGCCAGGAATGTGGTCAAATATTATCGCCGAGATGTTAGGTTGGGTTAGGTTAGGTTATATTACGTTATAGATGTATATAAAGGTCCCACGTAGACGTAGAGTCCAACAAGCCAGGAATGTGGTCAAATATTACAGCCGAGATGTAAGATTGGGTTATGTGATGCTATATTACGTTATTGATGTATATAAAGATCCCACGGAGACGTAGAGGCCAACTCGCCAGGTATGTTGTCAAATATTACCGCCGAGATGTTAGGTTGGGTTAGGTTATGTTATATTACGTTATTGATGTATATAAAGGTCCCACGGAGGCGGAAAAGTCAACTCGCCAGGAATGTTCTCAAATATTACCGCCGAGATGTTAGGTTGGGTTAGGTTAGGTTATATAACGTTATTGATGTATATAAAGGTCCCACGGAGACGGATAAGCCAACTCGCCAAGAATGTTGTCAAATTTTACCGCCGAGATGTTAGGTTGGGTTAGGTTAGGTTATATAACGTTATTGATGTATATAACGGTCCCACGGAGACGTAGAGGCCACCAAGACAGGAATGTGGTCAAATATTCCCGCCGAGATGTTAGGTTGGCTTAGGTTAGGCTATATTACGTTATTGATGTATTTAAAGGTCCCATGGACACGTAGAGGCCAACTCGCCAGGTATGTTGTCAGATCTTACCGCCGAGATGTTAGATTGGGTTAGGCTAGCATATATTATGTTATTGAAGTATATAAAGGTCCCACGGAGACGTAGAGGCCAACAAGCCGGGAATGTTGTCAAATATTACCGCCGAGATGTTAGGTTGGGTTAGGTTAGGCTATATTACGTTATTGATGTATATAAAGGTCCCACGGAGACGTAGAGGCCAACTCGCCAGGTATGTTGTCAAATCTAACCGCCGAGGTGTTAGGTTGGGTTAGGTTAGGTTATATTACGTTATAGATGTATATAAAGGTCTCACGGAGACGTAGAGTCCAACAAGCCAGGAATGTGATCAAATATTACCGCCGAGATGTAAGATTGGGTTAGGTGATGTTATATTACGTTATTGATGTGTATAAAGATCCCTCGGACACGTAGAGGCCAACTCGCCGGGTATGTTGTCAAATATTACCGCCGAGATGTTAGATTGGGTTAGGCTAGGTTATATTACGTTATTGATGTATACAAAGGTCCCACGGAGGTGTAAAGGCCAACTCGCCAGGTAAGTTTTCCAATATTACCGCCGAGATGTTAGGTTGGGTTAGGTTAGGTTATATTACGTTATTGATGTATATAACGGTCCCACGGAGACGTAGAGGCCATCAAGACAGGAATGTGGTCAAATATTCCCGCCGAGATGTTAGGTTGGGTTAGGATAGGTTATATTACGTTATTGATGTATATAAAGATCCCACGGAGACGTAGAGGCCAACAAGCCAGGAATGTGGTCAAATATTATCGCCGAGATGTTAGGTTGGGTTAGGTTATGTTATATTACGTTATTGATGTATATAAAGGTCCCACGGAGGCGGAAAAGCCAACTCGCCAGGAATGTTCTCAAATATTACCGCCGAGATGTTAGGTTGGGTTAGGTTAGGTTATATAACGTTATTGATGTATATAAAGGTCCCACGGAGACGGATAAGCCAACTCGCCAGGAATGTTGTCAAATTTTACCGCCGAGATGTTAGGTTGGGTTAGGTTAGGTTATATAACGTTATTGACGTATATAACGGTCCTACGGAGACGTAGAGGCCACCAAGACAGGAATGTGGTCAAATATTCCCGCCGAGATGTTAGATTGGGTTAGGTTAGGCTATATTACGTTATTGATGTATTTAAAGGTCCCACGGAGACGTAGAGGCCAACTCGCCAGGTATGTTGTCAGATCTTACCGCCGAGATGTTAGATTGGGTTAGGCTAGCATATATTATGTTATTGATGTATATAAAGGTCCCACGGAGACGTAGAGGCCAACAAGCCGGGAATGTTGTCAAATATTACCGCCGAGATGTTAGGTTGGGTTAGGTTAGGCTATATTACGTTATTGATGTATATAAAGGTCCCACGGAGACGTAGAGGCCAACTCGCCAGGTATGTTGTCAGATCTTACCGCCGAGATGTTAGGTTGGGTTAGGTTAGGTTATATTACGTTATTGATGTATATAAAGGTCCCACGTAGACGTAGAGTCCAACAAGCCAGGAATGTGGTCAAATATTACAGCCAAGATGTTAGGTTGGGTTAGGTTAGGTTATATTACGTTATTGATGTATATAAAGGTCTCACGGAGACGTAGAGTCCAACAAGCCAGGAATGTGATCAAATATTACCGCCGAGATGTAAGATTGGGTTAGGTGATGTTATATTACGTTATTGATGTGTATAAAGATCCCATGGAGACGTAGAGGCCAACTCGCCGGGTATGTTGTCAAATATTACCGCCGAGATGTTAGGTTGGGTTAGGCTAGGTTATATTACGTTATTGATGTATACAAAGGTCCCACGGAGGTGTAAAGGCCAACTCGCCAGGTAAGTTTTCCAATATTACCGCCGAGATGTTAGGTTGGGTTAGGTTAGGTTATATTACGTTATTGATGTATATAACGGTCCCACGGAGACGTAGAGGCCATCAAGACAGGAATGTGGTCAAATATTCCCGCCGAGATGTTAGGTTGGGTTAGGTTAGGTTATATTACGTTATTGATGTATATAAAGATCCCACGGAGACGTAGAGGCCAACAAGCCAGGAATGTGGTCAAATATTATCGCCGAGATGTTAGGTTGGGTTAGGTTAGGTTATATTACGTTATAGATGTATATAAAGGTCCCACGTAGACGTAGAGTCCAACAAGCCAGGAATGTGGTCAAATATTACAGCCGAGATGTAAGATTGGGTTATGTGATGCTATATTACGTTATTGATGTATATAAAGATCCCACGGAGACGTAGAGGCCAACAAGCCAGGAATGTGGTCAAATATTATCGCCGAGATGTTAGGTTGGGTTAGGTTAGGTTATATAACGTTATTGATGTATATAAAGGTCCCACGGAGACGGATAAGCCAACTCGCCAGGAATGTTGTCAAATTTTACCGCCGAGATGTTAGGTTGGGTTAGGTTAGGTTATATAACGTTATTGATGTATATAACGGTCCCACGAAGACGTAGAGGCCACCAAGACAGGAATGTTGTCAAATATTCCCGCCGAGATGTTAGGTTGGGTTAGGTTAGGCTATATTACGTTATTGATGTATTTAAAGGTCCCACGGAGACGTAGAGGCCAACAAGCCGGGAATGTTGTCAAATATTACCGCCGAGATGTTAGGTTGGGTTAGGTTAGGCTATATTACGTTATTGATGTATATAAAGGTCCCACGGAGACGTAGAGGCCAACTCGCCAGGTATGTTGTCAGATCTTACCGCCGAGATGTTAGGTTGGGTTAGGTTAGGTTATATTACGTTATTGATGTATATAAAGGTCCCACGTAGACGTAGAGTCCAACAAGCCAGGAATGTGGTCAAATATTACAGCCAAGATGTTAGGTTGGGTTAGGTTAGGTTATATTACGTTATTGATGTATATAAAGGTCTCACGGAGACGTAGAGTCCAACAAGCCAGGAATGTGATCAAATATTACCGCCGAGATGTAAGATTGGGTTAGGTGATGTTATATTACGTTATTGATGTGTATAAAGATCCCATGGAGACGTAGAGGCCAACTCGCCGGGTATGTTGTCAAATATTACCGCCGAGATGTTAGGTTGGGTTAGGCTAGGTTATATTACGTTATTGATGTATACAAAGGTCCCACGGAGGTGTAAAGGCCAACTCGCCAGGTAAGTTTTCCAATATTACCGCCGAGATGTTAGGTTGGGTTAGGTTAGGTTATATTACGTTATTGATGTATATAACGGTCCCACGGAGACGTAGAGGCCATCAAGACAGGAATGTGGTCAAATATTCCCGCCGAGATGTTAGGTTGGGTTAGGTTAGGTTATATTACGTTATTGATGTATATAAAGATCCCACGGAGACGTAGAGGCCAACAAGCCAGGAATGTGGTCAAATATTATCGCCGAGATGTTAGGTTGGGTTAGGTTAGGTTATATTACGTTATAGATGTATATAAAGGTCCCACGTAGACGTAGAGTCCAACAAGCCAGGAATGTGGTCAAATATTACAGCCGAGATGTAAGATTGGGTTATGTGATGCTATATTACGTTATTGATGTATATAAAGATCCCACGGAGACGTAGAGGCCAACAAGCCAGGAATGTGGTCAAATATTATCGCCGAGATGTTAGGTTGGGTTAGGTTAGGTTATATAACGTTATTGATGTATATAAAGGTCCCACGGAGACGGATAAGCCAACTCGCCAGGAATGTTGTCAAATTTTACCGCCGAGATGTTAGGTTGGGTTAGGTTAGGTTATATAACGTTATTGATGTATATAACGGTCCCACGAAGACGTAGAGGCCACCAAGACAGGAATGTTGTCAAATATTCCCGCCGAGATGTTAGGTTGGGTTAGGTTAGGCTATATTACGTTATTGATGTATTTAAAGGTCCCACGGAGACGTAGAGGCCAACTCGCCGGGTATGTTGTCAAATATTACCGCCGAGATGTTAGGTTGGGTTAGGCTAGGTTATATTACGTTATTGATGTATACAAAGGTCCCACGGAGGTGTAAAGGCCAACTCGCCAGGTAAGTTTTCCAATATTACCGCCGAGATGTTAGGTTGGGTTAGGTTAGGTTATATTACGTTATTGATGTATATAACGGTCCCACGGAGACGTAGAGGCCATTAAGACAGGAATGTGGTCAAATATTCCCGCCGAGATGTTAGGTTGGGTTAGGTTAGGTTATATTACGTTATTGATGTATATAAAGATCCCACGGAGACGTAGAGGCCAACAAGCCAGGAATGTGGTCAAATATTATCGCCGAGATGTTAGGCTGGGTTAGGTTAGGTTATATTACGTTATAGATGTATATAAAGGTCCCACGTAGACGTAGAGTCCAACAAGCCAGGAATGTGGTCAAATATTATCGCCGAGGTGTTAGGTTGGGTTAGGTTAGGTTATATAACGTTATTGATGTATATAAAGGTCCCACGGAGACGGATAAGCCAACTCGCCAGGAATGTTGTCAAATTTTACCGCCGAGATGTTAGGTTGGGTTAGGTTAGGTTATATAACGTTATTGATGTATATAACGGTCCCACGGAGACGTAGAGGCCACCAAGACAGGAATGTGGTCAAATATTCCCGCCGAGATGTTAGGTTGGGTTAGGTTAGGCTATATTACGTTATTGATGTATTTAAAGGTCCCACGGAGACGTAGAGGCCAACTCGCCAGGTATGTTGTCAGATCTTACCGCCGAGATGTTAGATTGGGTTAGGCTAGCATATATTATGTTATTGATGTATATAAAGGTCCCACGGAGACGTAGAGGCCAACAAGCCGGGAATGTTGTCAAATATTACCGCCGAGATGTTAGGTTGGGTTAGGTTAGGCTATATTACGTTATTGATGTATATAAAGGTCCCACGGAGACGTAGAGGCCAACTCGCCAGGTATGTTGTCAGATCTTACCGCCGAGATGTTAGGTTGGGTTAGGTTAGGTTATATTACGTTATTGATGTATATAAAGGTCCCACGTAGACGTAGAGTCCAACAAGCCAGGAATGTGGTCAAATATTACAGCCAAGATGTTAGGTTGGGTTAGGTTAGGTTATATTACGTTATTGATGTATATAAAGGTCCCACGGAGACGAAGTGGCCAACTCGCCAGGTATGTCTTCAAATATTACCGCCGAGATGTTAGATTGGTTTAGGTTAGGTTATATTACGTTATTGAAGTATATAAAGGTCCCACGGAGACGTAGAGGCCAACTCGCCAGGTATGTTGTCAAATCTTACCGCCGAGATGTTGGGTTGGGTTAGGCTAGGTTATATTACGTTATTGATGTATACAAAGGTCCCACGGAGGCGTAAAGGCCAACTCGCCAGGTAAGTTTTCCAATATTACCGCCGAGATGTTAGGTTGGGTTAGGTTAGGTTATATTACGTTATTGATGTATATAACGGTCCCACGGTGACGTAGAGGCCATCAAGACAGGAATGTGGTCAAATATTCCCGCCGAGATGTTAGGTTGGGTTAGGTTATGTTATATTACGTTATTGATGTATATAAGGGTCCCACGGAGACGTAGAGGCCAACAAGCCAGGAATGTGGTCAAATATTACCGCCGAGATGCTAGATTGTGTTAGGTTAGGTTATATTACGTTATTGATGTATATAAAGGTCCCACGGAGACGGATAAGCGAACTCGCCAGGAATGTTGTCAAATATTACCGCCGAGATATTAGGTTGGATTAGGTTAGGTTATATTAGGTTATTGATGTATATAAAGGTCCCACGTAGACGTAGAGTCCAACAAGCCAGGAATGTGGTCAAATATTACAGCCGAGATGTAAGATTGGGTTATGTGATGCTATATTACGTTATTGATGTATATAAAGATCCCACGGAGACGTAGAGGCCAACAAGCCAGGAATGTGGTCAAATATTATCGCCGAGATGTTAGGTTGGGTTAGGTTAGGTTATATAACGTTATTGATGTATATAAAGGTCCCACGGAGACGGATAAGCCAACTCGCCAGGAATGTTGTCAAATTTTACCGCCGAGATGTTAGGTTGGGTTAGGTTAGGTTATATAACGTTATTGATGTATATAACGGTCCCACGAAGACGTAGAGGCCACCAAGACAGGAATGTTGTCAAATATTCCCGCCGAGATGTTAGGTTGGGTTAGGTTAGGCTATATTACGTTATTGATGTATTTAAAGGTCCCACGGAGACGTAGAGGCCAACTCGCCGGGTATGTTGTCAAATATTACCGCCGAGATGTTAGGTTGGGTTAGGCTAGGTTATATTACGTTATTGATGTATACAAAGGTCCCACGGAGGTGTAAAGGCCAACTCGCCAGGTAAGTTTTCCAATATTACCGCCGAGATGTTAGGTTGGGTTAGGTTAGGTTATATTACGTTATTGATGTATATAACGGTCCCACGGAGACGTAGAGGCCATCAAGACAGGAATGTGGTCAAATATTCCCGCCGAGATGTTAGGTTGGGTTAGGTTAGGTTATATTACGTTATTGATGTATATAAAGATCCCACGGAGACGTAGAGGCCAACAAGCCAGGAATGTGGTCAAATATTATCGCCGAGATGTTAGGCTGGGTTAGGTTAGGTTATATTACGTTATAGATGTATATAAAGGTCCCACGTAGACGTAGAGTCCAACAAGCCAGGAATGTGGTCAAATATTATCGCCGAGATGTTAGGTTGGGTTAGGTTAGGTTATATAACGTTATTGATGTATATAAAGGTCCCACGGAGACGGATAAGCCAACTCGCCAGGAATGTTGTCAAATTTTACCGCCGAGATGTTAGGTTGGGTTAGGTTAGGTTATATAACGTTATTGATGTATATAACGGTCCCACGGAGACGTAGAGGCCACCAAGACAGGAATGTGGTCAAATATTCCCGCCGAGATGTTAGGTTGGGTTAGGTTAGGCTATATTACGTTATTGATGTATTTAAAGGTCCCACGGAGACGTAGAGGCCAACTCGCCAGGTATGTTGTCAGATCTTACCGCCGAGATGTTAGATTGGGTTAGGCTAGCATATATTATGTTATTGATGTATATAAAGGTCCCACGGAGACGTAGAGGCCAACAAGCCGGGAATGTTGTCAAATATTACCGCCGAGATGTTAGGTTGGGTTAGGTTAGGCTATATTACGTTATTGATGTATATAAAGGTCCCACGGAGACGTAGAGGCCAACTCGCCAGGTATGTTGTCAGATCTTACCGCCGAGATGTTAGGTTGGGTTAGGTTAGGTTATATTACGTTATTGATGTATATAAAGGTCCCACGTAGACGTAGAGTCCAACAAGCCAGGAATGTGGTCAAATATTACAGCCAAGATGTTAGGTTGGGTTAGGTTAGGTTATATTACGTTATTGATGTATATAAAGGTCCCACGGAGACGAAGTGGCCAACTCGCCAGGTATGTCTTCAAATATTACCGCCGAGATGTTAGATTGGTTTAGGTTAGGTTATATTACGTTATTGAAGTATATAAAGGTCCCACGGAGACGTAGAGGCCAACTCGCCAGGTATGTTGTCAAATCTTACCGCCGAGATGTTGGGTTGGGTTAGGCTAGGTTATATTACGTTATTGATGTATACAAAGGTCCCACGGAGGCGTAAAGGCCAACTCGCCAGGTAAGTTTTCCAATATTACCGCCGAGATGTTAGGTTGGGTTAGGTTAGGTTATATTACGTTATTGATGTATATAACGGTCCCACGGTGACGTAGAGGCCATCAAGACAGGAATGTGGTCAAATATTCCCGCCGAGATGTTAGGTTGGGTTAGGTTATGTTATATTACGTTATTGATGTATATAAGGGTCCCACGGAGACGTAGAGGCCAACAAGCCAGGAATGTGGTCAAATATTACCGCCGAGATGCTAGATTGTGTTAGGTTAGGTTATATTACGTTATTGATGTATATAAAGGTCCCACGGAGACGGATAAGCGAACTCGCCAGGAATGTTGTCAAATATTACCGCCGAGATATTAGGTTGGATTAGGTTAGGTTATATTAGGTTATTGATGTATATAAAGGTCCCACGGAGACGGAGAAACCAAATCGCCAGGAATGTTGTCAAATATTACCGCCGAGATGTTAGGTTGGGTTAGGTTAGGTTATATTACGTTATTGATGTATATAAAGATCCCACGGAGACGTAGAGGCCTACTCGCCAGGTATGTTGTCAAATAGTACCGCCGAGATGTTAGGTTGGATTAGGTTATGTTATATTACGTTATTGATGTATATAAAGGTCCCACGGAGGCGGAGAAGCCAACTCGCCAGGAATGTTCTCAAATATTACTGCCGAGATGTTAGGTTGGGTTAGGTTAGGTTGTATTACATTATTGATGTCTATAACGGTCCCACGGAGACGTAGATGCCAACAAGACAGGAATGTGGTCAAATATTACCGCCGAGATGTTAGGTTGGGTTAGGTTAGGCTATATTACGTTATTGATGTATATAAAGGTCCCACGGAGACGTAGAGGCCAACTCGCCAGGTATGTTGTCAAATCTTACCGCCGAGGTGTTAGGTTGGGTTAGGTTAGGTTATATTACGTTATAGATGTATATAAAGGTCTCACGGAGACGTAGAGACCAACAAGCCAGGAATGTGATCAAATATTACCGCCGAGATGTAAGATTGGGTTAGGTGATGTTATATTACGTTATTGATGTGTATAAAGATCCCACGGAGACGTAGAGGCCAACTCGCCGGGTATGTTGTCAAATATTACCGCCGAGATGTTAGGTTGGGTTAGGCTAGGTTATATTACGTTATTGATGTATACAAAGGTCCCACGGAGGTGTAAAGGCCAACTCGCCAGGTAAGTTTTCCAATATTACCGCCGAGATGTTAGGTTGGGTTAGGTTAGGTTATATTACGTTATTGATGTATATAACGGTCCCACGGAGACGTAGAGGCCATCAAGACAGGAATGTGGTCAAATATTCCCGCCGAGATGTTAGGTTGGGTTAGGTTAGGTTATATTACGTTATTGATGTATATAAAGATCCCACGGAGACGTAGAGGCCAACAAGCCAGGAATGTGGTCAAATATTACCGCCGAGATGCTAGATTGTGTTAGGTTAGGTTATATTACGTTATTGATGTATATAAAGGTCCCACGGAGACGGATAAGCGAACTCGCCAGGAATGTTGTCAAATATTACCGCCGAGATGTTAGGTTGGGTTAGGTTAGGTTATATTACGTTATTGATGTATATAAAGATCCCACGGAGACGTAGAGGCCAACTCGCCAGGTATGTTGTCAAATAGTACCGCCGAGATGTTAGGTTGGATTAGGTTATGTTATATTACGTTATTGATGTATATAAAGGTCCCACGGAGGCGGAGAAGCCAACTCGCCAGGAATGTTCTCAAATATTACTGCCGAGATGTTAGGTTGGGTTAGGTTAGGTTGTATTACATTATTGATGTCTATAACGGTCCCACGGAGACGTAGATGCCACAAGCCGGGAATGTTGTCAAATATTACCGCCGAGATGTTAGGTTGGGTTAGGTTAGGCTATATTACGTTATTGATGTATATAAAGGTTCCACGGAGACGTAGAGGCCAACTCGCCAGGTATGTTGTCAAATCTAACCGCCGAGGTGTTAGGTTGGGTTAGGTTAGGTTATATTACGTTATAGATGTATATAAAGGTCTCACGGAGACGTAGAGTCCAACAAGCCAGGAATGTGATCAAATATTACCGCCGAGATGTAAGATTGGGTTAGGTGATGTTATATTACGTTATTGATGTGTATAAAGATCCCACGGAGACGTAGAGGCCAACTCGCCGGGTATGTTGTCAAATATTACCGCCGAGATGTTAGATTGGGTTAGGCTAGGTTATATTACGTTATTGATGTATACAAAGGTCCCACGGAGGTGTAAAGGCCAACTCGCCAGGTAAGTTTTCCAATATTACCGCCGAGATGATAGGTTGGGTTAGGTTAGGTTATATTACGTTATTGATGTATATAACGGTCCCACGGAGACGTAGAGGCCATCAAGACAGGAATGTGGTCAAATATTCCCGCCGAGATGTTAGGTTGGGTTAGGTTAGGTTATATTACGTTATTGATGTATATAAAGATCCCACGGAGACGTAGAGGCCAACAAGCCAGGAATGTGGTCAAATATTATCGCCGAGATGTTAGGTTGGGTTAGGTTAGGTTATATTACGTTATAGATGTATATAAAGGTCCCACGTAGACGTAGAGTCCACCAAGCCAGGAATGTGGTCAAATATTACAGCCGAGATGTAAGATTGGGTTATGTGATGCTATATTACGTTATTGATGTATATAAAGATCCCACGGAGACGTAGAGGCCAAATCGCCAGGTATGTTGTCAAATATTACCGCCGAGATGTTAGGTTGGGTTAGGTTATGTTATATTACGTTATTGATGTATATAAAGGTCCCACGGAGGCGGAAAAGCCAACTCGCCAGGAATGTTCTCAAATATTACCGCCGAGATGTTAGGTTGGGTTAGGTTAGGTTATATAACGTTATTGATGTATATAAAGGTCCCACGGAGACGGATAAGCCAACTCGCCAGGAATGTTGTCAAATTTTACCGCCGAGATGTTAGGTTGGGTTAGGTTAGGTTATATAACGTTATTGATGTATATAACGGTCCCACGGAGACGTAGAGGCCACCAAGACAGGAATGTGGTCAAATATTCCCGCCGAGATGTTAGATTGGGTTAGGTTAGGCTATATTACGTTATTGATGTATTTAACGGTCCCACGGAGACGTAGAGGCCAACTCGCCAGGTATGTTGTCAGATCTTACCGCCGAGATGTTAGATTGGGTTAGGCTAGCATATATTATGTTATTGATGTATATAAAGGTCCCACGGAGACGTAGAGGCCAACAAGCCGGGAATGTTGTCAAATATTACCGCCGAGATGTTAGGTTGGGTTAGGTTAGGCTATATTATGTTATTGATGTATATAAAGGTCCCACGGAGACGTAGAGGCCAACTCGCCAGGTATGTTGTCAGATCTTACCGCCGAGATGTTAGGTTGGGTTAGGTTAGGTTATATTACGTTATTGATGTATATAAAGGTCCCACGTAGACGTAGAGTCCAACAAGCCAGGAATGTGGTCAAATATTACAGCCGAGATGTTAGGTTGGGTTAGGTTAGGTTATATTACGTTATTGATGTATATAAAGGTCCCACGGAGACGAAGTGGCCAACTCGCCAGGTATGTCTTCAAATATTACCGCCGAGATGTTAGATTGGTTTAGGTTAGGTTATATTACGTTATTGAAGTATATAAAGGTCCCACAGAGACGTAGAGGCCAACAAGCCAGGAATGTGGTCAAATATTACCGCCGAGATGTTAGATTGGGTTAGGCTAGCATATATTATGTTATTGATGTATATAAAGGTCCCACGGAGACGTAGAGGCCAACAAGCCGGGAATGTGGTCAAATATTACCGCCGAGATGTTAGGTTGGGTTAGGTTAGGTTATATTACGTTATAGATGTATATAAAGGTCCCACGTAGACGTAGAGTCCAACAAGCCAGGAATGTGGTCAAATATTACAGCCGAGATGTAAGATTGGGTTATGTGATGCTATATTACGTTATTGATGTATATAAAGATCCCACGGAGACGTAGAGGCCAAATCGCCAGGTATGTTGTCAAATATTACCGCCGAGATGTTAGGTTGGGTTAAGTTATGTTATATTACGTTATTGATGTATATAAAGGTCCCACGGAGGCGGAAAAGCCAACTCGCCAGGAATGTTCTCAAATATTACCGCCGAGATGTTAGGTTGGGTTAGGTTAGGTTATATTACGTTATTGATGTATATAACGGTCCCACGGAGACGTAGAGGCCATCAAGACAGGAATGTGGTCAAATATTCCCGCCGAGATGTTAGGTTGGGTTAGGTTAGGTTATATTACGTTATTGATGTATATAAAGATCCCACGGAGACGTAGAGGCCAACAAGCCAGGAATGTGGTCAAATATTATCGCCGAGATGTTAGGTTGGGTTAGGTTAGGTTATATTACGTTATAGATGTATATAAAGGTCCCACGTAGACGTAGAGTCCAACAAGCCAGGAATGTGGTCAAATATTACAGCCGAGATGTAAGATTGGGTTATGTGATGCTATATTACGTTATTGATGTATATAAAGATCCCACGGAGACGTAGAGGCCAACAAGCCAGGAATGTGGTCAAATATTATCGCCGAGATGTTAGGTTGGGTTAGGTTAGGTTATATAACGTTATTGATGTATATAAAGGTCCCACGGAGACGGATAAGCCAACTCGCCAGGAATGTTGTCAAATTTTACCGCCGAGATGTTAGGTTGGGTTAGGTTAGGTTATATAACGTTATTGATGTATATAACGGTCCCACGAAGACGTAGAGGCCACCAAGACAGGAATGTTGTCAAATATTCCCGCCGAGATGTTAGGTTGGGTTAGGTTAGGCTATATTACGTTATTGATGTATTTAAAGGTCCCACGGAGACGTAGAGGCCAACTCGCCGGGTATGTTGTCAAATATTACCGCCGAGATGTTAGGTTGGGTTAGGCTAGGTTATATTACGTTATTGATGTATACAAAGGTCCCACGGAGGTGTAAAGGCCAACTCGCCAGGTAAGTTTTCCAATATTACCGCCGAGATGTTAGGTTGGGTTAGGTTAGGTTATATTACGTTATTGATGTATATAACGGTCCCACGGAGACGTAGAGGCCATCAAGACAGGAATGTGGTCAAATATTCCCGCCGAGATGTTAGGTTGGGTTAGGTTAGGTTATATTACGTTATTGATGTATATAAAGATCCCACGGAGACGTAGAGGCCAACAAGCCAGGAATGTGGTCAAATATTATCGCCGAGATGTTAGGCTGGGTTAGGTTAGGTTATATTACGTTATAGATGTATATAAAGGTCCCACGTAGACGTAGAGTCCAACAAGCCAGGAATGTGGTCAAATATTATCGCCGAGATGTTAGGTTGGGTTAGGTTAGGTTATATAACGTTATTGATGTATATAAAGGTCCCACGGAGACGGATAAGCCAACTCGCCAGGAATGTTGTCAAATTTTACCGCCGAGATGTTAGGTTGGGTTAGGTTAGGTTATATAACGTTATTGATGTATATAACGGTCCCACGGAGACGTAGAGGCCACCAAGACAGGAATGTGGTCAAATATTCCCGCCGAGATGTTAGGTTGGGTTAGGTTAGGCTATATTACGTTATTGATGTATTTAAAGGTCCCACGGAGACGTAGAGGCCAACTCGCCAGGTATGTTGTCAGATCTTACCGCCGAGATGTTAGATTGGGTTAGGCTAGCATATATTATGTTATTGATGTATATAAAGGTCCCACGGAGACGTAGAGGCCAACAAGCCGGGAATGTTGTCAAATATTACCGCCGAGATGTTAGGTTGGGTTAGGTTAGGCTATATTACGTTATTGATGTATATAAAGGTCCCACGGAGACGTAGAGGCCAACTCGCCAGGTATGTTGTCAGATCTTACCGCCGAGATGTTAGGTTGGGTTAGGTTAGGTTATATTACGTTATTGATGTATATAAAGGTCCCACGTAGACGTAGAGTCCAACAAGCCAGGAATGTGGTCAAATATTACAGCCAAGATGTTAGGTTGGGTTAGGTTAGGTTATATTACGTTATTGATGTATATAAAGGTCCCACGGAGACGAAGTGGCCAACTCGCCAGGTATGTCTTCAAATATTACCGCCGAGATGTTAGATTGGTTTAGGTTAGGTTATATTACGTTATTGAAGTATATAAAGGTCCCACGGAGACGTAGAGGCCAACTCGCCAGGTATGTTGTCAAATCTTACCGCCGAGATGTTGGGTTGGGTTAGGCTAGGTTATATTACGTTATTGATGTATACAAAGGTCCCACGGAGGCGTAAAGGCCAACTCGCCAGGTAAGTTTTCCAATATTACCGCCGAGATGTTAGGTTGGGTTAGGTTAGGTTATATTACGTTATTGATGTATATAACGGTCCCACGGTGACGTAGAGGCCATCAAGACAGGAATGTGGTCAAATATTCCCGCCGAGATGTTAGGTTGGGTTAGGTTATGTTATATTACGTTATTGATGTATATAAGGGTCCCACGGAGACGTAGAGGCCAACAAGCCAGGAATGTGGTCAAATATTACCGCCGAGATGCTAGATTGTGTTAGGTTAGGTTATATTACGTTATTGATGTATATAAAGGTCCCACGGAGACGGATAAGCGAACTCGCCAGGAATGTTGTCAAATATTACCGCCGAGATATTAGGTTGGATTAGGTTAGGTTATATTAGGTTATTGATGTATATAAAGGTCCCACGTAGACGTAGAGTCCAACAAGCCAGGAATGTGGTCAAATATTACAGCCGAGATGTAAGATTGGGTTATGTGATGCTATATTACGTTATTGATGTATATAAAGATCCCACGGAGACGTAGAGGCCAACAAGCCAGGAATGTGGTCAAATATTATCGCCGAGATGTTAGGTTGGGTTAGGTTAGGTTATATAACGTTATTGATGTATATAAAGGTCCCACGGAGACGGATAAGCCAACTCGCCAGGAATGTTGTCAAATTTTACCGCCGAGATGTTAGGTTGGGTTAGGTTAGGTTATATAACGTTATTGATGTATATAACGGTCCCACGAAGACGTAGAGGCCACCAAGACAGGAATGTTGTCAAATATTCCCGCCGAGATGTTAGGTTGGGTTAGGTTAGGCTATATTACGTTATTGATGTATTTAAAGGTCCCACGGAGACGTAGAGGCCAACTCGCCGGGTATGTTGTCAAATATTACCGCCGAGATGTTAGGTTGGGTTAGGCTAGGTTATATTACGTTATTGATGTATACAAAGGTCCCACGGAGGTGTAAAGGCCAACTCGCCAGGTAAGTTTTCCAATATTACCGCCGAGATGTTAGGTTGGGTTAGGTTAGGTTATATTACGTTATTGATGTATATAACGGTCCCACGGAGACGTAGAGGCCATCAAGACAGGAATGTGGTCAAATATTCCCGCCGAGATGTTAGGTTGGGTTAGGTTAGGTTATATTACGTTATTGATGTATATAAAGATCCCACGGAGACGTAGAGGCCAACAAGCCAGGAATGTGGTCAAATATTATCGCCGAGATGTTAGGCTGGGTTAGGTTAGGTTATATTACGTTATAGATGTATATAAAGGTCCCACGTAGACGTAGAGTCCAACAAGCCAGGAATGTGGTCAAATATTATCGCCGAGATGTTAGGTTGGGTTAGGTTAGGTTATATAACGTTATTGATGTATATAAAGGTCCCACGGAGACGGATAAGCCAACTCGCCAGGAATGTTGTCAAATTTTACCGCCGAGATGTTAGGTTGGGTTAGGTTAGGTTATATAACGTTATTGATGTATATAACGGTCCCACGGAGACGTAGAGGCCACCAAGACAGGAATGTGGTCAAATATTCCCGCCGAGATGTTAGGTTGGGTTAGGTTAGGCTATATTACGTTATTGATGTATTTAAAGGTCCCACGGAGACGTAGAGGCCAACTCGCCAGGTATGTTGTCAGATCTTACCGCCGAGATGTTAGATTGGGTTAGGCTAGCATATATTATGTTATTGATGTATATAAAGGTCCCACGGAGACGTAGAGGCCAACAAGCCGGGAATGTTGTCAAATATTACCGCCGAGATGTTAGGTTGGGTTAGGTTAGGCTATATTACGTTATTGATGTATATAAAGGTCCCACGGAGACGTAGAGGCCAACTCGCCAGGTATGTTGTCAGATCTTACCGCCGAGATGTTAGGTTGGGTTAGGTTAGGTTATATTACGTTATTGATGTATATAAAGGTCCCACGTAGACGTAGAGTCCAACAAGCCAGGAATGTGGTCAAATATTACAGCCAAGATGTTAGGTTGGGTTAGGTTAGGTTATATTACGTTATTGATGTATATAAAGGTCCCACGGAGACGAAGTGGCCAACTCGCCAGGTATGTCTTCAAATATTACCGCCGAGATGTTAGATTGGTTTAGGTTAGGTTATATTACGTTATTGAAGTATATAAAGGTCCCACGGAGACGTAGAGGCCAACTCGCCAGGTATGTTGTCAAATCTTACCGCCGAGATGTTGGGTTGGGTTAGGCTAGGTTATATTACGTTATTGATGTATACAAAGGTCCCACGGAGGCGTAAAGGCCAACTCGCCAGGTAAGTTTTCCAATATTACCGCCGAGATGTTAGGTTGGGTTAGGTTAGGTTATATTACGTTATTGATGTATATAACGGTCCCACGGTGACGTAGAGGCCATCAAGACAGGAATGTGGTCAAATATTCCCGCCGAGATGTTAGGTTGGGTTAGGTTATGTTATATTACGTTATTGATGTATATAAGGGTCCCACGGAGACGTAGAGGCCAACAAGCCAGGAATGTGGTCAAATATTACCGCCGAGATGCTAGATTGTGTTAGGTTAGGTTATATTACGTTATTGATGTATATAAAGGTCCCACGGAGACGGATAAGCGAACTCGCCAGGAATGTTGTCAAATATTACCGCCGAGATATTAGGTTGGATTAGGTTAGGTTATATTAGGTTATTGATGTATATAAAGGTCCCACGGAGACGGAGAAACCAAATCGCCAGGAATGTTGTCAAATATTACCGCCGAGATGTTAGGTTGGGTTAGGTTAGGTTATATTACGTTATTGATGTATATAAAGATCCCACGGAGACGTAGAGGCCTACTCGCCAGGTATGTTGTCAAATAGTACCGCCGAGATGTTAGGTTGGATTAGGTTATGTTATATTACGTTATTGATGTATATAAAGGTCCCACGGAGGCGGAGAAGCCAACTCGCCAGGAATGTTCTCAAATATTACTGCCGAGATGTTAGGTTGGGTTAGGTTAGGTTGTATTACATTATTGATGTCTATAACGGTCCCACGGAGACGTAGATGCCAACAAGACAGGAATGTGGTCAAATATTACCGCCGAGATGTTAGGTTGGGTTAGGTTAGGCTATATTACGTTATTGATGTATATAAAGGTCCCACGGAGACGTAGAGGCCAACTCGCCAGGTATGTTGTCAAATCTTACCGCCGAGGTGTTAGGTTGGGTTAGGTTAGGTTATATTACGTTATAGATGTATATAAAGGTCTCACGGAGACGTAGAGACCAACAAGCCAGGAATGTGATCAAATATTACCGCCGAGATGTAAGATTGGGTTAGGTGATGTTATATTACGTTATTGATGTGTATAAAGATCCCACGGAGACGTAGAGGCCAACTCGCCGGGTATGTTGTCAAATATTACCGCCGAGATGTTAGGTTGGGTTAGGCTAGGTTATATTACGTTATTGATGTATACAAAGGTCCCACGGAGGTGTAAAGGCCAACTCGCCAGGTAAGTTTTCCAATATTACCGCCGAGATGTTAGGTTGGGTTAGGTTAGGTTATATTACGTTATTGATGTATATAACGGTCCCACGGAGACGTAGAGGCCATCAAGACAGGAATGTGGTCAAATATTCCCGCCGAGATGTTAGGTTGGGTTAGGTTAGGTTATATTACGTTATTGATGTATATAAAGATCCCACGGAGACGTAGAGGCCAACAAGCCAGGAATGTGGTCAAATATTACCGCCGAGATGCTAGATTGTGTTAGGTTAGGTTATATTACGTTATTGATGTATATAAAGGTCCCACGGAGACGGATAAGCGAACTCGCCAGGAATGTTGTCAAATATTACCGCCGAGATGTTAGGTTGGGTTAGGTTAGGTTATATTACGTTATTGATGTATATAAAGATCCCACGGAGACGTAGAGGCCAACTCGCCAGGTATGTTGTCAAATAGTACCGCCGAGATGTTAGGTTGGATTAGGTTATGTTATATTACGTTATTGATGTATATAAAGGTCCCACGGAGGCGGAGAAGCCAACTCGCCAGGAATGTTCTCAAATATTACTGCCGAGATGTTAGGTTGGGTTAGGTTAGGTTGTATTACATTATTGATGTCTATAACGGTCCCACGGAGACGTAGATGCCACAAGCCGGGAATGTTGTCAAATATTACCGCCGAGATGTTAGGTTGGGTTAGGTTAGGCTATATTACGTTATTGATGTATATAAAGGTTCCACGGAGACGTAGAGGCCAACTCGCCAGGTATGTTGTCAAATCTAACCGCCGAGGTGTTAGGTTGGGTTAGGTTAGGTTATATTACGTTATAGATGTATATAAAGGTCTCACGGAGACGTAGAGTCCAACAAGCCAGGAATGTGATCAAATATTACCGCCGAGATGTAAGATTGGGTTAGGTGATGTTATATTACGTTATTGATGTGTATAAAGATCCCACGGAGACGTAGAGGCCAACTCGCCGGGTATGTTGTCAAATATTACCGCCGAGATGTTAGATTGGGTTAGGCTAGGTTATATTACGTTATTGATGTATACAAAGGTCCCACGGAGGTGTAAAGGCCAACTCGCCAGGTAAGTTTTCCAATATTACCGCCGAGATGATAGGTTGGGTTAGGTTAGGTTATATTACGTTATTGATGTATATAACGGTCCCACGGAGACGTAGAGGCCATCAAGACAGGAATGTGGTCAAATATTCCCGCCGAGATGTTAGGTTGGGTTAGGTTAGGTTATATTACGTTATTGATGTATATAAAGATCCCACGGAGACGTAGAGGCCAACAAGCCAGGAATGTGGTCAAATATTATCGCCGAGATGTTAGGTTGGGTTAGGTTAGGTTATATTACGTTATAGATGTATATAAAGGTCCCACGTAGACGTAGAGTCCACCAAGCCAGGAATGTGGTCAAATATTACAGCCGAGATGTAAGATTGGGTTATGTGATGCTATATTACGTTATTGATGTATATAAAGATCCCACGGAGACGTAGAGGCCAAATCGCCAGGTATGTTGTCAAATATTACCGCCGAGATGTTAGGTTGGGTTAGGTTATGTTATATTACGTTATTGATGTATATAAAGGTCCCACGGAGGCGGAAAAGCCAACTCGCCAGGAATGTTCTCAAATATTACCGCCGAGATGTTAGGTTGGGTTAGGTTAGGTTATATAACGTTATTGATGTATATAAAGGTCCCACGGAGACGGATAAGCCAACTCGCCAGGAATGTTGTCAAATTTTACCGCCGAGATGTTAGGTTGGGTTAGGTTAGGTTATATAACGTTATTGATGTATATAACGGTCCCACGGAGACGTAGAGGCCACCAAGACAGGAATGTGGTCAAATATTCCCGCCGAGATGTTAGATTGGGTTAGGTTAGGCTATATTACGTTATTGATGTATTTAACGGTCCCACGGAGACGTAGAGGCCAACTCGCCAGGTATGTTGTCAGATCTTACCGCCGAGATGTTAGATTGGGTTAGGCTAGCATATATTATGTTATTGATGTATATAAAGGTCCCACGGAGACGTAGAGGCCAACAAGCCGGGAATGTTGTCAAATATTACCGCCGAGATGTTAGGTTGGGTTAGGTTAGGCTATATTATGTTATTGATGTATATAAAGGTCCCACGGAGACGTAGAGGCCAACTCGCCAGGTATGTTGTCAGATCTTACCGCCGAGATGTTAGGTTGGGTTAGGTTAGGTTATATTACGTTATTGATGTATATAAAGGTCCCACGTAGACGTAGAGTCCAACAAGCCAGGAATGTGGTCAAATATTACAGCCGAGATGTTAGGTTGGGTTAGGTTAGGTTATATTACGTTATTGATGTATATAAAGGTCCCACGGAGACGAAGTGGCCAACTCGCCAGGTATGTCTTCAAATATTACCGCCGAGATGTTAGATTGGTTTAGGTTAGGTTATATTACGTTATTGAAGTATATAAAGGTCCCACAGAGACGTAGAGGCCAACAAGCCAGGAATGTGGTCAAATATTACCGCCGAGATGTTAGATTGGGTTAGGCTAGCATATATTATGTTATTGATGTATATAAAGGTCCCACGGAGACGTAGAGGCCAACAAGCCGGGAATGTGGTCAAATATTACCGCCGAGATGTTAGGTTGGGTTAGGTTAGGTTATATTACGTTATAGATGTATATAAAGGTCCCACGTAGACGTAGAGTCCAACAAGCCAGGAATGTGGTCAAATATTACAGCCGAGATGTAAGATTGGGTTATGTGATGCTATATTACGTTATTGATGTATATAAAGATCCCACGGAGACGTAGAGGCCAAATCGCCAGGTATGTTGTCAAATATTACCGCCGAGATGTTAGGTTGGGTTAAGTTATGTTATATTACGTTATTGATGTATATAAAGGTCCCACGGAGGCGGAAAAGCCAACTCGCCAGGAATGTTCTCAAATATTACCGCCGAGATGTTAGGTTGGGTTAGGTTAGGTTATATAACGTTATTGATGTATATAAAGGTCCCACGGAGACGGATAAGCCAACTCGCCAGGAATGGTGTCAAATTTTACCGCCGAGATGTTAGGTTGGGTTAGGTTAGGTTATATAACGTTATTGATGTATATAACGGTCCCACGGAGACGTAGAGGCCACCAAGACAGGAATGTGGTCAAATATTCCCGCCGAGATGTTAGATTGGGTTAGGTAAGGCTATATTACGTTATTGATGTATTTAACGGTCCCACGGAGACGTAGAGGCCAACTCGCCAGGTATGTTGTCAGATCTTACCGCCGAGATGTTAGGTTGGGTTAGGTTAGGTTATATTACGTTATTGATGTATATAAAGGTCCCACGTAGACGTAGAGTCCAACAAGCCAGGAATGTGGTCAAATATTACAGCCGAGATGTTAGGTTGGGTTAGGTTAGGTTATATTACGTTATTGATGTATATAAAGGTCCCACGGAGACGAAGTGGCCAACTCGCCAGGTATGTCTTCAAATATTACCGCCGAGATGTTAGATTGGTTTAGGTTAGGTTATATTACGTTATTGAAGTATATAAAGGTCCCACAGAGACGTAGAGGCCAACAAGCCAGGAATGTGGTCAAATATTACCGCCGAGATGTTAGATTGGGTTAGGCTAGCATATATTATGTTATTGATGTATATAAAGGTCCCACGGAGACGTAGAGGCCAACAAGCCGGGAATGTGGTCAAATATTACCGCCGAGATGTTAGGTTGGGTTAGGTTAGGTTATATTACGTTATTGATGTATATAACGGTCCCACGGAGACGTAGAGGCAATCAAGACAGGAATGTGGTCAAATATTCCCGCCGAGATGTTAGGTTGGGTTAGGTTAGGTTATATTACGTTATTGATGTATATAAGGGTCCCACGGAGACGTAGAGGCCAACAAGACAGGAATGTGGTCAAATATTACCGCCGAGATGTTAGGTTGGGTTAGGTTAGGCTATATTACGTTATTGATGTATATAAAGGTCCCACGTAGACGTAGAATCCAACAAGCCAGGAATGTGGTCAAATATTACAGCCGAGATGTTAGGTTGGGTTAGGTTAGGTTATATTACGTTATTGATGTATATAAAGGTCCCACGGAGACGAAGTGGCCAACTCGCCAGGTATGTCTTCAAATATTACCGCCGAGATGTTAGATTGGTTTAGGTTAGGTTATATTACGTTATTGAAGTATATAAAGGTCCCACAGAGACGTAGAGGCCAACAAGCCAGGAATGTGGTCAAATATTACCGCCGAGATGTTAGATTGGGTTAGGCTAGCATATATTATGTTATTGATGTATATAAAGGTCCCACGGAGACGTAGAGGCCAACAAGCCGGGAATGTGGTCAAATATTACCGCCGAGATGTTAGGTTGGGTTAGGTTATGTTATATTACGTTATTGATGTATATAACGGTCCCACGGAGACGTAGAGGCCACCAAGACAGGAATGTGGTCAAATATTCCCGCCGAGATGTTAGGTTGGGTTAGGTTAGGCTATATTACGTTATTGATGTATATAACGGTCCCACGGAGACGTAGAGGCCAACTCGCCAGGTATGTTGTCAGATCTTACCGCCGAGATGTTAGATTGGGTTAGGCTAGCATATATTATGTTATTGATGTATATAAAGGTCCCACGGAGACGTAGAGGCCAACAAGCCGGGAATGTTGTCAAATATTACCGCCGAGATGTTAGGTTGGGTTAGGTTAGGCTATATTACGTTATTGATGTATATAAAGGTCCCACGGAGACGTAGAGGCCAACTCGCCAGGTATGTTGTCAGATCTTACCGCCGAGATGTTAGGTCGGGTTAGGTTAGGTTATATTACGTTATTGATGTATATAAAGGTCCCACGTAGACGTAGAGTCCAACAAGCCAGGAATGTGGTCAAATATTACAGCCGAGATGTTAGGTTGGGTTAGGTTAGGTTATATTACGTTATTGATGTATATAAAGGTCCCACGGAGACGAAGTGGCCAACTCGCCAGGTATGTCTTCAAATATTACCGCCGAGATGTTAGATTGGTTTAGGTTAGGTTATATTACGTTATTGAAGTATATAAAGGTCCCACAGAGACGTAGAGGCCAACAAGCCAGGAATGTGGTCAAATATTACCGCCGAGATGTTAGATTGGGTTAGGCTAGCATATATTATGTTATTGATGTATATAAAGGTCCCACGGAGACGTAGAGGCCAACAAGCCGGGAATGTGGTCAAATATTACCGCCGAGATGTTAGGTTGGGTTAGGTTAGGTTATATTACGTTATTGATGTATATAACGGTCCCACGGAGACGTAGAGGCAATCAAGACAGGAATGTGGTCAAATATTCCCGCCGAGATGTTAGGTTGGGTTAGGTTAGGTTATATTACGTTATTGATGTATATAAGGGTCCCACGGAGACGTAGAGGCCAACAAGACAGGAATGTGGTCAAATATTACCGCCGAGATGTTAGGTTGGGTTAGGTTAGGGTATATTACGTTATTGATGTATATAAAGGTCCCACGTAGACGTAGAATCCAACAAGCCAGGAATGTGGTCAAATATTACAGCCGAGATGTTAGGTTGGGTTAGGTTAGGTTATATTACGTTATTGATGTATATAAAGGTCCCACGGAGACGAAGTGGCCAACTCGCCAGGTATGTCTTCAAATATTACCGCCGAGATGTTAGATTGGTTTAGGTTAGGTTATATTACGTTATTGAAGTATATAAAGGTCCCACAGAGACGTAGAGGCCAACAAGCCAGGAATGTGGTCAAATATTACCGCCGAGATGTTAGATTGGGTTAGGCTAGCATATATTATGTTATTGATGTATATAAAGGTCCCACGGAGACGTAGAGGCCAACAAGCCGGGAATGTGGTCAAATATTACCGCCGAGATGTTAGGTTGGGTTAGGTTATGTTATATTACGTTATTGATGTATATAACGGTCCCACGGAGACGTAGAGGCCACCAAGACAGGAATGTGGTCAAATATTCCCGCCGAGATGTTAGGTTGGGTTAGGTTAGGCTATATTACGTTATTGATGTATATAACGGTCCCACGGAGACGTAGAGGCCAACTCGCCAGGTATGTTGTCAGATCTTACCGCCGAGATGTTAGATTGGGTTAGGCTAGCATATATTATGTTATTGATGTATATAAAGGTCCCACGGAGACGTAGAGGCCAACAAGCCGGGAATGTTGTCAAATATTACCGCCGAGATGTTAGGTTGGGTTAGGTTAGGCTATATTACGTTATTGATGTATATAAAGGTCCCACGGAGACGTAGAGGCCAACTCGCCAGGTATGTTGTCAGATCTTACCGCCGAGATGTTAGGTCGGGTTAGGTTAGGTTATATTACGTTATTGATGTATATAAAGGTCCCACGTAGACGTAGAGTCCAACAAGCCAGGAATGTGGTCAAATATTACAGCCGAGATGTTAGGTTGGGTTAGGTTAGGTTATATTACGTTATTGATGTATATAAAGGTCCCACGGAGACGAAGTGGCCAACTCGCCAGGTATGTCTTCAAATATTACCGCCGAGAAGTTAGATTGGTTTAGGTTAGGTTATATTACGTTATTGAAGTATATAAAGGTCCCACAGAGACGTAGAGGCCAACAAGCCAGGAATGTGGTCAAATATTACCGCCGAGATGTTAGATTGGGTTAGGCTAGCATATATTATGTTATTGATGTATATAAAGGACCCACGGAGACGTAGAGGCCAACAAGCCGGGAATGTGGTCAAATATTACCGCCGAGATGTTAGGTTGGGTTAGGTTAGGTTATATTACGTTATAGATGTATATAAAGGTCCCACGTAGACGTAGAGTCCAACAAGCCAGGAATGTGGTCAAATATTACAGCCGAGATGTAAGATTGGGTTATGTGATGCTATATTACGTTATTGATGTATATAAAGATCCCACGGAGACGTAGAGGCCAAATCGCCAGGTATGTTGTCAAATATTACCGCCGAGATGTTAGGTTGGGTTAAGTTATGTTATATTACGTTATTGATGTATATAAAGGTCCCACGGAGGCGGAAAAGCCAACTCGCCAGGAATGTTCTCAAATATTACCGCCGAGATGTTAGGTTGGGTTAGGTTAGGCTATATTACGTTATTGATGTATATAAAGGTCCCACGGAGACGTAGAGGCCAACTCGCCAGGTATGTTGTCAGATCTTACCGCCGAGATGTTAGGTTGGGTTAGGTTAGGTTATATTACGTTATTGATGTATATAAAGGTCCCACGTAGACGTAGAGTCCAACAAGCCAGGAATGTGGTCAAATATTACAGCCGAGATGTTAGGTTGGGTTAGGTTAGGTTATATTACGTTATTGATGTATATAAAGGTCCCACGGAGACGAAGTGGCCAACTCGCCAGGTATGTCTTCAAATATTACCGCCGAGATGTTAGATTGGTTTAGGTTAGGTTATATTACGTTATTGAAGTATATAAAGGTCCCACAGAGACGTAGAGGCCAACAAGCCAGGAATGTGGTCAAATATTACCGCCGAGATGTTAGATTGGGTTAGGCTAGCATATATTATGTTATTGATGTATATAAAGGTCCCACGGAGACGTAGAGGCCAACAAGCCGGGAATGTGGTCAAATATTACCGCCGAGATGTTAGGTTGGGTTAGGTTAGGTTATATTACGTTATTGATGTATATAACGGTCCCACGGAGACGTAGAGGCAATCAAGACAGGAATGTGGTCAAATATTTCCGCCGAGATGTTAGGTTGGGTTAGGTTAGGTTATATTACGTTATTGATGTATATAAGGGTCCCACGGAGACGTAGAGGCCAACAAGACAGGAATGTGGTCAAATATTACCGCCGAGATGTTAGGTTGGGTTAGGTTAGGCTATATTACGTTATTGATGTATATAAAGGTCCCACGTAGACGTAGAGTCCAACAAGCCAGGAATGTGGTCAAATATTACAGCCGAGATGTTAGGTTGGGTTAGGTTAGGTTATATTACGTTATTGATGTATATAAAGGTCCCACGGAGACGAAGTGGCCAACTCGCCAGGTATGTCTTCAAATATTACCGCCGAGATGTTAGATTGGTTTAGGTTAGGTTATATTACGTTATTGAAGTATATAAAGGTCCCACAGAGACGTAGAGGCCAACAAGCCAGGAATGTGGTCAAATATTACCGCCGAGATGTTAGATTGGGTTAGGCTAGCATATATTATGTTATTGATGTATATAAAGGTCCCACGGAGACGTAGAGGCCAACAAGCCGGGAATGTGGTCAAATATTACCGCCGAGATGTTAGGTTGGGTTAGGTTATGTTATATTACGTTATTGATGTATATAAAGGTCCCACGGAGGCGGAAAAGTCAACTCGCCAGGAATGTTCTCAAATATTACCGCCGAGATGTTAGGTTGGGTTAGGTTAGGTTATATAACGTTATTGATGTATATAAAGGTCCCACGGAGACGGATAAGCCAACTCGCCAAGAATGTTGTCAAATTTTACCGCCGAGATGTTAGGTTGGGTTAGGTTAGGTTATATAACGTTATTGATGTATATAACGGTCCCACGGAGACGTAGAGGCCACCAAGACAGGAATGTGGTCAAATATTTCCGCCGAGATGTTAGGTTGGGTTAGGTTAGGTTATATTACGTTATTGATGTATATAAGGGTCCCACGGAGACGTAGAGGCCAACAAGACAGGAATGTGGTCAAATATTACCGCCGAGATGTTAGGTTGGGTTAGGTTAGGCTATATTACGTTATTGATGTATATAAAGGTCCCACGTAGACGTAGAGTCCAAAAAGCCAGGAATGTGGTCAAATATTACAGCCGAGATGTTAGGTTGGGTTAGGTTAGGTTATATTACGTTATTGATTTATATAAAGGTCCCACGGAGACGAAGTGGCCAACTCGCCAGGTATGTCTTCAAATATTACCGCCGAGATGTTAGATTGGTTTAGGTTAGGTTATATTACGTTATTGAAGTATATAAAGGTCCCACAGAGACGTAGAGGCCAACAAGCCAGGAATGTGGTCAAATATTACCGCCGAGATGTTAGATTGGGTTAGGCTAGCATATATTATGTTATTGATGTATATAACGGTCCCACGGAGACGTAGAGGCCACCAAGACAGGAATGTGGTCAAATATTTCCGCCGAGATGTTAGGTTGGGTTAGGTTAGGTTATATTACGTTATTGATGTATATAAAGGTCCCACGGAGACGAAGTGGCCAACTCGCCAGGTATGTCTTCAAATATTACCGCCGAGATGTTAGATTGGTTTAGGTTAGGTTATATTACGTTATTGAAGTATATAAAGGTCCCACAGAGACGTAGAGGCCAACAAGCCAGGAATGTGGTCAAATATTACCGCCGAGATGTTAGATTGGGTTAGGCTAGCATATATTATGTTATTGATGTATATAAAGGTCCCACGGAGACGTAGAGGCCAACAAGCCGGGAATGTGGTCAAATATTACCGCCGAGATGTTAGGTTGGGTTAGGTTATGTTATATTACGTTATTGATGTATATAACGGTCCCACGGAGACGTAGAGGCCACCAAGACAGGAATGTGGTCAAATATTCCCGCCGAGATGTTAGGTTGGGTTAGGTTAGGCTATATTACGTTATTGATGTATATAACGGTCCCACGGAGACGTAGAGGCCAACTCGCCAGGTATGTTGTCAGATCTTACCGCCGAGATGTTAGATTGGGTTAGGCTAGCATATATTATGTTATTGATGTATATAAAGGTCCCACGGAGACGTAGAGGCCAACAAGCCGGGAATGTTGTCAAATATTACCGCCGAGATGTTAGGTTGGGTTAGGTTAGGCTATATTACGTTATTGATGTATATAAAGGTCCCACGGAGACGTAGAGGCCAACTCGCCAGGTATGTTGTCAGATCTTACCGCCGAGATGTTAGGTCGGGTTAGGTTAGGTTATATTACGTTATTGATGTATATAAAGGTCCCACGTAGACGTAGAGTCCAACAAGCCAGGAATGTGGTCAAATATTACAGCCGAGATGTTAGGTTGGGTTAGGTTAGGTTATATTACGTTATTGATGTATATAAAGGTCCCACGGAGACGAAGTGGCCAACTCGCCAGGTATGTCTTCAAATATTACCGCCGAGATGTTAGATTGGTTTAGGTTAGGTTATATTACGTTATTGAAGTATATAAAGGTCCCACAGAGACGTAGAGGCCAACAAGCCAGGAATGTGGTCAAATATTACCGCCGAGATGTTAGATTGGGTTAGGCTAGCATATATTATGTTATTGATGTATATAAAGGTCCCACGGAGACGTAGAGGCCACCAAGACAGGAATGTGGTCAAATATTCCCGCCGAGATGTTAGGTTGGGTTAGGTTAGGCTATATTACGTTATTGATGTATATAACGGTCCCACGGAGACGTAGAGGCCAACTCGCCAGGTATGTTGTCAGATCTTACCGCCGAGATGTTAGATTGGGTTAGGCTAGCATATATTATGTTATTGATGTATATAAAGGTCCCACGGAGATGTAGAGGCCAACAAGCCGGGAATGTTGTCAAATATTACCGCCGAGATGTTAGGTTGGGTTAGGTTAGGCTATATTACGTTATTGATGTATATAAAGGTCCCACGGAGACGTAGAGGCCAACTCGCCAGGTATGTTGTCAGATCTTACCGCCGAGATGTTAGGTCGGGTTAGGTTAGGTTATATTACGTTATTGATGTATATAAAGGTCCCACGTAGACGTAGAGTCCAACAAGCCAGGAATGTGGTCAAATATTACAGCCGAGATGTTAGGTTGGGTTAGGTTAGGTTATATTACGTTATTGATGTATATAAAGGTCCCACGGAGACGAAGTGGCCAACTCGCCAGGTATGTCTTCAAATATTACCGCCGAGATGTTAGATTGGTTTAGGTTAGGTTATATTACGTTATTGAAGTATATAAAGGTCCCACAGAGACGTAGAGGCCACCAAGACAGGAATGTGGTCAAATATTCCCGCCGAGATGTTAGGTTGGGTTAGGTTAGGCTATATTACGTTATTGATGTATATAACGGTCCCACGGAGACGTAGAGGCCAACTCGCCAGGTATGTTGTCAGATCTTACCGCCGAGATGTTAGATTGGGTTAGGCTAGCATATATTATGTTATTGATGTATATAAAGGTCCCACGGAGACGTAGAGGCCAACAAGCCGGGAATGTTGTCAAATATTACCGCCGAGATGTTAGGTTGGGTTAGGTTAGGCTATATTACGTTATTGATGTATATAAAGGTCCCACGGAGACGTAGAGGCCAACTCGCCAGGTATGTTGTCAGATCTTACCGCCGAGATGTTAGGTCGGGTTAGGTTAGGTTATATTACGTTATTGATGTATATAAAGGTCCCACGTAGACGTAGAGTCCAACAAGCCAGGAATGTGGTCAAATATTACAGCCGAGATGTTAGGTTGGGTTAGGTTAGGTTATATTACGTTATTGATGTATATAAAGGTCGCACGGAGACGAAGTGGCCAACTCGCCAGGTATGTCTTCAAATATTACCGCCGAGATGTTAGATTGGTTTAGGTTAGGTTATATTACGTTATTGAAGTATATAAAGGTCCCACAGAGACGTAGAGGCCAACAAGCCAGGAATGTGGTCAAATATTACCGCCGAGATGTTAGATTGGGTTAGGCTAGCATATATTATGTTATTGATGTATATAAAGGTCCCACGGAGACGTAGAGGCCAACAAGCCGGGAATGTGGTCAAATATTACCGCCGAGATGTTAGGTTGGGTTAGGTTAGGTTATATTACGTTATTGATGTATATAACGGTCCCACGGAGACGTAGAGGCCAACTCGCCAGGTATGTTGTCAGATCTTACCGCCGAGATGTTAGGTTGGGTTAGGTTAGGTTATATTACGTTATTGATGTATATAAAGGTCCCACGGAGGCGGAAAAGCCAACTCGCCAGGAATGTTCTCAAATATTACCGCCGAGATGTTAGGTTGGGTTAGGTTAGGTTATATAACGTTATTGATGTATATAAAGGTCCCACGGAGACGGATAAGCCAACTCGCCAGGAATGTTGTCAAATTTTACCGCCGAGATGTTAGGTTGGGTTAGGTTAGGTTATATAACGTTATTGATGTATATAACGGTCCCACGGAGACGTAGAGGCCACCAAGACAGGAATGTGGTCAAATATTCCCGCCGAGATGTTAGATTGGGTTAGGTTAGGCTATATTACGTTATTGATGTATTTAACGGTCCCACGGAGACGTACAGGCCAACTCGCCAGGTATGTTGTCAGATCTTACCGCCGAGATGTTAGATTGGGTTAGGCTAGCATATATTATGTTATTGATGTATATAAAGGTCCCACGGAGACGTAGAGGCCAACAAGCCGGGAATGTTGTCAAATATTACCGCCGAGATGTTAGGTTGGGTTAGGTTAGGCTATATTACGTTATTGATGTATATAAAGGTCCCACGGAGACGTAGAGGCCAACTCGCCAGGTATGTTGTCAGATCTTACCGCCGAGATGTTAGGTTGGGTTAGGTTAGGTTATATTACGTTATTGATGTATATAAAGGTCCCACGTAGACGTAGAGTCCAACAAGCCAGGAATGTGGTCAAATATTACAGCCGAGATGTTAGGTTGGGTTAGGTTAGGTTATATTACGTTATTGATGTATATAAAGGTCCCACGGAGACGAAGTGGCCAACTCGCCAGGTATGTCTTCAAATATTACCGCCGAGATGTTAGATTGGTTTAGGTTAGGTTATATTACGTTATTGAAGTATATAAAGGTCCCACAGAGACGTAGAGGCCAACAAGCCAGGAATGTGGTCAAATATTACCGCCGAGATGTTAGATTGGGTTAGGCTAGCATATATTATGTTATTGATGTATATAAAGGTCCCACGGAGACGTAGAGGCCAACAAGCCGGGAATGTGGTCAAATATTACCGCCGAGATGTTAGGTTGGGTTAGGTTAGGTTATATTACGTTATTGATGTATATAACGGTCCCACGGAGACGTAGAGGCAATCAAGACAGGAATGTGGTCAAATATTTCCGCCGAGATGTTAGGTTGGGTTAGGTTAGGTTATATTACGTTATTGATGTATATAAGGGTCCCACGGAGACGTAGAGGCCAACAAGACAGGAATGTGGTCAAATATTACCGCCGAGATGTTAGGTTGGGTTATGTTAGGCTATATTACGTTATTGATGTATATAAAGGTCCCACGTAGACGTAGAGTCCAACAAGCCAGGAATGTGGTCAAATATTACAGCCGAGATGTTAGGTTGGGTTAGGTTAGGTTATATTACGTTATTGATGTATATAAAGGTCCCACGGAGACGAAGTGGCCAACTCGCCAGGTATGTCTTCAAATATTACCGCCGAGATGTTAGATTGGTTTAGGTTAGGTTATATTACGTTATTGAAGTATATAAAGGTCCCACAGAGACGTAGAGGCCAACAAGCCAGGAATGTGGTCAAATATTACCGCCGAGATGTTAGATTGGGTTAGGCTAGCATATATTATGTTATTGATGTATATAAAGGTCCCACGGAGACGTAGAGGCCAACAAGCCGGGAATGTGGTCAAATATTACCGCCGAGATGTTAGGTTGGGTTAGGTTATGTTATATTACGTTATTGATGTATATAAAGGTCCCACGGAGGCGGAAAAGTCAACTCGCCAGGAATGTTCTCAAATATTACCGCCGAGATGTTAGGTTGGGTTAGGTTAGGTTATATAACGTTATTGATGTATATAAAGGTCCCACGGAGACGGATAAGCCAACTCGCCAAGAATGTTGTCAAATTTTACCGCCGAGATGTTAGGTTGGGTTAGGTTAGGTTATATAACGTTATTGATGTATATAACGGTCCCACGGAGACGTAGAGGCCACCAAGACAGGAATGTGGTCAAATATTTCCGCCGAGATGTTAGGTTGGGTTAGGTTAGGTTATATTACGTTATTGATGTATATAAGGGTCCCACGGAGACGTAGAGGCCAACAAGACAGGAATGTGGTCAAATATTACCGCCGAGATGTTAGGTTGGGTTAGGTTAGGCTATATTACGTTATTGATGTATATAAAGGTCCCACGTAGACGTAGAGTCCAACAAGCCAGGAATGTGGTCAAATATTACAGCCGAGATGTTAGGTTGGGTTAGGTTAGGTTATATTACGTTATTGATGTATATAAAGGTCCCACGGAGACGAAGTGGCCAACTCGCCAGGTATGTCTTCAAATATTACCGCCGAGATGTTAGATTGGTTTAGGTTAGGTTATATTACGTTATTGAAGTATATAAAGGTCCCACAGAGACGTAGAGGCCAACAAGCCAGGAATGTGGTCAAATATTACCGCCGAGATGTTAGATTGGGTTAGGCTAGCATATATTATGTTATTGATGTATATAACGGTCCCACGGAGACGTAGAGGCCACCAAGACAGGAATGTGGTCAAATATTTCCGCCGAGATGTTAGGTTGGGTTAGGTTAGGTTATATTACGTTATTGATGTATATAAAGGTCCCACGGAGACGAAGTGGCCAACTCGCCAGGTATGTCTTCAAATATTACCGCCGAGATGTTAGATTGGTTTAGGTTAGGTTATATTACGTTATTGAAGTATATAAAGGTCCCACAGAGACGTAGAGGCCAACAAGCCAGGAATGTGGTCAAATATTACCGCCGAGATGTTAGATTGGGTTAGGCTAGCATATATTATGTTATTGATGTATATAAAGGTCCCACGGAGACGTAGAGGCCAACAAGCCGGGAATGTGGTCAAATATTACCGCCGAGATGTTAGGTTGGGTTAGGTTATGTTATATTACGTTATTGATGTATATAACGGTCCCACGGAGACGTAGAGGCCACCAAGACAGGAATGTGGTCAAATATTCCCGCCGAGATGTTAGGTTGGGTTAGGTTAGGCTATATTACGTTATTGATGTATATAACGGTCCCACGGAGACGTAGAGGCCAACTCGCCAGGTATGTTGTCAGATCTTACCGCCGAGATGTTAGATTGGGTTAGGCTAGCATATATTATGTTATTGATGTATATAAAGGTCCCACGGAGACGTAGAGGCCAACAAGCCGGGAATGTTGTCAAATATTACCGCCGAGATGTTAGGTTGGGTTAGGTTAGGCTATATTACGTTATTGATGTATATAAAGGTCCCACGGAGACGTAGAGGCCAACTCGCCAGGTATGTTGTCAGATCTTACCGCCGAGATGTTAGGTCGGGTTAGGTTAGGTTATATTACGTTATTGATGTATATAAAGGTCCCACGTAGACGTAGAGTCCAACAAGCCAGGAATGTGGTCAAATATTACAGCCGAGATGTTAGGTTGGGTTAGGTTAGGTTATATTACGTTATTGATGTATATAAAGGTCCCACGGAGACGAAGTGGCCAACTCGCCAGGTATGTCTTCAAATATTACCGCCGAGATGTTAGATTGGTTTAGGTTAGGTTATATTACGTTATTGAAGTATATAAAGGTCCCACAGAGACGTAGAGGCCAACAAGCCAGGAATGTGGTCAAATATTACCGCCGAGATGTTAGATTGGGTTAGGCTAGCATATATTATGTTATTGATGTATATAAAGGTCCCACGGAGACGTAGAGGCCAACAAGCCGGGAATGTGGTCAAATATTACCGCCGAGATGTTAGGTTGGGTTAGGTTAGGTTATATTACGTTATTGATGTATATAACGGTCCCACGGAGACGTAGAGGCAATCAAGACAGGAATGTGGTCAAATATTCCCGCCGAGATGTTAGGTTGGGTTAGGTTAGGTTATATTACGTTATTGATGTATATAAGGGTCCCACGGAGACGTAGAGGCCAACAAGACAGGAATGTGGTCAAATATTACCGCCGAGATGTTAGGTTGGGTTAGGTTAGGGTATATTACGTTATTGATGTATATAAAGGTCCCACGTAGACGTAGAATCCAACAAGCCAGGAATGTGGTCAAATATTACAGCCGAGATGTTAGGTTGGGTTAGGTTAGGTTATATTACGTTATTGATGTATATAAAGGTCCCACGGAGACGAAGTGGCCAACTCGCCAGGTATGTCTTCAAATATTACCGCCGAGATGTTAGATTGGTTTAGGTTAGGTTATATTACGTTATTGAAGTATATAAAGGTCCCACAGAGACGTAGAGGCCAACAAGCCAGGAATGTGGTCAAATATTACCGCCGAGATGTTAGATTGGGTTAGGCTAGCATATATTATGTTATTGATGTATATAAAGGTCCCACGGAGACGTAGAGGCCAACAAGCCGGGAATGTGGTCAAATATTACCGCCGAGATGTTAGGTTGGGTTAGGTTATGTTATATTACGTTATTGATGTATATAACGGTCCCACGGAGACGTAGAGGCCACCAAGACAGGAATGTGGTCAAATATTCCCGCCGAGATGTTAGGTTGGGTTAGGTTAGGCTATATTACGTTATTGATGTATATAACGGTCCCACGGAGACGTAGAGGCCAACTCGCCAGGTATGTTGTCAGATCTTACCGCCGAGATGTTAGATTGGGTTAGGCTAGCATATATTATGTTATTGATGTATATAAAGGTCCCACGGAGACGTAGAGGCCAACAAGCCGGGAATGTTGTCAAATATTACCGCCGAGATGTTAGGTTGGGTTAGGTTAGGCTATATTACGTTATTGATGTATATAAAGGTCCCACGGAGACGTAGAGGCCAACTCGCCAGGTATGTTGTCAGATCTTACCGCCGAGATGTTAGGTCGGGTTAGGTTAGGTTATATTACGTTATTGATGTATATAAAGGTCCCACGTAGACGTAGAGTCCAACAAGCCAGGAATGTGGTCAAATATTACAGCCGAGATGTTAGGTTGGGTTAGGTTAGGTTATATTACGTTATTGATGTATATAAAGGTCCCACGGAGACGAAGTGGCCAACTCGCCAGGTATGTCTTCAAATATTACCGCCGAGATGTTAGATTGGTTTAGGTTAGGTTATATTACGTTATTGAAGTATATAAAGGTCCCACAGAGACGTAGAGGCCAACAAGCCAGGAATGTGGTCAAATATTACCGCCGAGATGTTAGATTGGGTTAGGCTAGCATATATTATGTTATTGATGTATATAAAGGTCCCACGGAGACGTAGAGGCCAACAAGCCGGGAATGTGGTCAAATATTACCGCCGAGATGTTAGGTTGGGTTAGGTTAGGTTATATTACGTTATAGATGTATATAAAGGTCCCACGTAGACGTAGAGTCCAACAAGCCAGGAATGTGGTCAAATATTACAGCCGAGATGTAAGATTGGGTTATGTGATGCTATATTACGTTATTGATGTATATAAAGATCCCACGGAGACGTAGAGGCCAAATCGCCAGGTATGTTGTCAAATATTACCGCCGAGATGTTAGGTTGGGTTAAGTTATGTTATATTACGTTATTGATGTATATAAAGGTCCCACGGAGGCGGAAAAGCCAACTCGCCAGGAATGTTCTCAAATATTACCGCCGAGATGTTAGGTTGGGTTAGGTTAGGTTATATAACGTTATTGATGTATATAAAGGTCCCACGGAGACGGATAAGCCAACTCGCCAGGAATGTTGTCAAATTTTACCGCCGAGATGTTAGGTTGGGTTAGGTTAGGTTATATAACGTTATTGATGTATATAACGGTCCCACGGAGACGTAGAGGCCACCAAGACAGGAATGTGGTCAAATATTCCCGCCGAGATGTTAGATTGGGTTAGGTTAGGCTATATTACGTTATTGATGTATTTAACGGTCCCACGGAGACGTACAGGCCAACTCGCCAGGTATGTTGTCAGATCTTACCGCCGAGATGTTAGATTGGGTTAGGCTAGCATATATTATGTTATTGATGTATATAAAGGTCCCACGGAGACGTAGAGGCCAACAAGCCGGGAATGTTGTCAAATATTACCGCCGAGATGTTAGGTTGGGTTAGGTTAGGCTATATTACGTTATTGATGTATATAAAGGTCCCACGGAGACGAAGTGGCCAACTCGCCAGGTATGTCTTCAAATATTACCGCCGAGATGTTAGATTGGTTTAGGTTAGGTTATATTACGTTATTGAAGTATATAAAGGTCCCACAGAGACGTAGAGGCCAACAAGCCAGGAATGTGGTCAAATATTACCGCCGAGATGTTAGATTGGGTTAGGCTAGCATATATTATGTTATTGATGTATATAAAGGTCCCACGGAGACGTAGAGGCCAACAAGCCGGGAATGTGGTCAAATATTACCGCCGAGATGTTAGGTTGGGTTAGGTTAGGTTATATTACGTTATTGATGTATATAACGGTCCCACGGAGACGTAGAGGCAATCAAGACAGGAATGTGGTCAAATATTTCCGCCGAGATGTTAGGTTGGGTTAGGTTAGGTTATATTACGTTATTGATGTATATAAGGGTCCCACGGAGACGTAGAGGCCAACAAGACAGGAATGTGGTCAAATATTACCGCCGAGATGTTAGGTTGGGTTAGGTTAGGCTATATTACGTTATTGATGTATATAAAGGTCCCACGTAGACGTAGAGTCCAACAAGCCAGGAATGTGGTCAAATATTACAGCCGAGATGTTAGGTTGGGTTAGGTTAGGTTATATTACGTTATTGATGTATATAAAGGTCCCACGGAGACGAAGTGGCCAACTCGCCAGGTATGTCTTCAAATATTACCGCCGAGATGTTAGATTGGTTTAGGTTAGGTTATATTACGTTATTGAAGTATATAAAGGTCCCACAGAGACGTAGAGGCCAACAAGCCAGGAATGTGGTCAAATATTACCGCCGAGATGTTAGATTGGGTTAGGCTAGCATATATTATGTTATTGATGTATATAAAGGTCCCACGGAGACGTAGAGGCCAACAAGCCGGGAATGTGGTCAAATATTACCGCCGAGATGTTAGGTTGGGTTAGGTTATGTTATATTACGTTATTGATGTATATAAAGGTCCCACGGAGGCGGAAAAGTCAACTCGCCAGGAATGTTCTCAAATATTACCGCCGAGATGTTAGATTGGTTTAGGTTAGGTTATATTACGTTATTGAAGTATATAAAGGCCCCACAGAGACGTAGAGGCCAACAAGCCAGGAATGTGGTCAAATATTACCGCCGAGATGTTAGATTGGGTTAGGCTAGCATATATTATGTTATTGATGTATATAAAGGTCCCACGGAGACGTAGAGGCCAACAAGCCGGGAATGTGGTCAAATATTACCGCCGAGATGTTAGGTTGGGTTAGGTTATGTTATATTACGTTATTGATGTATATAAAGGTCCCACGGAGGCGGAAAAGTCAACTCGCCAGGAATGTTCTCAAATATTACCGCCGAGATGTTAGGTTGGGTTAGGTTAGGTTATATAACGTTATTGATGTATATAAAGGTCCCACGGAGACGGATAAGCCAACTCGCCAAGAATGTTGTCAAATTTTACCGCCGAGATGTTAGGTTGGGTTAGGTTAGGTTATATAACGTTATTGATGTATATAACGGTCCCACGGAGACGTAGAGGCCACCAAGACAGGAGTGTGGTCAAATATTCCCGCCGAGATGTTAGGTTGGGTTAGGTTAGGCTATATTACGTTATTGATGTATTTAAAGGTCCCATGGACACGTAGAGGCCAACTCGCCAGGTATGTTGTCAGATCTTACCGCCGAGATGTTAGATTGGGTTAGGCTAGCATATATTATGTTATTGAAGTATATAAAGGTCCCACGGAGACGTAGAGGCCAACAAGCCGGGAATGTTGTCAAATATTACCGCCGAGATGTTAGGTTGGGTTAGGTTAGGCTATATTACGTTATTGATGTATATAAAGGTCCCACGGAGACGTAGAGGCCAACTCGCCAGGTATGTTGTCAAATCTAACCGCCGAGGTGTTAGGTTGGGTTAGGTTAGGTTATAGTACGTTATAGATGTATATAAAGGTCTCACGGAGACGTAGAGTCCAACAAGCCAGGAATGTGATCAAATATTACCGCCGAGATGTAAGATTGGGTTAGGTGATGTTATATTACGTTATTGATGTGTATAAAGATCCCACGGAGACGTAGAGGCCAACTCGCCGGGTATGTTGTCAAATATTACCGCCGAGATGTTAGGTTGGGTTAGGCTAGGTTATATTACGTTATTGATGTATACAAAGGTCCCACGGAGGTGTAAAGGCCAACTCGCCAGGTAAGTTTTCCAATATTACCGCCGAGATGGTAGGTTGGGTTAGGTTAGGTTATATTACGTTATTGATGTATATAACGGTCCCACGGAGACGTAGAGGCCATCAAGACAGGAATGTGGTCAAATATTCCCGCCGAGATGTTAGGTTGGGTTAGGTTAGGTTATATTACGTTATTGATGTATATAAAGATCCCACGGAGACGTAGAGGCCAACAAGCCAGGAATGTGGTCAAATATTATCGCCGAGATGTTAGGTTGGGTTAGGTTAGGTTATATTACGTTATGGATGTATATAAAGGTCCCACGTAGACGTAGAGTCCAACAAGCCAGGAATGTGGTCAAATATTACAGCCGAGATGTAAGATTGGGTTATGTGATGCTATATTACGTTATTGATGTATATAAAGATCCCACGGAGACGTAGAGGCCAACTCGCCAGGTATGTTGTCAAATATTACCGCCGAGATGTTAGGTTGGGTTAGGTTATGTTATATTACGTTATTGATGTATATAAAGGTCCCACGGAGGCGGAAAAGCCAACTCGCCAGGAATGTTCTCAAATATTACCGCCGAGATTTTAGGTTGGGTTAGGTTAGGTTATATAACGTTATTGATGTATATAAAGGTCCCACGGAGACGGATAAGCCAACTCGCCAGGAATGTTGTCAAATTTTACCGCCGAGATGTTAGGTTGGGTTAGGTTAGGTTATATTACGTTATTGATGTATATAAAGGTCCCACGTAGACGTAGAGTCCAACAAGCCAGGAATGTGGTCAAATATTACAGCCGAGATGTTAGGTTGGGTTAGGTTAGGTTATATTACGTTATTGATGTATATAAAGGTCCCACGGAGGCGGAAAAGTCAACTCGCCAGGAATGTTCTCAAATATTACCGCCGAGATGTTAGGTTGGGTTAGGTTAGGTTATATAACGTTATTGATGTATATAAAGGTCCCACGGAGACGGATAAGCCAACTCGCCAAGAATGTTGTCAAATTTTACCGCCGAGATGTTAGGTTGGGTTAGGTTAGGTTATATAACGTTATTGATGTATATAACGGTCCCACGGAGACGTAGAGGCCACCAAGACAGGAATGTGGTCAAATATTCCCGCCGAGATGTTAGGTTGGGTTAGGTTAGGCTATATTACGTTATTGATGTATTTAAAGGTCCCATGGACACGTAGAGGCCAACTCGCCAGGTATGTTGTCAGATCTTACCGCCGAGATGTTAGATTGGGTTAGGCTAGCATATATTATGTTATTGAAGTATATAAAGGTCCCACGGAGACGTAGAGGCCAACAAGCCGGGAATGTTGTCAAATATTACCGCCGAGATGTTAGGTTGGGTTAGGTTAGGCTATATTACGTTATTGATGTATATAAAGGTCCCACGGAGACGTAGAGGCCAACTCGCCAGGTATGTTGTCAAATCTAACCGCCGAGGTGTTAGGTTGGGTTAGGTTAGGTTATAGTACGTTATAGATGTATATAAAGGTCTCACGGAGACGTAGAGTCCAACAAGCCAGGAATGTGATCAAATATTACCGCCGAGATGTAAGATTGGGTTAGGTGATGTTATATTACGTTATTGATGTGTATAAAGATCCCACGGAGACGTAGAGGCCAACTCGCCGGGTATGTTGTCAAATATTACCGCCGAGATGTTAGGTTGGGTTAGGCTAGGTTATATTACGTTATTGATGTATACAAAGGTCCCACGGAGGTGTAAAGGCCAACTCGCCAGGTAAGTTTTCCAATATTACCGCCGAGATGTTAGGTTGGGTTAGGTTAGGTTATATTACGTTATTGATGTATATAACGGTCCCACGGAGACGTAGAGGCCATCAAGACAGGAATGTGGTCAAATATTCCCGCCGAGATGTTAGGTTGGGTTAGGTTAGGTTATATTACGTTATTGATGTATATAAAGATCCCACGGAGACGTAGAGGCCAACAAGCCAGGAATGTGGTCAAATATTACAGCCGAGATGTTAGGTTGGGTTAGGTTAGGTTATATTACGTTATTGATGTATATAAAGGTCCCACGGAGACGAAGTGGCCAACTCGCCAGGTATGTCTTCAAATATTACCGCCGAGATGTTAGATTGGTTTAGGTTAGGTTATATTACGTTATTGAAGTATATAAAGGTCCCACAGAGACGTAGAGGCCAACAAGCCAGGAATGTGGTCAAATATTACCGCCGAGATGTTAGATTGGGTTAGGCTAGCATATATTATGTTATTGATGTATATAAAGGTCCCACGGAGACGTAGAGGCCAACAAGACAGGAATGTGGTCAAATATTACCGCCGAGATGTTAGGTTGGGTTAGGTTAGGCTATATTACGTTATTGATGTATATAAAGGTCCCACGGAGGCGGAAAAGTCAACTCGCCAGGAATGTTCTCAAATATTACCGCCGAGATGTTAGGTTGGGTTAGGTTAGGTTATATAACGTTATTGATGTATATAAAGGTCCCACGGAGACGAAGTGGCCAACTCGCCAGGTATGTCTTCAAATATTACCGCCGAGATGTTAGATAGGTTTAGGTTAGGTTATATTACGTTATTGAAGTATATAAAGGTCCCACAGAGACGTAGAGGCCAACAAGCCAGGAATGTGGTCAAATATTACCGCCGAGATGTTAGATTGGGTTAGGCTAGCATATATTATGTTATTGATGTATATAAAGGTCCCACGGAGACGTAGAGGCCAACAAGCCGGGAATGTGGTCAAATATTACCGCCGAGATGTTAGGTTGGGTTAGGTTATGTTATATTACGTTATTGATGTATATAAAGGTCCCACGGAGGCGGAAAAGTCAACTCGCCAGGAATGTTCTCAAATATTACCGCCGAGATGTTAGGTTGGGTTAGGTTAGGTTATATAACGTTATTGATGTATATAAAGGTCCCACGGAGACGGATAAGCCAACTCGCCAAGAATGTTGTCAAATTTTACCGCCGAGATGTTAGGTTGGGTTAGGTTAGGTTATATAACGTTATTGATGTATATAACGGTCCCACGGAGACGTAGAGGCCACCAAGACAGGAATGTGGTCAAATATTCCCGCCGAGATGTTAGGTTGGGTTAGGTTAGGCTATATTACGTTATTGATGTATTTAAAGGTCCCATGGACACGTAGAGGCCAACTCGCCAGGTATGTTGTCAGATCTTACCGCCGAGATGTTAGATTGGGTTAGGCTAGCATATATTATGTTATTGAAGTATATAAAGGTCCCACGGAGACGTAGAGGCCAACAAGCCGGGAATGTTGTCAAATATTACCGCCGAGATGTTAGGTTGGGTTAGGTTAGGCTATATTACGTTATTGATGTATATAAAGGTCCCACGGAGACGTAGAGGCCAACTCGCCAGGTATGTTGTCAAATCTAACCGCCGAGGTGTTAGGTTGGGTTAGGTTAGGTTATAGTACGTTATAGATGTATATAAAGGTCTCACGGAGACGTAGAGTCCAACAAGCCAGGAATGTGATCAAATATTACCGCCGAGATGTAAGATTGGGTTAGGTGATGTTATATTACGTTATTGATGTGTATAAAGATCCCACGGAGACGTAGAGGCCAACTCGCCGGGTATGTTGTCAAATATTACCGCCGAGATGTTAGGTTGGGTTAGGCTAGGTTATATTACGTTATTGATGTATACAAAGGTCCCACGGAGGTGTAAAGGCCAACTCGCCAGGTAAGTTTTCCAATATTACCGCCGAGATGGTAGGTTGGGTTAGGTTAGGTTATATTACGTTATTGATGTATATAAAGGTCCCACGTAGACGTAGAGTCCAACAAGCCAGGAATGTGGTCAAATATTACAGCCGAGATGTTAGGTTGGGTTAGGTTAGGTTATATTACGTTATTGATGTATATAAAGGTCCCACGGAGGCGGAAAAGTCAACTCGCCAGGAATGTTCTCAAATATTACCGCCGAGATGTTAGGTTGGGTTAGGTTAGGTTATATAACGTTATTGATGTATATAAAGGTCCCACGGAGACGGATAAGCCAACTCGCCAAGAATGTTGTCAAATTTTACCGCCGAGATGTTAGGTTGGGTTAGGTTAGGTTATATAACGTTATTGATGTATATAACGGTCCCACGGAGACGTAGAGGCCACCAAGACAGGAATGTGGTCAAATATTCCCGCCGAGATGTTAGGTTGGGTTAGGTTAGGCTATATTACGTTACTGATGTATTTAAAGGTCCCATGGACACGTAGAGGCCAACTCGCCAGGTATGTTGTCAGATCTTACCGCCGAGATGTTAGATTGGGTTAGGCTAGCATATATTATGTTATTGAAGTATATAAAGGTCCCACGGAGACGTAGAGGCCAACAAGCCGGGAATGTTGTCAAATATTACCGCCGAGATGTTAGGTTGGGTTAGGTTAGGCTATATTACGTTATTGATGTATATAAAGGTCCCACGGAGACGTAGAGGCCAACTCGCCAGGTATGTTGTCAAATCTAACCGCCGAGGTGTTAGGTTGGGTTAGGTTAGGTTATAGTACGTTATAGATGTATATAAAGGTCTCACGGAGACGTAGAGTCCAACAAGCCAGGAATGTGATCAAATATTACCGCCGAGATGTAAGATTGGGTTAGGTGATGTTATATTACGTTATTGATGTGTATAAAGATCCCACGGAGACGTAGAGGCCAACTCGCCGGGTATGTTGTCAAATATTACCGCCGAGATGTTAGGTTGGGTTAGGCTAGGTTATATTACGTTATTGATGTATACAAAGGTCCCACGGAGGTGTAAAGGCCAACTCGCCAGGTAAGTTTTCCAATATTACCGCCGAGATGTTAGGTTGGGTTAGGTTAGGTTATATTACGTTATTGATGTATATAACGGTCCCACGGAGACGTAGAGGCCATCAAGACAGGAATGTGGTCAAATATTCCCGCCGAGATGTTAGGTTGGGTTAGGTTAGGTTATATTACGTTATTGATGTATATAAAGATCCCACGGAGACGTAGAGGCCAACAAGCCAGGAATGTGGTCAAATATTATCGCCGAGATGTTAGGTTGGGTTAGGTTAGGTTATATTACGTTATAGATGTATATAAAGGTCCCACGTAGACGTAGAGTCCAACAAGCCAGGAATGTGGTCAAATATTACAGCCGAGATGTAAGATTGGGTTATGTGATGCTATATTACGTTATTGATGTATATAAAGATCCCACGGAGACGTAGAGGCCAAATCGCCAGGTATGTTGTCAAATATTACCGCCGAGATGTTAGGTTGGGTTAGGTTATGTTATATTACGTTATTGATGTATATAAAGGTCCCACGGAGGCGGAAAAGCCAACTCGCCAGGAATGTTCTCAAATATTACCGCCGAGATGTTAGGTTGGGTTAGGTTAGGTTATATAACGTTATTGATGTATATAAAGGTCCCACGGAGACGGATAAGCCAACTCGCCAGGAATGTTGTCAAATTTTACCGCCGAGATGTTAGGTTGGGTTAGGTTAGGTTATATTACGTTATTGATGTATATAAAGGTCCCACGTAGACGTAGAGTCCAACAAGCCAGGAATGTGGTCAAATATTACAGCCGAGATGTTAGGTTGGGTTAGGTTAGGTTATATTACGTTATTGATGTATATAAAGGTCCCACGGAGACGAAGTGGCCAACTCGCCAGGTATGTCTTCAAATATTACCGCCGAGATGTTAGATTGGTTTAGGTTAGGTTATATTACGTTATTGAAGTATATAAAGGTCCCACAGAGACGTAGAGGCCAACAAGCCAGGAATGTGGTCAAATATTACCGCCGAGATGTTAGATTGGGTTAGGCTAGCATATATTATGTTATTGATGTATATAAAGGTCCCACGGAGACGTAGAGGCCAACAAGCCGGGAATGTGGTCAAATATTACCGCCGAGATGTTAGGTTGGGTTAGGTTAGGTTATATTACGTTATTGATGTATATAACGGTCCCACGGAGACGTAGAGGCAATCAAGACAGGAATGTGGTCAAATATTCCCGCCGAGATGTTAGGTTGGGTTAGGTTAGGTTATATTACGTTATTGATGTATATAAGGGTCCCACGGAGACGTAGAGGCCAACAAGCCAGGAATGTGGTCAAATATTACCGCCGAGATGCTAGATTGGGTTAGGTTAGGTTATATTACGTTATTGATGTATATAAAGGTCCCACGGAGACGGATAAGCGAACTCGCAAGGAATGTTGTCAAATATTACCGCCGAGATATTAGGTTGGATTAGGTTAGGTTATATAACGTTATTGATGTATATAACGGTCCCACGGAGACGTAGAGGCCACCAAGACAGGAATGTGGTCAAATATTCCCGCCGAGATGTTAGGTTGGGTTAGGTTAGGCTATATTACGTTATTGATGTATTTAAAGGTCCCATGGACACGTAGAGGCCAACTCGCCAGGTATGTTGTCAGATCTTACCGCCGAGATGTTAGATTGGGTTAGGCTAGCATATATTATGTTATTGAAGTATATAAAGGTCCCACGGAGACGTAGAGGCCAACAAGCCGGGAATGTTGTCGAATATTACCGCCGAGATGTTAGGTTGGGTTAGGTTAGGCTATATTACGTTATTGATGTATATAAAGGTCCCACGGAGACGTAGAGGCCAACTCGCCAGGTATGTTGTCAAATATTACCGCCGAGATGTTAGGTTGGGTTAGGTTAGGTTATATAACGTTATTGATGTATATAACGGTCCCACGGAGACGTAGAGGCCACCAAGACAGGAATGTGGTCAAATATTCCCGCCGAGATTTTAGGTTGGGTTAGGTTAGGCTATAATACGTTATTGATGTATTTAAAGGTCCCACGGAGACGTAGAGGCCAACTCGCCAGGTATGTTGTCAGATCTTACCGCCGAGATGTTAGATTGGGTTAGGCTAGCATATATTATGTTATTGATGTATATAAAGGTCCCACGGAGACGTAGAGGCCAACAAGCCGGGAATGTTGTCAAATTTTACCGCCGAGATGTTAGGTTGGGTTAGGTTAGGCTATATTACGTTATTGATGTATATAAAGGTCCCACGGAGACGTAGAGGCCAACTCGCCAGGTATGTTGTCAGATCTTACCGCCGAGATGTTAGGTTGGGTTAGGTTAGGTTATATTACGTTATTGATGTATATAAAGGTCCCACGTAGACGTAGAGTCCAACAAGCCAGGAATGTGGTGAAATATTACAGCCGAGATGTTAGGTTGGGTTAGGTTAGGTTATATTACGTTATTGATGTATATAAAGGTCCCACGGAGACGAAGTGGCCAACTCGCCAGGTATGTCTTCAAATATTACCGCCGAGATGTTAGATTGGTTTAGGTTAGGTTATATTACGTTATTGAAGTATATAAAGGTCCCACAGAGACGTAGAGGCCAACAAGCCAGGAATGTGGTCAAATATTACCGCCGAGATGTTAGATTGGATTAGGCTAGCATATATTATGTTATTGATGTATATAAAGGTCCCACGGAGACGTAGAGGCCAACAAGCCGGGAATGTGGTCAAATATTACCGCCGAGATGTTAGGTTGGGTTAGGTTAGGTTATATTACGTTATTGATGTATATAACGGTCCCACGGAGACGTAGAGGCAATCAAGACAGGAATGTGGTCAAATATTCCCGCCGAGATGTTAGGTTGGGTTAGGTTAGGTTATATTACGTTATTGATGTATATAAAGGTCCCACGGAGACGTAGAGGCCAACAAGCTAGGAATGTGGTCAAATATTACCGCCGAGATGCTAGATTGGGTTAGGTTAGGTTATATTACGTTATTGATGTATATAAAGGTCCCACGGAGACGGATAAGCGAACTCCCAAGGAATGTTGTCAAATATTACCGCCGAGATATTAGGTTGGATTAGGTTAGGTTATATTAGGTTATTGATGTATATAAAGGTCCCACGGAGACGGAGAAACCAAATCGCCAGGTATGTTGTCAAATAGTACCGCCGAGATGTTAGGTTGGATTAGGTTATGTTATATTACGTTATTGATGTATATAAAGGTCCCACGGAGGCGGAGAAGCCAACTCGCCAGGAATGTTCTCAAATATTACTGCCGAGATGTTAGGTTGGGTTAGGTTAGGTTGTATTACATTATTGATGTCTATAACGGTCCCACGGAGACGTAGAGGCCAACAAGACAGGAATGTGGTCAAATATTACCGCCGAGATGTTAGGTTGGGTTAGGTTAGGCTATATTACGTTATTGATGTATATAAAGGTCCCACGTAGACGTAGAGTCCAACAAGCCAGGAATGTGGTCAAATATTACAGCCGAGATGTTAGGTTGGGTTAGGTTAGTTTATATTACGTTATTGATGTATATAAAGGTCCCACGGAGACGAAGTGGCCAACTCGCCAGGTATGTCTTCAAATATTACCGCCGAGATGTTTGATTGGTTTAGGTTAGGTTATATTACGTTATTGAAGTATATAAAGGTCCCACAGAGACGTAGAGGCCAACAAGCCAGGAATGTGGTCAAATATTACCGCCGAGATGTTAGATTGGGTTAGGCTAGCATATATTATGTTATTGATGTATATAAAGGTCCCACGGGGACGTAGAGGCCAACAAGCCGGGAATGTGGTCAAATATTACCGCCGAGATGTTAGGTTGGGTTAGGTTAGGTTATATTACGTTATTGATGTATATAACGGTCCCACGGAGACGTAGAGGCAATCAAGACAGGAATGTGGTCAAATATTCCCGCCGAGATGTTAGGTTGGGTTAGGTTAGGTTATATTACGTTATTGATGTATATAAGGGTCCCACGGAGACGTAGAGGCCAACAAGCCAGGAATGTGGTCAAATATTACCGCCGAGATGCTAGATTGGGTTAGGTTAGGTTATATTACGTTATTGATGTATATAAAGGTCCCACGGAGACGGATAAGCGAACTCGCAAGGAATGTTGTCAAATATTACCGCCGAGATATTAGGTTGGATTAGGTTAGGTTATATTAGGTTATTGATGTATATAAAGGTCCCACGGAGACGGAGAAACCAAATCGCCAGGTATGTTGTCAAATAGTACCGCCGAGATGTTAGGTTGGATTAGGTTATGTTATATTACGTTATTGATGTATATAAAGGTCCCACGGAGGCGGAGAAGCCAACTCGCCAGGAATGTTCTCAAATATTACTGCCGAGATGTTAGGTTGGGTTAGGTTAGGTTGTATTACATTATTGATGTCTATAACGGTCCCACGGAGACGTAGAGGCCAACAAGACAGGAATGTGGTCAAATATTACCGCCGAGATGTTAGGTTGGGTTAGGTTAGGCTATATTACGTTATTGATGTATATAAAGGTCCCACGGAGACGTAGAGGCCAACTCGCCAGGTATGTTGTCAAGTCTTACCGCTGAGGTGTTAGGTTGGGTCAGGTTAGGTTATATTACGTTATAGATGTATATAAAGGTCTCACGGAGACGTAGAGTCCAACAAGCCAGGAATGTGATCAAATATTACCGCCGAGATGTAAGATTGGGTTAGGTGATGTTATATTACGTTATTGATGTGTATAAAGATCCCACGGAGACGTAGAGGCCAACTCGCCGGGTATGTTGTCAAATATTACCGCCGAGATGTTAGGTTGGGTTAGGCTAGGTTATATTACGTTATTGATGTATACAAAGGTCCCACGGAGGCGTAAAGGCCAACTCGCCAGGTAAGTTTTCCAATATTACCGCCGAGATGTTAGGTTGGGTTAGGTTAGGTTATATTACGTTATTGATGTATATAACGGTCCCACGGAGACGTAGAGGCCATCAAGACAGGAATGTGGTCAAATATTCCCGCCGAGATGTTAGGTTGGGTTAGGTTAGGTTATATTACGTTATTGATGTATATAAAGATCCCACGGAGACGTAGAGGCCAACAAGCCAGGAATGTGGTCAAATATTATCGCCGAGATGTTAGGTTGGGTTAGGTTAGGTTATATTACGTTATAGATGTATATAAAGGTCCCACGTAGGCGGAGAAGCCAACTCGCCAGGAATGTTCTCAAATATTACTGCCGAGATGTTAGGTTGGGTTAGGTTAGGTTGTATTACATTATTGATGTATATAACGGTCCCACGGAGGCGTAGAGGCCAACTCGCCAGGAATGATGTCAAATATTACCGCCGAGATGATAGGTTGGGTTAGGTTAGGTTATATTACGTTATTGATGTATATGAAGGTCCCACGGAGGTGAAGAAGCCAACTCGCCAGGAATGTTGTCAAATATTACCGCCGAGATGTTAGGTTGGGTTAGGTTAGGTTATATTACGTTATTGCTGTATATAAATGTCCCACGTAGAGGAAGAGGCCAACTCGCCAGGTATGTCTTCAAATATTACCGCCGAGATGTTAGATTGGTTTAGGTTAGGTTATATTACGTTATTGATGTATATAAAGGTCCCACGGAGACGCAGAGGCCAACTCGCCAGGTATGTCTTCAAATATTACCGCCGAGATGTTAGATTGGTTTAGGTTAGGTTATATTACGTTATTGAAGTATATAAAGGTCCCACGAAGACGTAGAAGCCAACAAGCCAGGAATGTGGTGAAATATTACCGCCGAGATGTTAGATTGGGATAGACTAGCTTATATTATGTTATTGATGTATATAAAGGTCCCACGGAGGCGTAGAGGCCAACTCGCCAGGAATGATGTCAAATATTACCGCCGAGATGATAGGTTGGGTTAGGTTAGGTTATATTACGTTATTGATGTATATGAAGGTCCCACGGAGGTGAAGAAGCCAACTCGCCAGGAATGTTGTCAAATATTACCGCCGAGATGTTAGGTTGGGTTAGGTTAGGTTATATTACGTTATTGCTGTATATAAATGTCCCACGTAGAGGAAGAGGCCAACTCGCCAGGTATGTCTTCAAATATTACCGCCGAGATGTTAGATTGGTTTAGGTTAGGTTATATTACGTTATTGATGTATATAAAGGTCCCACGGAGACGCAGAGGCCAACTCGCCAGGTATGTCTTCAAATATTACCGCCGAGATGTTAGATTGGTTTAGGTTAGGTTATATTACGTTATTGAAGTATATAAAGGTCCGACGAAGACGTAGAAGCCAACAAGCCAGGAATGTGGTCAAATATTACCGCCGAGATGTTAGATTGGGATAGACTAGCTTATATTATGTTATTGATGTATATAAAGGTCCCACGGAGACGTAGAGGCCAACTCGCCAGGAATGATGTCAAATATTACCGCCGAGATGTTAGGTTGGGTTAGGTTAGGTTATATTACGTTATTGATGTATATAACGGTCCCACGGAGACGTAGAGGCAATCAAGACAGGAATGTGGTCAAATATTCCCGCCGAGATGTTAGGTTGGGTTAGGTTAGGTTATATTACGTTATTGATGTATATAAGGGTCCCACGGAGACGTAGAGGCCAACAAGCCAGGAATGTGGTCAAATATTACCGCCGAGATGCTAGATTGGGTTAGGTTAGGTTATATTACGTTATTGATGTATATAAAGGTCCCACGGAGACGGATAAGCGAACTCGCAAGGAATGTTGTCAAATATTACCGCCGAGATATTAGGTTGGATTAGGTTAGGTTATATTAGGTTATTGATGTATATAAAGGTCCCACGGAGACGGAGAAACCAAATCGCCAGGTATGTTGTCAAATAGTACCGCCGAGATGTTAGGTTGGATTAGGTTATGTTATATTACGTTATTGATGTATATAAAGGTCCCACGGAGGCGGAGAAGCCAACTCGCCAGGAATGTTCTCAAATATTACTGCCGAGATGTTAGGTTGGGTTAGGTTAGGTTGTATTACATTATTGATGTCTATAACGGTCCCACGGAGACGTAGAGGCCAACAAGACAGGAATGTGGTCAAATATTACCGCCGAGATGTTAGGTTGGGTTAGGTTAGGCTATATTACGTTATTGATGTATATAAAGGTCCCACGGAGACGTAGAGGCCAACTCGCCAGGTATGTTGTCAAGTCTTACCGCTGAGGTGTTAGGTTGGGTCAGGTTAGGTTATATTACGTTATAGATGTATATAAAGGTCTCACGGAGACGTAGAGTCCAACAAGCCAGGAATGTGATCAAATATTACCGCCGAGATGTAAGATTGGGTTAGGTGATGTTATATTACGTTATTGATGTGTATAAAGATCCCACGGAGACGTAGAGGCCAACTCGCCGGGTATGTTGTCAAATATTACCGCCGAGATGTTAGGTTGGGTTAGGCTAGGTTATATTACGTTATTGATGTATACAAAGGTCCCACGGAGGCGTAAAGGCCAACTCGCCAGGTAAGTTTTCCAATATTACCGCCGAGATGTTAGGTTGGGTTAGGTTAGGTTATATTACGTTATTGATGTATATAACGGTCCCACGGAGACGTAGAGGCCATCAAGACAGGAATGTGGTCAAATATTCCCGCCGAGATGTTAGGTTGGGTTAGGTTAGGTTATATTACGTTATTGATGTATATAAAGATCCCACGGAGACGTAGAGGCCAACAAGCCAGGAATGTGGTCAAATATTATCGCCGAGATGTTAGGTTGGGTTAGGTTAGGTTATATTACGTTATAGATGTATATAAAGGTCCCACGTAGGCGGAGAAGCCAACTCGCCAGGAATGTTCTCAAATATTACTGCCGAGATGTTAGGTTGGGTTAGGTTAGGTTGTATTACATTATTGATGTATATAACGGTCCCACGGAGGCGTAGAGGCCAACTCGCCAGGAATGATGTCAAATATTACCGCCGAGATGATAGGTTGGGTTAGGTTAGGTTATATTACGTTATTGATGTATATGAAGGTCCCACGGAGGTGAAGAAGCCAACTCGCCAGGAATGTTGTCAAATATTACCGCCGAGATGTTAGGTTGGGTTAGGTTAGGTTATATTACGTTATTGCTGTATATAAATGTCCCACGTAGAGGAAGAGGCCAACTCGCCAGGTATGTCTTCAAATATTACCGCCGAGATGTTAGATTGGTTTAGGTTAGGTTATATTACGTTATTGATGTATATAAAGGTCCCACGGAGACGCAGAGGCCAACTCGCCAGGTATGTCTTCAAATATTACCGCCGAGATGTTAGATTGGTTTAGGTTAGGTTATATTACGTTATTGAAGTATATAAAGGTCCCACGAAGACGTAGAAGCCAACAAGCCAGGAATGTGGTGAAATATTACCGCCGAGATGTTAGATTGGGATAGACTAGCTTATATTATGTTATTGATGTATATAAAGGTCCCACGGAGGCGTAGAGGCCAACTCGCCAGGAATGATGTCAAATATTACCGCCGAGATGATAGGTTGGGTTAGGTTAGGTTATATTACGTTATTGATGTATATGAAGGTCCCACGGAGGTGAAGAAGCCAACTCGCCAGGAATGTTGTCAAATATTACCGCCGAGATGTTAGGTTGGGTTAGGTTAGGTTATATTACGTTATTGCTGTATATAAATGTCCCACGTAGAGGAAGAGGCCAACTCGCCAGGTATGTCTTCAAATATTACCGCCGAGATGTTAGATTGGTTTAGGTTAGGTTATATTACGTTATTGATGTATATAAAGGTCCCACGGAGACGCAGAGGCCAACTCGCCAGGTATGTCTTCAAATATTACCGCCGAGATGTTAGATTGGTTTAGGTTAGGTTATATTACGTTATTGAAGTATATAAAGGTCCGACGAAGACGTAGAAGCCAACAAGCCAGGAATGTGGTCAAATATTACCGCCGAGATGTTAGATTGGGATAGACTAGCTTATATTATGTTATTGATGTATATAAAGGTCCCACGGAGTCGTAGAGGCCAACTCGCCAGGAATGATGTCAAATATTACCGCCGAGATGATAGGTTGGGTTAGGTTAGGTTATAATACGTTATTGATGTATATGAAGGTCCCACGGAGATGAAGAAGCCAACTCTCCAGGAATGTTGTCAAATATTACCGCCGAGATGTTAGGTTGGGTTAGGTTAGGTTATATTACGTTATTGATGTATATAAAGGTCCCACGGAGACGAAGAGGCCAACTCGCCAGGTATGTCTTCAAATATTACCGCCGAGATGTTAGATTGGTTTAGGTTAGGTTATATTACGTTATTGAAGTATATAAAGGTCCCACGGAGACGTAGAGGCCAACAAGCCAGGAATGTGGCCAAATATTACCGCCGAGATGTTAGATTGGGATAGACTAGCTTATATTATGTTATTGATGTATATAACGGTCCCGCGGAGACGTAGAGGCCAACTCGCCAGGTATGTTGTCAAATATTACCGCCGAGATGTTAGGTTGGGTTAGGTTATGTTATATTACGTTATTGATGTATATAAAAGTCCCACGGAGGCGGAAAAGCCAACTCGCCAGGAATGTTCTCAAATATTACCGCCGAGATATTAGGTTGGATTAGGTTAGGTTATATTAGGTTATTGATGTATATAAAGGTCCCACGGAGACGGAGAAACCAACTCGCCAGGAAGGTTGTCAAATATTACCGCCGAGATGTTAGGTTGGGTTAGGTTAGGTTATATTACGTTATAGATGTATATAAAGGTCCCACGTAGACGTAGGGTCCAACAAGCCAGGAATGTGGTCAAATATTACAGCCGAGATGTAAGATTGGGTTATGTGATGCTATATTACGTTATTGATGTATATAAAGATCCCACGGAGACGTAGAGGCCAACTCGCCAGGTATGTTGTCAAATATTACCGCCGAGATGTTAGGTTGGGTTAGGTTATGTTATATTACGTTATTGATGTATATAAAGGTCCCATGGAGGCGGAAAAGCCAACTCGCCAGGAATGTTCTCAAATATTACCGCCGAGATGTTAGGTTGGGTTAGGTTAGGTTATATAACGTTATTGATGTATATAAAGGTCCCACGGAGACGGATAAGCCAACTCGCCAGGAATGTTGTCAAATATTACCGCCGAGATGTTAGATTGGTTTAGGCTATCATATATTATGTTATTGATGTATATAAAGGTCCCACGGAGACGTAGAGGCCAACAAGCCGGGAATGTGGTCAAATATTACCGCCGAGATGTTAGATTGGGTTAGGTTAGGCTATATTACGTTATTGATGTATATGAAGGTCCCACGGAGACGTAGAGGCCAACTCGCCAGGTATGTTGTCAAATCTTACCGCCGAGATGCTAGGTTGGATTAGGCTAGCTTATATTATGTTATTGATGTATATAAACGTCCCACGGAGACGTAGAGGCCAACAAGCCAGGAATGGGGTCAAATATTCCCGCCGAGATGTTAGATTTGGATAGACCAGCTTATATTATGTTATTGTTGTATATAAAGGTCCCACGGAGACCTAGAGGCCAACTCGCCAGGTATGTTGTCAAATATTACCGCCGAGATGTTAGGTTGGGTTAGGTTATGTTATATTACGTTACTGATGTATATAAAAGTCCCACGGAGGCGGAAAAGCCAACACGCCAGGAATGTTCTCAAATATTACCGCCGAGATGTTAGGTTGGGATAGGTTAGGTTATATTACGTTATTGATGTATATAAAGGTCCCACGGAGACGGAGAAACCAACTCGCCAGGAATGTTGTCAAATATTACCGCCGAGATGTTAGGTTGGGTTAGGTTAGGTTATATTACGTTATTGATGTATATGAAGGTCCCACGGAGGTGAAGAAGCCAACTCGCCAGGAATGTTGTCAAATATTACCGCCGAGATGTTAGGTTGGGTTAGGTTAGGTTATATTACGTTATTGATGTATACAAAGGTCCCACGGAGACGAAGAGACCAACTCGCCAGGTATGATTTCAAATATTACCGCCGAGATGCTAGATTTGGATAGACCAGCTTATATTATGTTATTGATGTATATAAAGGTCCCGCGGAGAAGTAGAGGCCAACTCGCCAGGTATGTTGTCAAATATTACCGCCGAGATGTTAGGTTGGGTTAGGTTATGTTATATTACGTTATTGATGTATATAAAAGTCCCACGGAGGCGGAAAAGCCAACTCGCCAGGAATGTTCTCAAATATTACCGCCGAGATATTAGGTTGGATTAGGTTAGGTTATATTAGGTTATTGATGTATATAAAGGTCCCACGGAGACGGAGAAACCAACTCGCCAGGAATGTTGTCAAATATTACCGCCGAGATGTTAGGTTGGGTTAGGTTAGGTTATATTACGTTATTGCTGTATATAAATGTCCCACGTAGAGGAAGAGGCCAACTCGCCAGGTATGTCTTCAAATATTACCGCCGAGATGTTAGATTGGTTTAGGTTAGGTTATATTACGTTATTGATGTATATAAAGGTCCCACGGAGCCGCAGAGGCCAACTCGCCAGGTATGTCTTCAAATATTACCGCCGAGATGTTAGATTGGTTTAGGTTAGGTTATATTACGTTATTGAAGTATATAAAGGTTCCACGAAGACGTAGAAGCCAACAAGCCAGGAATGTGGTCAAATATTACCGCCGAGATGTTAGATTGGGATAGACTAGCTTATATTATGTTATTGATGTATATAAAGGTCCCACGGAGACGTAGAGGCCAACTCGCCAGGAATGATGTCAAATATTACCGCCGAGATGATAGGTTGGGTTAGGTTAGGTTATAATACGTTATTGATGTATATGAAGGTCCCACGGAGATGAAGAAGCCAACTCGCCAGGAATGTTGTCAAATATTACCGCCGAGATGTTAGGTTGGGTTAGGTTAGGTTATATTATGTTATTGATGTATATAAAGGTCCCACGGAGTCGAAGAGGCCAACTCGCCAGGTATGTCTTCAAATATTACCGCCGAGATGTTAGATTGGTTTAGGTTAGGTTATATTACGTTATTGAAGTATATAAAGGTCCCACGGAGACGTAGAGGCCAACAAGCCAGGAATATGGCCAAATATTACCGCCGAGATGTTAGATTGGGATAGACTAGCTTATATTATGTTATTGATGTATATAAGGGTCCCACGGAGACGTAGAGGCCAACAAGCTAGGAATGTGGTCAAATATTACCGCCGAGATGCTAGATTGGGTTAGGTTAGGTTATATTACGTTATTGATGAATATAAAGGTCCCACGGAGACGGATAAGCGAACTCGCAAGGAATGTTGTCAAATATTACCGCCGAGATATTAGGTTGGATTAGGTTAGGTTATATTAGGTTATTGATGTATATAAAGGTCCCACGGAGACGGAGAAACCAAATCGCCAGGTATGTTGTCAAATAGTACCGCCGAGATGTTAGGTTGGATTAGGTTATGTTATATTACGTTATTGATGTATATAAAGGTCCCACGGAGGCGGAGAAGCCAACTCGCCAGGAATGTTCTCAAATATTACTGCCGAGATGTTAGGTTGGGTTAGGTTAGGTTGTATTACATTATTGATGTCTATAACGGTCCCACGGAGACGTAGAGGCCAACAAGACAGGAATGTGGTCAAATATTACCGCCGAGATGTTAGGTTGGGTTAGGTTAGGCTATATTACGTTATTGATGTATATAAAGGTCCCACGTAGACGTAGAGTCCAACAAGCCAGGAATGTGGTCAAATATTACAGCCGAGATGTTAGGTTGGGTTAGGTTAGGTTATATTACGTTATTGATGTATATAAAGGTCCCACGGAGACGAAGTGGCCAACTCGCCAGGTATGTCTTCAAATATTACCGCCGAGATGTTAGATTGGTTTAGGTTAGGTTATATTACGTTATTGAAGTATATAAAGGTCCCACAGAGACGTAGAGGCCAACAAGCCAGGAATGTGGTCAAATATTACCGCCGAGATGTTAGATTGGGTTAGGCTAGCATATATTATGTTATTGATGTATATAAAGGTCCCACGTAGGCGGAGAAGCCAACTCGCCAGGAATGTTCTCAAATATTACTGCCGAGATGTTAGGTTGGGTTAGGTTAGGTTGTATTACATTATTGATGTATATAACGGTCCCACGGAGGCGTAGAGGCCAACTCGCCAGGAATGATGTCAAATATTACCGCCGAGATGATAGGTTGGGTTAGGTTAGGTTATATTACGTTATTGATGTATATGAAGGTCCCACGGAGGTGAAGAAGCCAACTCGCCAGGAATGTTGTCAAATATTACCGCCGAGATGTTAGGTTGGGTTAGGTTAGGTTATATTACGTTATTGCTGTATATAAATGTCCCACGTAGAGGAAGAGGCCAACTCGCCAGGTATGTCTTCAAATATTACCGCCGAGATGTTAGATTGGTTTAGGTTAGGTTATATTACGTTATTGATGTATATAAAGGTCCCACGGAGACGCAGAGGCCAACTCGCCAGGTATGTCTTCAAATATTACCGCCGAGATGTTAGATTGGTTTAGGTTAGGTTATATTACGTTATTGAAGTATATAAAGGTCCCACGAAGACGTAGAAGCCAACAAGCCAGGAATGTGGTGAAATATTACCGCCGAGATGTTAGATTGGGATAGACTAGCTTATATTATGTTATTGATGTATATAAAGGTCCCACGGAGGCGTAGAGGCCAACTCGCCAGGAATGATGTCAAATATTACCGCCGAGATGATAGGTTGGGTTAGGTTAGGTTATATTACGTTATTGATGTATATGAAGGTCCCACGGAGGTGAAGAAGCCAACTCGCCAGGAATGTTGTCAAATATTACCGCCGAGATGTTAGGTTGGGTTAGGTTAGGTTATATTACGTTATTGCTGTATATAAATGTCCCACGTAGAGGAAGAGGCCAACTCGCCAGGTATGTCTTCAAATATTACCGCCGAGATGTTAGATTGGTTTAGGTTAGGTTATATTACGTTATTGATGTATATAAAGGTCCCACGGAGACGCAGAGGCCAACTCGCCAGGTATGTCTTCAAATATTACCGCCGAGATGTTAGATTGGTTTAGGTTAGGTTATATTACGTTATTGAAGTATATAAAGGTCCGACGAAGACGTAGAAGCCAACAAGCCAGGAATGTGGTCAAATATTACCGCCGAGATGTTAGATTGGGATAGACTAGCTTATATTATGTTATTGATGTATATAAAGGTCCCACGGAGTCGTAGAGGCCAACTCGCCAGGAATGATGTCAAATATTACCGCCGAGATGATAGGTTGGGTTAGGTTAGGTTATAATACGTTATTGATGTATATGAAGGTCCCACGGAGATGAAGAAGCCAACTCTCCAGGAATGTTGTCAAATATTACCGCCGAGATGTTAGGTTGGGTTAGGTTAGGTTATATTACGTTATTGATGTATATAAAGGTCCCACGGAGACGAAGAGGCCAACTCGCCAGGTATGTTTTCAAATATTACCGCCGAGATGTTAGATTGGTTTAGGTTAGGTTATATTACGTTATTGAAGTATATAAAGGTCCCACGGAGACGTAGAGGCCAACAAGCCAGGAATGTGGCCAAATATTACCGCCGAGATGTTAGATTGGGATAGACTAGCTTATATTATGTTATTGATGTATATAACGGTCCCGCGGAGACGTAGAGGCCAACTCGCCAGGTATGTTGTCAAATATTACCGCCGAGATGTTAGGTTGGGTTAGGTTATGTTATATTACGTTATTGATGTATATAAAAGTCCCACGGAGGCGGAAAAGCCAACTCGCCAGGAATGTTCTCAAATATTACCGCCGAGATATTAGGTTGGATTAGGTTAGGTTATATTAGGTTATTGATGTATATAAAGGTCCCACGGAGACGGAGAAACCAACTCGCCAGGAAGGTTGTCAAATATTACCGCCGAGATGTTAGGTTGGGTTAGGTTAGGTTATATTACGTTATAGATGTATATAAAGGTCCCACGTAGACGTAGGGTCCAACAAGCCAGGAATGTGGTCAAATATTACAGCCGAGATGTAAGATTGGGTTATGTGATGCTATATTACGTTATTGATGTATATAAAGATCCCACGGAGACGTAGAGGCCAACTCGCCAGGTATGTTGTCAAATATTACCGCCGAGATGTTAGGTTGGGTTAGGTTATGTTATATTACGTTATTGATGTATATAAAGGTCCCATGGAGGCGGAAAAGCCAACTCGCCAGGAATGTTCTCAAATATTACCGCCGAGATGTTAGGTTGGGTTAGGTTAGGTTGTATTACATTATTGATGTCTATAACGGTCCCACGGAGACGTAGAGGCCAACAAGACAGGAATGTGGTCAAATATTACCGCCGAGATGTTAGGTTGGGTTAGGTTAGGCTATATTACGTTATTGATGTATATAAAGGTCCCACGTAGACGTAGAGTCCAACAAGCCAGGAATGTGGTCAAATATTACAGCCGAGATGTTAGGTTGGGTTAGGTTAGGTTATATTACGTTATTGATGTATATAAAGGTCCCACGGAGACGAAGTGGCCAACTCGCCAGGTATGTCTTCAAATATTACCGCCGAGATGTTAGATTGGTTTAGGTTAGGTTATATTACGTTATTGAAGTATATAAAGGTCCCACAGAGACGTAGAGGCCAACAAGCCAGGAATGTGGTCAAATATTACCGCCGAGATGTTAGATTGGGTTAGGCTAGCATATATTATGTTATTGATGTATATAAAGGTCCCACGTAGGCGGAGAAGCCAACTCGCCAGGAATGTTCTCAAATATTACTGCCGAGATGTTAGGTTGGGTTAGGTTAGGTTGTATTACATTATTGATGTATATAACGGTCCCACGGAGGCGTAGAGGCCAACTCGCCAGGAATGATGTCAAATATTACCGCCGAGATGATAGGTTGGGTTAGGTTAGGTTATATTACGTTATTGATGTATATGAAGGTCCCACGGAGGTGAAGAAGCCAACTCGCCAGGAATGTTGTCAAATATTACCGCCGAGATGTTAGGTTGGGTTAGGTTAGGTTATATTACGTTATTGCTGTATATAAATGTCCCACGTAGAGGAAGAGGCCAACTCGCCAGGTATGTCTTCAAATATTACCGCCGAGATGTTAGATTGGTTTAGGTTAGGTTATATTACGTTATTGATGTATATAAAGGTCCCACGGAGACGCAGAGGCCAACTCGCCAGGTATGTCTTCAAATATTACCGCCGAGATGTTAGATTGGTTTAGGTTAGATTATATTACGTTATTGAAGTATATAAAGGTCCCACGAAGACGTAGAAGCCAACAAGCCAGGAATGTGGTGAAATATTACCGCCGAGATGTTAGATTGGGATAGACTAGCTTATATTATGTTATTGATGTATATAAAGGTCCCACGGAGGCGTAGAGGCCAACTCGCCAGGAATGATGTCAAATATTACCGCCGAGATGATAGGTTGGGTTAGGTTAGGTTATATTACGTTATTGATGTATATGAAGGTCCCACGGAGGTGAAGAAGCCAACTCGCCAGGAATGTTGTCAAATATTACCGCCGAGATGTTAGGTTGGGTTAGGTTAGGTTATATTACGTTATTGCTGTATATAAATGTCCCACGTAGAGGAAGAGGCCAACTCGCCAGGTATGTCTTCAAATATTACCGCCGAGATGTTAGATTGGTTTAGGTTAGGTTATATTACGTTATTGATGTATATAAAGGTCCCACGGAGACGCAGAGGCCAACTCGCCAGGTATGTCTTCAAATATTACCGCCGAGATGTTAGATTGGTTTAGGTTAGGTTATATTACGTTATTGAAGTATATAAAGGTCCGACGAAGACGTAGAAGCCAACAAGCCAGGAATGTGGTCAAATATTACCGCCGAGATGTTAGATTGGGATAGACTAGCTTATATTATGTTATTGATGTATATAAAGGTCCCACGGAGTCGTAGAGGCCAACTCGCCAGGAATGATGTCAAATATTACCGCCGAGATGATAGGTTGGGTTAGGTTAGGTTATAATACGTTATTGATGTATATGAAGGTCCCACGGAGATGAAGAAGCCAACTCTCCAGGAATGTTGTCAAATATTACCGCCGAGATGTTAGGTTGGGTTAGGTTAGGTTATATTACGTTATTGATGTATATAAAGGTCCCACGGAGACGAAGAGGCCAACTCGCCAGGTATGTTTTCAAATATTACCGCCGAGATGTTAGATTGGTTTAGGTTAGGTTATATTACGTTATTGAAGTATATAAAGGTCCCACGGAGACGTAGAGGCCAACAAGCCAGGAATGTGGCCAAATATTACCGCCGAGATGTTAGATTGGGATAGACTAGCTTATATTATGTTATTGATGTATATAACGGTCCCGCGGAGACGTAGAGGCCAACTCGCCAGGTATGTTGTCAAATATTACCGCCGAGATGTTAGGTTGGGTTAGGTTATGTTATATTACGTTATTGATGTATATAAAAGTCCCACGGAGGCGGAAAAGCCAACTCGCCAGGAATGTTCTCAAATATTACCGCCGAGATATTAGGTTGGATTAGGTTAGGTTATATTAGGTTATTGATGTATATAAAGGTCCCACGGAGACGGAGAAACCAACTCGCCAGGAAGGTTGTCAAATATTACCGCCGAGATGTTAGGTTGGGTTAGGTTAGGTTATATTACGTTATAGATGTATATAAAGGTCCCACGTAGACGTAGGGTCCAACAAGCCAGGAATGTGGTCAAATATTACAGCCGAGATGTAAGATTGGGTTATGTGATGCTATATTACGTTATTGATGTATATAAAGATCCCACGGAGACGTAGAGGCCAACTCGCCAGGTATGTTGTCAAATATTACCGCCGAGATGTTAGGTTGGGTTAGGTTATGTTATATTACGTTATTGATGTATATAAAGGTCCCATGGAGGCGGAAAAGCCAACTCGCCAGGAATGTTCTCAAATATTACCGCCGAGATGTTAGGTTGGGATAGGTTAGGTTATATTACGTTATTGATGTATATAAAGGTCCCACGGAGACGGAGAAACCAACTCGCCAGGAATGTTGTCAAATATTACCGCCGAGATGTTAGGTTGGGTTAGGTTAGGTTATATTACGTTATTGATGTATATGAAGGTCCCACGGAGGTGAAGAAGCCAACTCGCCAGGAATGTTGTCAAATATTACCGCCGAGATGTTAGGTTGGGTTAGGTTAGGTTATATTACGTTATTGATGTATACAAAGGTCCCACGGAGACGAAGAGACCAACTCGCCAGGTATGATTTCAAATATTACCGCCGAGATGCTAGATTTGGATAGACCAGCTTATATTATGTTATTGATGTATATAAAGGTCCCGCGGAGAAGTAGAGGCCAACTCGCCAGGTATGTTGTCAAATATTACCGCCGAGATGTTAGGTTGGGTTAGGTTATGTTATATTACGTTATTGATGTATATAAAAGTCCCACGGAGGCGGAAAAGCCAACTCGCCAGGAATGTTCTCAAATATTACCGCCGAGATATTAGGTTGGATTAGGTTAGGTTATATTAGGTTATTGATGTATATAAAGGTCCCACGGAGACGGAGAAACCAACTCGCCAGGAATGTTGTCAAATATTACCGCCGAGATGTTAGGTTGGGTTAGGTTAGGTTATATTACGTTATTGCTGTATATAAATGTCCCACGTAGAGGAAGAGGCCAACTCGCCAGGTATGTCTTCAAATATTACCGCCGAGATGTTAGATTGGTTTAGGTTAGGTTATATTACGTTATTGATGTATATAAAGGTCCCACGGAGCCGCAGAGGCCAACTCGCCAGGTATGTCTTCAAATATTACCGCCGAGATGTTAGATTGGTTTAGGTTAGGTTATATTACGTTATTGAAGTATATAAAGGTTCCACGAAGACGTAGAAGCCAACAAGCCAGGAATGTGGTCAAATATTACCGCCGAGATGTTAGATTGGGATAGACTAGCTTATATTATGTTATTGATGTATATAAAGGTCCCACGGAGACGTAGAGGCCAACTCGCCAGGAATGATGTCAAATATTACCGCCGAGATGATAGGTTGGGTTAGGTTAGGTTATAATACGTTATTGATGTATATGAAGGTCCCACGGAGATGAAGAAGCCAACTCGCCAGGAATGTTGTCAAATATTACCGCCGAGATGTTAGGTTGGGTTAGGTTAGGTTATATTATGTTATTGATGTATATAAAGGTCCCACGGAGTCGAAGAGGCCAACTCGCCAGGTATGTCTTCAAATATTACCGCCGAGATGTTAGATTGGTTTAGGTTAGGTTATATTACGTTATTGAAGTATATAAAGGTCCCACGGAGACGTAGAGGCCAACAAGCCAGGAATATGGCCAAATATTACCGCCGAGATGTTAGATTGGGATAGACTAGCTTATATTATGTTATTGATGTATATAAGGGTCCCACGGAGACGTAGAGGCCAACAAGCTAGGAATGTGGTCAAATATTACCGCCGAGATGCTAGATTGGGTTAGGTTAGGTTATATTACGTTATTGATGTATATAAAGGTCCCACGGAGACGGATAAGCGAACTCGCAAGGAATGTTGTCAAATATTACCGCCGAGATATTAGGTTGGATTAGGTTAGGTTATATTAGGTTATTGATGTATATAAAGGTCCCACGGAGACGGAGAAACCAAATCGCCAGGTATGTTGTCAAATAGTACCGCCGAGATGTTAGGTTGGATTAGGTTATGTTATATTACGTTATTGATGTATATAAAGGTCCCACGGAGGCGGAGAAGCCAACTCGCCAGGAATGTTCTCAAATATTACTGCCGAGATGTTAGGTTGGGTTAGGTTAGGTTGTATTACATTATTGATGTCTATAACGGTCCCACGGAGACGTAGAGGCCAACAAGACAGGAATGTGGTCAAATATTACCGCCGAGATGTTAGATTGGTTTAGGTTAGGTTATATTACGTTATTGAAGTATATAAAGGTCCCACAGAGACGTAGAAGCCAACAAGCCAGGAATGTGGTCAAATATTACCGCCGAGATGTTAGATTGGGTTAGGCTAGCATATATTATGTTATTGATGTATATAAAGGTCCCACGGAGACGTAGAGGCCAACAAGCCGGGAATGTGGTCAAATATTACCGCCGAGATGTTAGGTTGGGTTAGGTTAGGTTATATTACGTTATTGATGTATATAACGGTCCCACGGAGACGTAGAGGCAATCAAGACAGGAATGTGGTCAAATATTCCCGCCGAGATGTTAGGTTGGGTTAGGTTAGGTTATATTACGTTATTGATGTATATAAGGGTCCCACGGAGACGTAGAGGCCAACAAGCCAGGAATGTGGTCAAATATTACCGCCGAGATGCTAGATTGGGTTAGGTTAGGTTATATTACGTTATTGATGTATATAAAGGTCCCACGGAGACGGATAAGCGAACTCGCAAGGAATGTTGTCAAATATTACCGCCGAGATATTAGGTTGGATTAGGTTAGGTTATATTAGGTTATTGATGTATATAAAGGTCCCACGGAGACGGAGAAACCAAATCGCCAGGTATGTTGTCAAATAGTACCGCCGAGATGTTAGGTTGGATTAGGTTATGTTATATTACGTTATTGATGTATATAAAGGTCCCACGGTGGCGGAGAAGCCAACTCGCCAGGAATGTTCTCAAATATTACTGCCGAGATGTTAGGTTGGGTTAGGTTAGGTTGTATTACATTATTGATGTCTATAACGGTCCCACGGAGACGTAGAGGCCAACAAGACAGGAATGTGGTCAAATATTACCGCCGAGATGTTAGGTTGGGTTAGGTTAGGCTATATTACGTTATTGATGTATATAAAGGTCCCACGGAGACGTAGAGGCCAACTCGCCAGGTATGTTGTCAAATCTTACCGCTGAGGTGTTAGGTTGGGTTAGGTTAGGTTATATTACGTTATAGATGTATATAAAGGTCTCACGGAGACGTAGAGTCCAACAAGCCAGGAATGTGATCAAATATTACCGCCGAGATGTAAGATTGGGTTAGGTGATGTTATATTACGTTATTGATGTGTATAAAGATCCCACGGAGACGTAGAGGCCAACTCGCCGGGTATGTTGTCAAATATTACCGCCGAGATGTTAGGTTGGGTTAGGCTAGGTTATATTACGTTATTGATGTATACAAAGGTCCCACGGAGGCGTAAAGGCCAACTCGCCAGGTAAGTTTTCCAATATTACCGCCGAGATGTTAGGTTGGGTTAGGTTAGGTTATATTACGTTATTGATGTATATAACGGTCCCACGGAGACGTAGAGGCCATCAAGACAGGAATGTGGTCAAATATTCCCGCCGAGATGTTAGGTTGGGTTAGGTTAGGTTATATTACGTTATTGATGTATATAAAGATCCCACGGAGACGTAGAGGCCAACAAGCCAGGAATGTGGTCAAATATTATCGCCGAGATGTTAGGTTGGGTTAGGTTAGGTTATATTACGTTATAGATGTATATAAAGGTCCCACGTAGACGTAGAGTCCAACAAGCCAGGAATGTGGTCAAATATTACAGCCGAGATGTAAGATTGGGTTATGTGATGCTATATTACGTTATTGATGTATATAAAGATCCCACGGAGACGTAGAGGCCAACTCGCCAGGTATGTTGTCAAATATTACCGCCGAGATGTTAGGTTGGGTTAGGTTATGTTATATTACGTTATTGATGTATATAAAGGTCCCACGGAGGCGGAGAATCCAACTCGCCAGGAATGTTCTCAAATATTACTGCCGAGATGTTAGGTTGGGTTAGGTTAGGTTGTATTACACTATTGATGTATATAACGGTCCCACGGAGGCGTAGAGGCCAACTCGCCAGGAATGTGGTCAAATATTACCGCCGAGATGTTAGGTTGGGTTAGGTTAGGCTATATTACGTTATTGATGTATATAAAGGTCCCACGGAGACGTAGAGGCCAACTCGCCAGGTATGTTGTCAAATCTTACCGCTGAGGTGTTAGGTTGGGTCAGGTTAGGTTATATTACGTTATAGATGTATATAAAGGTCTCACGGAGACGTAGAGTCCAACAAGCCAGGAATGTGATCAAATATTACCGCCGAGATGTAAGATTGGGTTAGGTGATGTTATATTACGTTATTGATGTGTATAAAGATCCCACGGAGACGTAGAGGCCAACTCGCCGGGTATGTTGTCAAATATTACCGCCGAGATGTTAGGTTGGGTTAGGCTAGGTTATATTACGTTATTGATGTATACAAAGGTCCCACGGAGGCGTAAAGGCCAACTCGCCAGGTAAGTTTTCCAATATTACCGCCGAGATGTTAGGTTGGGTTAGGTTAGGTTATATTACGTTATTGATGTATATAACGGTCCCACGGAGACGTAGAGGCCATCAAGACAGGAATGTGGTCAAATATTCCCGCCGAGATGTTAGGTTGGGTTAGGTTAGGTTATATTACGTTATTGATGTATATAAAGATCCCACGGAGACGTAGAGGCCAACAAGCCAGGAATGTGGTCAAATATTATCGCCGAGATGTTAGGTTGGGTTAGGTTAGGTTATATTACGTTATAGATGTATATAAAGGTCCCACGTAGACGTAGAGTCCAACAAGCCAGGAATGTGGTCAAATATTACAGCCGAGATGTAAGATTGGGTTATGTGATGCTATATTACGTTATTGATGTATATAAAGATCCCACGGAGACGTAGAGGCCAACTCGCCAGGTATGTTGTCAAATATTACCGCCGAGATGTTAGGTTGGGTTAGGTTATGTTATATTACGTTATTGATGTATATAAAGGTCCCACGGAGGCGGAGAAGCCAACTCGCCAGGAATGTTCTCAAATATTACTGCCGAGATGTTAGGTTGGGTTAGGTTAGGTTGTATTACATTATTGATGTATATAACGGTCCCACGGAGGCGTAGAGGCCAACTCGCCAGGAATGATGTCAAATATTACCGCCGAGATGATAGGTTGGGTTAGGTTAGGTTATATTACGTTATTGATGTATATGAAGGTCCCACGGACGTGAAGAAGCCAACTCGCCAGGAATGTTGTCAAATATTACCGCCGAGATGTTAGGTTGGGTTAGGTTAGGTTATATTACGTTATTGCTGTATATAAATGTCCCACGTAGAGGAAGAGCCCAACTCGCCAGGTATGTCTTCAAATATTACCGCCGAGATGTTAGATTGGTTTAGGTTAGGTTATATTACGTTATTGATGTATATAAAGGTCCCACGGAGACGCAGAGGCCAACTCGCCAGGTATGTCTTCAAATATTACCGCCGAGATGTTAGATTGGTTTAGGTTAGGTTATATTACGTTATTGAAGTATATAAAGGTCCCACGAAGACGTAGAAGCCAACAAGCCAGGAATGTGGTCAAATATTACCGCCGAGATGTTAGATTGGGATAGACTAGCTTATATTATGTTATTGTTGTATATAAAGATCCCACGGAGACCTAGAGGCCAACTCGCCAGGTATGTTGTCAAATATTACCGCCGAGATGTTAGGTTGGGTTAGGTTAGGTTATATTACGTTATTGAAGTATATAAAGGTTCCACGAAGACGTAGAAGCCAACAAGCCAGGAATGTGGTCAAATATTACCGCCGAGATGTTAGATTGGGATAGACTAGCTTATATTATGTTATTGATGTATATAAAGGTCCCACGGAGACGTAGAGGCCAACTCGCCAGGAATGATGTCAAATATTACCGCCGAGATGATAGGTTGGGTTAGGTTAGGTTATAATACGTTATTGATGTATATGAAGGTCCCACGGAGATGAAGAAGCCAACTCGCCAGGAATGTTGTCAAATATTACCGCCGAGATGTTAGGTTGGGTTAGGTTAGGTTATATTACGTTATTGATGTATATAAAGGTCCCACGGAGACGAAGAGGCCAACTCGCCAGGTATGTCTTCAAATATTACCGCCGAGATGTTAGATTGGTTTAGGTTAGGTTATATTACGTTATTGAAGTATATAAAGGTCCCACGGAGACGTAGAGGCCAACAAGCCAGGAATGTGGCCAAATATTACCGCCGAGATGTTAGATTGGGATAGACTAGCTTATATTATGTTATTGATGTATATAAGGGTCCCACGGAGACGTAGAGGCCAACAAGCTAGGAATGTGGTCAAATATTACCGCCGAGATGCTAGATTGGGTTAGGTTAGGTTATATTACGTTATTGATGTATATAAAGGTCCCACGGAGACGGATAAGCGAACTCGCAAGGAATGTTGTCAAATATTACCGCCGAGATATTAGGTTGGATTAGGTTAGGTTATATTAGGTTATTGATGTATATAAAGGTTCCACGGAGACGGAGAAACCAAATCGCCAGGTATGTTGTCAAATAGTACCGCCGAGATGTTAGGTTGGATTAGGTTATGTTATATTACGTTATTGATGTATATAAAGGTCCCACGGAGGCGGAGAAGCCAACTCGCCAGGAATGTTCTCAAATATTACTGCCGAGATGTTAGGTTGGGTTAGGTTAGGTTGTATTACATTATTGATGTCTATAACGGTCCCACGGAGACGTAGAGGCCAACAAGACAGGAATGTGGTCAAATATTACCGCCGAGATGTTAGGTTGGGTTAGGTTAGGCTATATTACGTTATTGATGTATATAAAGGTCCCACGTAGACGTAGAGTCCAACAAGCCAGGAATGTGGTCAAATATTACAGCCGAGATGTTAGGTTGGGTTAGGTTAGGTTATATTACGTTATTGATGTATATAAAGGTCCCACGGAGACGAAGTGGCCAACTCGCCAGGTATGTCTTCAAATATTACCGCCGAGATGTTAGATTGGTTTAGGTTAGGTTATATTACGTTATTGAAGTATATAAAGGTCCCACAGAGACGTAGAGGCCAACAAGCCAGGAATGTGGTCAAATATTACCGCCGAGATGTTAGATTGGGTTAGGCTAGCATATATTATGTTATTGATGTATATAAAGGTCCCACGGAGACGTAGAGGCCAACAAGCCGGGAATGTGGTCAAATATTACCGCCGAGATGTTAGGTTGGGTTAGGTTAGGTTATATTACGTTATTGATGTATATAACGGTCCCACGGAGACGTAGAGGCAATCAAGACAGGAATGTGGTCAAATATTCCCGCCGAGATGTTAGGTTGGGTTAGGTTAGGTTATATTACGTTATTGATGTATATAAGGGTCCCACGGAGACGTAGAGGCCAACAAGCCAGGAATGTGGTCAAATATTACCGCCGAGATGCTAGATTGGGTTAGGTTAGGTTATATTACGTTATTGATGTATATAAAGGTCCCACGGAGACGGATAAGCGAACTCGCAAGGAATGTTGTCAAATATTACCGCCGAGATATTAGGTTGGATTAGGTTAGGTTATATTAGGTTATTGATGTATATAAAGGTCCCACGGAGACGGAGAAACCAAATCGCCAGGTATGTTGTCAAATAGTACCGCCGAGATGTTAGGTTGGATTAGGTTATGTTATATTACGTTATTGATGTATATAAAGGTCCCACGGAGGCGGAGAAGCCAACTCGCCAGGAATGTTCTCAAATATTACTGCCGAGATGTTAGGTTGGGTTAGGTTAGGTTGTATTACATTATTGATGTCTATAACGGTCCCACGGAGACGTAGAGGCCAACAAGACAGGAATGTGGTCAAATATTACCGCCGAGATGTTAGGTTGGGTTAGGTTAGGCTATATTACGTTATTGATGTATATAAAGGTCCCACGGAGACGTAGAGGCCAACTCGCCAGGTATGTTGTCAAATCTTACCGCTGAGGTGTTAGGTTGGGTTAGGTTAGGTTATATTACGTTATAGATGTATATAAAGGTCCCACGTAGACGTAGAGTCCAACAAGCCAGGAATGTGGTCAAATATTACAGCCGAGATGTAAGATTGGGTTATGTGATGCTATATTACGTTATTGATGTGTATAAAGATCCCACGGAGACGTAGAGGCCAACTCGCCAGGTATGTTGTCAAATATTACCGCCGAGATGTTAGGTTGGGTTAGGTTATGTTATATTACGTTATTGATGTATATAAAGGTCCCACGGAGGCGGAGAAGCCAACTCGCCAGGAATGTTCTCAAATATTACTGCCGAGATGTTAGGTTGGGTTAGGTTAGGTTGTATTACATTATTGATGTATATAACGGTCCCACGGAGGCGTAGAGGCCAACTCGCCAGGAATGATGTCAAATATTACCGCCGAGATGATAGGTTGGGTTAGGTTAGGTTATATTACGTTATTGATGTATATGAAGGTCCCACGGAGGTGAAGAAGCCAACTCGCCAGGAATGTTGTCAAATATTACCGCCGAGATGTTAGGTTGGGTTAGGTTAGGTTATATTACGTTATTGCTGTATATAAATGTCCCACGTAGAGGAAGAGGCCAACTCGCCAGGTATGTCTTCAAATATTACCGCCGAGATGTTAGATTGGTTTAGGTTAGGTTATATTACGTAATTGAAGTATATAAAGGTCCCACGAAGACGTAGAAGCCAACAAGCCAGGAATGTGGTCAAATATTACCGCCGAGATGTTAGATTGGGATAGACTAGCTTATATTATGTTATTGATGTATATAAAGGTCCCACGGAGACGTAGAGGCCAACTCGCCAGGAATGATGTCCAATATTACCGCCGAGATGATAGGTTGGGTTAGGTTAGGTTATAATACGTTATTGATGTATATGAAGGTCCCACGGAGATGAAGAAGCCAACTCGCCAGGAATGTTGTCAAATATTACCGCCGAGATGTTAGGTTGGGTTAGGTTAGGTTATATTACGTTATTGATGTATATAAAGGTCCCACGGAGACGAAGAGGCCAACTCGCCAGGTATGTCTTCAAATATTACCGACGAGATGTTAGATTGGTTTAGGTTAGGTTATATTACGTTATTGAAGTATATAAAGGTCCCACGGAGACGTAGAGGCCAACAAGCCAGGAATGTGGCCAAATATTACCGCCGAGATGTTAGATTGGGATAGACTAGCTTATATTATGTTATTGATGTATATAACGGTCCCGCGGAGACGTAGAGGCCAACTCGCCAGGTATGTTGTCAAATATTACCGCCGAGATGTTAGGTTGGGTTAGGTTATGTTATATTACGTTATTGATGTATATAAAAGTCCCACGGAGGCGGAAAATCCAACTCGCCAGGAATGTTCTCAAATATTACCGCCGAGATATTAGGTTGGATTAGGTTAGGTTATATTAGGTTATTGATGTATATAAAGGTCCCACGGAGACGGAGAAACCAACTCGCCAGGAATGTTGTCAAATATTACCGCCGAGATGTTAGGTTGGGTTAGGTTAGGTTATATTACGTTATAGATGTATATAAAGGTCCCACGTAGACGTAGGGTCCAACAAGCCAGGAATGTGGTCAAATATTACAGCCGAGATGTAAGATTGGGTTATGTGATGCTATATTACGTTATTGATGTATATAAAGATCCCACGGAGACGTAGAGGCCAACTCGCCAGGTATGTTGTCAAATATTACCGCCGAGATGTTAGGTTGGGTTAGGTTATGTTATATTACGTTATTGATGTATATAAAGGTCCCATGGAGGCGGAAAAGCCAACTCGCCAGGAATGTTCTCAAATATTACCGCCGAGATGTTAGGTTGGGTTAGGTTAGGTTATATAACGTTATTGATGTATATAAAGGTCCCACGGAGACGGATAAGCCAACTCGCCAGGAATGTTGTCGAATATTACCGCATAGATGTTAGATTGGTTTAGGCTATCATATATTATGTTATTGATGTATATAAAGGTCCCACGGAGACGTAGAGGCCAACAAGCCGGGAATGTGGTCAAATATTACCGCCGAGATGTTAGATTGGGTTAGGTTAGGCTATATTACGTTATTGATGTATATGAAGGTCCCACGGAGACGTAGAGGCCAACTCGCCAGGTATGTTGTCAAATCTTACCGCCGAGATGTTAGGTTGGATTAGGCTAGCTTATATTATGTTATTGATGTATATAAAGGTCCCACGGAGACGTAGAGGCCAACAAGCCAGGAATGGGGTCAAATATTACAGCCGAGATGTTAGATTTGGATAGACCAGCTTATATTATGTTATTGTTGTATATAAAGATCCCACGGAGACCTAGAGGCCAACTCGCCAGGTATGTTGTCAAATATTACCGCCGAGATGTTAGGTTGGGTTAGGTTATGTTATATTACGTTACTGATGTATATAAAAGTCCCACGGAGGCGGAAAAGCCAACTCGCCAGGAATGTTCTCAAATATTACCGCCGAGATGTTAGGTTGGGATAGGTTAGGTTATATTACGTTATTGATGTATATAAAGGTCCCACGGAGACGGAGAAACCAACTCGCCAGGAATGTTGTCAAATATTACCGCCGAGATGTTAGGTTGGGTTAGGTTAGGTTATATTACGTTATTGCTGTATATAAATGTCCCACGTAGAGGAAGAGGCCAACTCGCCAGGTATGTCTTCAAATATTACCGCCGAGATGTTAGATTGGTTTAGGTTAGGTTATATTACGTTATTGATGTATATAAAGGTCCCACGGAGACGCAGAGGCCAACTCGCCAGGTATGTCTTCAAATATTACCGCCGAGATGTTAGATTTGGATAGACCAGCTTATATTATGTTATTGATGTATATAAAGGTCCCGCGGAGACGTAGAGGCCAACTCGCCAGGTATGTTGTCAAATATTACCGCCGAGATGTTAGGTTGGGTTAGGTTATGTCATATTACGTTATTGATGTATATAAAAGTCCCACGGAGGCGGAAAAGCCAACTCGCCAGGAATGTTCTCAAATATTACCGCCGAGATATTAGGTTGGATTAGGTTAGGTTAAATTAGGTTATTGATGTATATAAAGGTCCCACGGAGACGGAGAAACCAACTCGCCAGGAATGTTGTCAAATATTACCGCCGAGATGTTAGGTTGGGTTAGGTTAGGTTATATTACGTTATTGCTGTATATAAATGTCCCACGTAGAGGAAGAGGCCAACTCGCCAGGTATGTCTTCAAATATTACCGCCGAGATGTTAGATTGGTTTAGGTTAGGTTATATTACGTTATTGATGTATATAAAGGTCCCACGGAGACGCAGAGGCCAACTCGCCAGGTATGTCTTCAAATATTATCGCCGAGATGTTAGATTGGTTTAGGTTAGGTTATATTACGTTATTGAAGTATATAAAGGTCCCACGAAGACGTAGAAGCCAACAAGCCAGGAATGTGGTCAAATATTACCGCCGAGATGTTAGATTGGGATAGACTAGCTTATATTATGTTATTGATGTATATAAAGGTCCCACGGAGACGTAGAGGCCAACTCGCCAGGAATGATGTCAAATATTACCGCCGAGATGATAGGTTGGGTTAGGTTAGGTTATATTACGTCATTGATGTATATGAAGGTCCCACGGAGGTGAAGAAGCCAACTCGCCAGGAATGTTGTCAAATATTACCGCCGAGACGTTAGGTTGGGTTAGGTTAGGTTATATTACGTTATTGCTGTATATAAATGTCCCACGTAGAGGAAGAGGCCAACTCGCCAGGTATGTCTTCAAATATTACCGCCGAGATGTTAGATTGGCTTAGGTTAGGTTATATTACGTTATTGATGTATATAAAGGTCCCACGGAGACGCAGAGGCCAACTCGCCAGGTATGTCTTCAAATATTACCGCCGAGATGTTAGATTGGTTTAGGTTAGGTTATATTACGTTATTGAAGTATATAAAGGTCCCACGAAGACGTAGAAGCCAACAAGCCAGGAATGTGGTCAAATATTACCGCCGAGATGTTAGATTGGGATAGACTAGCTTATATTATGTTATTGATGTATATAAAGGTCCCACGGAGACGTAGAGGCCAACTCGCCAGGAATGATGTCAAATATTACCGCCGAGATGATAGGTTGGGTTAGGTTAGGTTATAATACGTTATTGATGTATATGAAGGTCCCACGGAGATGAAGAAGCCAACTCGCCAGGAATGTTGTCAAATATTACCGCCGAGATGTTAGGTTGGGTTAGGTTAGGTTATATTACGTTATTGATGTATATAAAGGTCCCACGGAGACGAAGAGGCCAACTCGCCAGGTATGTCTTCAAATACTACCGCCGAGATGTTAGATTGGTTTAGGTTAGGTTATATTACGTTATTGAAGTATATAAAGGTCCCACGGAGACGTAGAGGCCAACAAGCCAGGAATGTGGCCAAATATTACCGCCGAGATGTTAGATTGGGATAGACTAGCTTATATTATGTTATTGATGTATATAAAGGTCCCACGGAGACGTAGAGGCCAACTCGCCAGGAATGTTGTCAAATATTACCGCCGAGAAGATAGATTGGGTTAGGTTAGGTTATAATACGTTATTGATGTATATGAAGGTCCCACGGAGACGAAGAGGCCAACTCGCCAGGTATGTCTTCAAATATTACCGCCGAGATGTTAGATTGGTTTAGGTTAGGTTATATTACGTTATTGATGTATATAAAGGTCCCACGGAGACGCAGAGGCCAACTCGCCAGGTATGTCTTCAAATATTACCGCCGAGATGTTAGATTGGTTCAGGTTAGGTTATATTACGTTATAGAAGTATATAAAGGTCCCACGAAGACGTAGAAGCCAACAAGCCAGGAATGTGGTCAAATATTACCGCCGAGATGTTAGATTGGGATAGACTAGCTTATATTATGTTATTGATGTATATGAAGGTCCCACGGAGATGAAGAAGCCAACTCGCCAGGAATGTTGTCAAATATTACCGCCGAGATGTTAGATTGGGTTAGGTTAGGTTATATTGCGTTATTGATGTATATAAAAGTCCCACGGAGGCGGAAAAGCCAACTCGCCAGGAATGTTCTCAAATATTACCGCCGAGATATTAGGTTGGATTAGGTTAGGTTATATTAGGTTATTGATGTATATAAAGGTCCCACGGAGACGGAGAAACCAACTCGCCAGGAATGTTGTCAAATATTACCGCCGAGATGTTAGGTTGGGTTAGGTTAGGTTATATTACGTTATAGATGTATATAAAGGTCCCACGTAGACGTAGGGTCCAACAAGCCAGGAATGTGGTCAAATATTACAGCCGAGATGTAAGATTGGGTTATGTGATGCTATATTACGTTATTGATGTATATAAAGATCCCACGGAGACGTAGAGGCCAACTCGCCAGGTATGTTGTCAAATATTACCGCCGAGATGTTAGGTTGGGTTAGGTTATGTTATATTACGTTATTGATGTATATAAAGGTCCCATGGAAGCGGAAAAGCCAACTCGCCAGGAATGTTCTCAAATATTACCGCCGAGATGTTAGGTTGGGTTAGGTTAGGTTATATAACGTTATTGATGTATATAAAGGTCCCACGGAGACGGATAAGCCAACTCGCCAGGAATGTTGTCAAATATTACCGCCGAGATGTTAGATTGGTTTAGGCTATCATATATTATGTTATTGATGTATATAAAGGTCCCACGGAGACGTAGAGGCCAACAAGCCGGGAATGTGGTCAAATATTACCGCCGAGATGTTAGATTGGGTTAGGTTAGGCTATATTACGTTATTGATGTATATGAAGGTCCCACGGAGACGTAGAGGCCAACTCGCCAGGTATGTTGTCAAATCTTACCGCCGAGATGTTATGTTGGGTTAGGCTAGCTTATATTATGTTATTGATGTATATAAAGGTCCCACGGAGACATAGAGGCCAACAAGCCAGGAATGGGGTCAAATATTACCGCCGAGATGTTAGATTTGGATAGACCAGCTTATATTATGTTATTGTTGTATATAAAGATCCCACGGAGACCTAGAGGCCAACTCGCCAGGTATGTTGTCAAATATTACCGCCGAGATGTTAGGTTGGGTTAGGTTATGTCATATTACGTTATTGATGTATATAAAAGTCCCACGGAGGCGGAAAAGCCAACTCGCCAGGAATGTTCTCAAATATTACCGCCGAGATGTTAGGTTGGGTTAGGTTAGGTTATATTACGTTATTGATGTATATAAAGGTCCCACGGAGACGGAGAAACCAACTCGCCAGGAATGTTGTCAAATATTACCGCCGAGATGTTAGGTTGGGTTAGGTTAGGTTATATTACGTTATTGATGTATATAAAGGTCCCACGGAGACGTAGAGGCCAACAAGCCAGGAATGGGGTCAAATATTACCGCCGAGATGTTAGATTTGGATAGACCAGCTTATATTATGTTATTGTTGTATATAAAGATCCCACGGAGACCTAGAGGCCAACTCGCTAGGTATGTTGTCAAATATTACCGCCGAGATGTTAGGTTGGGTTAGGTTATGTTATATTACGTTACTGATGTATATAAAAGTCCCACGGAGGCGGAAAAGCCAACTCGCCAGGAATCTTCTCAAATATTACCGCCGAGATGTTAGGTTGGGATAGGTTAGTTTATATTACGTTATTGATGTATATAAAGGTCCCACGGAGACGGAGAAACCAACTCGCCAGGAATGTTGTCAAATATTACCGCCGAGATGTTAGGTTGGGTTAGGTTAGGTTATATTACGTTATTGCTGTATATAAATGTCCCACGTAGAGGAAGAGGCCAACTCGCCAGGTATGTCTTCAAATATTACCGCCGAGATGTTAGATTGGTTTAGGTTAGGTTATATTACGTTATTGATGTATATAAAGGTCCCACGGAGACGCAGAGGCCAACTCGCCAGGTATGTCTTCAAATATTACCGCCGAGATGTTAGATTTGGATAGACCAGCTTATATTATGTTATTGATGTATATAAAGGTCCCGCGGAGACGTAGAGGCCAACTCGCCAGGTATGTTGTCAAATATTACCGCCGAGATGTTAGGTTGGGTTAGGTTATGTCATATTACGTTATTGATGTATATAAAAGTCCCACGGAGGCGGAAAAGCCAACTCGCCAGGAATGTTCTCAAATATTACCGCCGAGATATTAGGTTGGATTAGGTTAGGTTATATTAGGTTATTGATGTATATAAAGGTCCCACGGAGACGGAGAAACCAACTCGCCAGGAATGTTGTCAAATATTACCGCCGAGATGTTAGGTTGGGTTAGGTTAGGTTATATTACGTTATTGCTGTATATAAATGTCCCACGTAGAGGAAGAGGCCAACTCGCCAGGTATGTCTTCAAATATTACCGCCGAGATGTTAGATTGGTTTAGGTTAGGTTATATTACGTTATTGAAGTATATAAAGGTCCCACGAAGACGTAGAAGCCAACAAGCCAGGAATGTGGTCAAATATTACCGCCGAGATGTTAGATTGGGATAGACTAGCTTATATTATGTTATTGATGTATATAAAGGTCCCACGGAGACCTAGAGGCCAACTCGCCAGGAATGATGTCAAATATTACCGCCGAGATGATAGGTTGGGTTAGGTTAGGTTATATTACGTCATTGATGTATATGAAGGTTCCACGGAGGTGAAGAATCCAACTCGCCAGGAATGTTGTCAAATATTACCGCCGAGATGTTAGGTTGGGTTAGGTTTGGTTATATTACGTTATTGCTGTATATAAATGTCCCACGTAGAGGAAGAGGCCAACTCGCCAGGTATGTCTTCAAATATTACCGCCGAGATGTTAGATTGGCTTAGGTTAGGTTATATTACGTTATTGATGTATATAAAGGTCCCACGGAGACGCAGAGGCCAACTCGCCAGGTATGTCTTCAAATATTACCGCCGAGATGTTAGATTGGTTTAGGTTAGGTTATATTACGTTATTGAAGTATATAAAGGTCCCACGAAGACGTAGAAGCCAACAAGCCAGGAATGTGGTCAAATATTACCGCCGAGATGTTAGATTGGGATAGACTAGCTTATATTATGTTATTGATGTATATAAAGGTCCCACGGAGACGTAGAGGCCAACTCGCCAGGAATGATGTCAAATATTACCGCCGAGATGATAGGTTGGGTTAGGTTAGGTTATAATACGTTATTGATGTATATGAAGGTCCCACGGAGATGAAGAAGCCAACTAGCCAGGAATGTTGTCAAATATTACCGCCGAGATGTTAGGTTGGGTTAGGTTAGGTTATATTACGTTATTGATGTATATAAAGGTCCCACGGAGACGAAGAGGCCAACTCGCCAGGTATGTCTTCAAATACTACCGCCGAGATGTTAGATTGGTTTAGGTTAGGTTATATTACGTTATTGAAGTATATAAAGGTCCCACGGAGACGTAGAGGCCAACAAGCCAGGAATGTGGCCAAATATTACCGCCGAGATGTTAGATTCGGATAGACTAGCTTATATTATGTTATTGATGTATATAAAGGTCCCACGGAGACGTAGAGGCCAACTCGCCAGGAATGTTGTCAAATATTACCGCCGAGAAGATAGGTTGGGTTAGGTTAGGTTATAATACGTTATTGATGTATATGAAGGTCCCACGGAGACGAAGAGGCCAACTCGCCAGGTATGTCTTCAAATATTACCGCCGAGATGTTAGATTGGTTTAGGTTAGGTTATATTACGTTATTGATGTATATAAAGGTCCCACGGAGACGCAGAGGCCAACTCGCCAGGTATGTCTTCAAATATTACCGCCGAGATGTTAGATTGGTTCAGGTTAGGTTATATTACGTTATAGAAGTATATAAAGGTCCCACGAAGACGTAGAAGCCAACAAGCCAGGAATGTGGTCAAATATTACCGCCGAGATGTTAGATTGGGATAGACTAGCTTATATTATGTTATTGATGTATATAAAGGTCCCACGGAGACGTAGAGGCCAACTCGCCAGGAATGATGTCAAATATTACCGCCGAGATGATAGGTTGGGTTAGGTTAGGTTATAATACGTTATTGATGTATATGAAGGTCCCACGGAGATGAAGAAGCCAACTCGCCAGGAATGTTGTCAAATATTACCGCCGAGATGTTAGGTTGGGTTAGGTTAGGTTATATTGCGTTATTGGTGTATATAAAAGTCCCACGGAGGCGGAAAAGCCAACTCGCCAGGAATGTTCTCAAATATTACCGCCGAGATATTAGGTTGGATTAGGTTAGGTTATATTAGGTTATTGATGTATATAAAGGTCCCACGGAGACGGAGAAACCAACTCGCCAGTAATGTTGTCAAATATTACCGCCGAGATGTTAAGTTGGGTTAGGTTAGGTTATATTACGTTATAGATGTATATAAAGGTCCCACGTAGACGTAGGGTCCAACAAGCCAGGAATGTGGTCAAATATTACAGCCGAGATGTAAGATTGGGTTATGTGATGCTATATTACGTTATTGATGTATATAAAGATCCCACGGAGACCTAGAGGCCAACTCGCCAGGTATGTTGTCAAATATTACCGCCGAGATGTTAGGTTGGGTTAGGTTATGTTATATTACGTTATTGATGTATATAAAAGTCCCACGGAGGCGGAAAAGCCAACTCGCCAGGAATGTTCTCAAATATTACCGCCGAGATGTTAGGTTGGGTTAGGTTAGGTTATATTACGTTATTGATGTATATAAAGGTCCCACGGAGACGGAGAAACCAACTCGCCAGGAATGTTGTCAAATATTACCGCCGAGATGTTAGGTTGGGTTAGGTTAGGTTATATTACGTTATTGATGTATATGAAGGTCCCACGGAGGTGAAGAAGCCAACTCGCCAGGAATGTTGTCAAATATTACCGCCGAGATGTTAGGTTGGGTTAGGTTAGGTTATATTACGTTATTGATGTATATAAAAGTCCCACGGAGGCGGAAAAGCCAACTCGCCAGGAATGTTCTCAAATATTACCGCCGAGATATTAGGTTGGATTAGGTTAGGTTATATTAGGTTATTGATGTATATAAAGGTCCCACGGAGACGGAGAAACCAACTCGCCAGGAATGTTGTCAAATATTACCGCCGAGATGTTAGGTTGGGTTAGGTTAGGTTATATTACGTTATAGATGTATATAAAGGTCCCACGTAGACGTAGGGTCCAACAAGCCAGGAATGTGGTCAAATATTACAGCCGAGATGTAAGATTGGGTTATGTGATGCTATATTACGTTATTGATGTATATAAAGATCCCACGGAGACGTAGAGGCCAACTCGCCAGGTATGTTGTCAAATATTACCGCCGAGATGTTAGGTTGGGTTAGGTTATGTTATATTACGTTATTGATGTATATAAAGGTCCCATGGAGGCGGAAAAGCCAACTCGCCAGGAATGTTCTCAAATATTACCGCCGAGATGTTAGGTTGGGTTAGGTTAGGTTATATAACGTTATTGATGTATATAAAGGTCCCACGGAGACGGATAAGCCAACTCGCCAGGAATGTTGTCAAATATTACCGCCGAGATGTTAGATTGGTTTAGGCTAGCATATATTATGTTATTGATGTATATAAAGGTCCCACGGAGAAGTAGAGGCCAACAAGCCGGGAATGTGGTCAAATATTACCGCCGAGATGTTAGATTGGGTTAGGTTAGGCTATATTACGTTATTGATGTATATGAAGGTCCCACGGAGACGTAGAGGCCAACTCGCCAGGTATGTTGTCAAATATTACCGCCGAGATGTTAGGTTGGGTTAGGTTATGTTATATTACGTTATTGATGTATATAAAGGTCCCACGGAGGTGGAAAAGCCAACTCGCCAGGAATGATCTCAAATATTACCGCCGAGATGTTAGGTTGGGTTAGGTTAGGTTATATTACGTTATTGATGTATATAAAGGTCCCACGGAGACGGAGAAACCAACTCGCCAGGAATGTTGTCAAATATTACCGCCGAGATGTTAGGTTGGGTTAGGTTAGGTTGTATTACGTTTTTGATGTATATGAAGGTCCCACGGAGGTGAAGAAGCCAACTCGCCAGGATTGTTGTCAAATATTACCGCCGAGATGTTAGGTTGGGTTAGGTTAGGTTATATTACGTTATTGATGTATATAAAGGTCCCACGTAGACGAAGAGGCCAACTCGCCAGGTATGTCTTCAAATATTACCGCCGAGATGTTAGATTGGTTTAGGTTAGGTTATATTACGTTATTGATGTATATAAAGGTCCCACGGAGACGCAGAGGCCAACTCGCCAGGTATGTCTTCAAATATTACCGCCGAGATGTTAGATTGGTTTAGGTTAGGTTATATTACGTTATTGAAGTATATAAAGGTCCCACGAAGACGTAGAAGCCAACAAGCCAGGAATGTGGTCAAATATTACCGCCGAGATGTTAGATTGGGATAGACTAGCTTATATTATGTTATTGATGTATATAAAGGTCCCACGGAGACGTAGAGGCCAACTCGCCAGGAATGATTTCAAATATTACCGCCGAGATGATAGGTTGGGTTAGGTTAGGTTATAATACGTGTTTGATGTATATGAAGGTCCCACGGAGATGAAGAAGCCAACTCGCCAGGAATGTTGTCAAATATTACCGCCGAGATGTTAGGTTGGGTTAGGTTAGGTTATATTACGTTATTGATGTATATAAAGGTCCCACGGAGACGAAGAGGACAACTCGCCGCTAATGATGTCAAATATTACCGCCGAGATGTTTGGTTGGGTTAGGTTAGGTTATATTACGTTATTGATGTATATAAAGGTCCCACGGAGACGTAGAGGCTAACAAGCCAGGAATGTGGTTAAATATTACCGGCGAGATGTTAGGTTGGGTTAGGTTAGGTTATATTAAATTATTGATGTATATAACGGTCGCACGGAGACGTAGAGGCCAACAAGACAGGAATGTGGTCAAATATTACCCCCGAGATGTTAGATTTGGATAGACCAGCTTATATTATGTTATTGATGTATATAAAGATCCCACGGAGACGTAGAGGCCAACTCGCCAGGTATGTTGTCAAATATTACCGCCGAGATGTTAGGTTGGGTTAGGTTAGGTTATATTACGTTATTGATGTATATAAAGGTCCCACGGAGACGGAGAAGCCAACTCGCCAGGAATGTTCTCAAATATTACTGCCGAGATGTTAGGTTGGGTTAGGTGAGGTTATATTACATTATTGATGTATATAACGGGCCCACGGAGACGTAGAGGCCAACAAGACAGGTATGTTTTCAAATATTACCGCCGAGATGTTAGATTGGTTTAGGTTAGGTTATATTACGTTATTGAAGTATATAAAGGTCCCAAGGAGACGTAGAGGCCCACTCGCCAGGTATGTTGTCAAATATTACCGCCGAGATGTTAGGTTGGGTTAGGTTAGGTTATATTACGTTATTGATGTATATAAAGGTCCCACGGAGACGGAGAAGCCAACTCGCCAGGAATGTTGTCAAATATTACCGCCGAGATGTTAGGTTGGGTTAGGTTAGGTTATATTACGTTATTGATGTATATGAAGGTCCCACGGAGGTGAAGAAGCCAACTCGCCAGGAATGTTGTCAAATATTACCGCCGAGATGTTAGGTTGGGTTAGGTTAGGTTATATTACGTTATTGATGTATATAAAAGTCCCACGGAGGCGGAAAAGCCAACTCGCCAGGAATGTTCTCAAATATTACCGCCGAGATATTAGGTTGGATTAGGTTAGGTTATATTACGTTATAGATGTATATAAAGGTCCCACGTAGACGTAGGGTCCAACAAGCCAGGAATGTGGTCAAATATTACAGCCGAGATGTAAGATTGGGTTATGTGATGCTATATTACGTTATTGATGTATATAAAGATCCCACGGAGACGTAGAGGCCAACTCGCCAGGAATGTTGTCAAATATTACCGCCGAGATGTTAGATTGGTTTAGGTTAGGCTATATTACGTTATTGATGTATATGAAGGTCCCACGGAGACGTAGAGGCCAACTCGCCAAGTATGTTGTCAAATCTTACCGCCGAGATGTTAGGTTGGGTTAGGCTAGCTTATATTATGTTATTGATGTATATAAAGGTCCCACGGAGACGTAGAGGCCAACAAGCCAGGAATGTGGTCAAATATTACCGCCGAGATGTTAGATTTGGATAGACCAGCTTATATTATGTTATTGATGTATATAAAGATCCCACGGAGACGTAGAGGCCAACTCGCCAGGTATGTTGTCAAATATTACCGCCAAGATGTTAGGTTGGGTTAGGTTATGTTATATTACGTTATTGATGTATATAAAAGTCCCACGGAGGCGGAAAAGCCAACTCGCCAGGAATGTTCTCAAATATTACCGCCGAGATGTTAGGTTGGGTTAGGTTAGGTTATATAACGTTATTGATGTATATAAAGGTCCCACGGAGACGGATAAGCCAACTCGCCAGGAATGTTGTCAAATATTACCGCCGAGATGTTAGATTGGTTTAGGTTAGGCTATATTACGTTATTGATGTATATGAAGGTCCCACGGAGACGTAGAGGCCAACTCGCCAAGTATGTTGTCAAATCTTACCGCCGAGATGTTAGGTTGGGATAGACTAGCTTATATTATGTTATTGATGTATATAAAGGTCCCACGGAGACGTAGAGGCCAACTCGCCAGGAATGATGTCAAATATTACCGCCGAGATGATAGGTTGGGTTAGGTTAGGTTATAATACGTGTTTGATGTATATGAAGGTCCCACGGAGATGAAGAAGCCAACTCGCCAGGAATGTTGTCAAATATTACCGCCGAGATGTTAGGTTGGGTTAGGTTAGGTTATATTACGTTATTGATGTATATAAAGGTCCCACGGAGACGAAGAGGACAACTCGCCACTAATGATGTCAAATATTACCGCCGAGATGTTTGGTTGGGTTAGGTTAGGTTATATTACGTTATTGATGTATATAAAGGTCCCACGGAGACGTAGAGGCTAACAAGCCAGGAATGTGGTTAAATATTACCGGCGAGATGTTAGGTTGGGTTAGGTTAGGTTATATTAAATTATTGATGTATATAACGGTCGCACGGAGACGTAGAGGCCAACAAGACAGGAATGTGGTCAAATATTACCCCCGAGATGTTAGATTTGGATAGACCAGCTTATATTATGTTATTGATGTATATAAAGATCCCACGGAGACGTAGAGGCCAACTCGCCAGGTATGTTGTCAAATATTACCGCCGAGATGTTAGGTTGGGTTAGGTTATGTTATATTACGTTATTGATGTATATAAAAGTCCCACGGAGGCGGAAAAGCCAACTCGCCAGGAATGTTCTCAAATATTACCGCCGAGATGTTAGGTTGCGTTAGGTTAGGTTATATTACGTTATTGATGTATATAAAGGTCCCACGGAGACGGAGAAACCAACTCGCCAGGAATGTTGTCAAATATTACCGCCGAGATGTTAGGTTGGGTTAGGTTAGGTTATATTACGTTATTGATGTATATGAAGGTCCCACGGAGGTGAAGAAGCCAACTCGCCAGGAATGTTGTCAAATATTACCGCCGAGATGTTAGGTTGGGTTAGGTTAGGTTATATTACGTTATAGATGTATATAAAGGTCCCACGTAGACGTAGGGTCCAACAAGCCAGGAATGTGGTCAAATATTACAGCCGAGATGTAAGATTGGGTTATGTGATGCTATATTACGTTATTGATGTATATAAAGATCCCACGGAGACGTAGAGGCCAACTCGCCAGGTATGTTGTCAAATATTACCGCCGAGATGTTAGGTTGGGTTAGGTTATGTTATATTACGTTATTGATGTATATAAAGGTCCCATGGAGGCGGAAAAGCCAACTCGCCAGGAATGTTCTCAAATATTACCGCCGAGATGTTAGGTTGGGTTAGGTTAGGTTATATAACGTTATTGATGTATATAAAGGTCCCACGGAGACGGATAAGCCAACTCGCCAGGAATGTTGTCAAATATTACCGCCGAGATGTTAGATTGGTTTAGGCTAGCATATATTATGTTATTGATGTATATAAAGGTCCCACGGAGAAGTAGAGGCCAACAAGCCGGGAATGTGGTCAAATATTACCGCCGAGATGTTAGATTGGGTTAGGTTAGGCTATATTACGTTATTGATGTATATGAAGGTCCCACGGAGACGTAGAGGCCAACTCGCCAGGTATGTTGTCAAATATTACCGCCGAGATGTTAGGTTGGGTTAGGTTATGTTATATTACGTTATTGATGTATATAAAGGTCCCACGGAGGTGGAAAAGCCAACTCGCCAGGAATGATCTCAAATATTACCGCCGAGATGTTAGGTTGGGTTAGGTTAGGTTATATTACGTTATTGATGTATATAAAGGTCCCACGGAGACGGAGAAACCAACTCGCCAGGAATGTTGTCAAATATTACCGCCGAGATGTTAGGTTGGGTTAGGTTAGGTTGTATTACGTTTTTGATGTATATGAAGGTCCCACGGAGGTGAAGAAGCCAACTCGCCAGGAATGTTGTCAAATATTACCGCCGAGATGTTAGGTTGGGTTAGGTTAGGTTATATTACGTTATTGATGTATATAAAGGTCCCACGTAGACGAAGAGGCCAACTCGCCAGGTATGTCTTCAAATATTACCGCCGAGATGTTAGATTGGTTTAGGTTAGGTTATATTACGTTATTGATGTATATAAAGGTCCCACGGAGACGCAGAGGCCAACTCGCCAGGTATGTCTTCAAATATTACCGCCGAGATGTTAGATTGGTTTAGGTTAGGTTATATTACGTTATTGAAGTATATAAAGGTCCCACGAAGACGTAGAAGCCAACAAGCCAGGAATGTGGTCAAATATTACCGCCGAGATGTTAGATTGGGATAGACTAGCTTATATTATGTTATTGATGTATATAAAGGTCCCACGGAGACGTAGAGGCCAACTCGCCAGGAATGATGTCAAATATTACCGCCGAGATGATAGGTTGGGTTAGGTTAGGTTATAATACGTGTTTGATGTATATGAAGGTCCCACGGAGATGAAGAAGCCAACTCGCCAGGAATGTTGTCAAATATTACCGCCGAGATGTTAGGTTGGGTTAGGTTAGGTTATATTACGTTATTGATGTATATAAAGGTCCCACGGAGACGAAGAGTACAACTCGCCACTAATGATGTCAAATATTACCGCCGAGATGTTTGGTTGGGTTAGGTTAGGTTATATTACGTTATTGATGTATATAAAGGTCCCACGGAGACGTAGAGGCTAACAAGCCAGGAATGTGGTTAAATATTACCGGCGAGATGTTAGGTTGGGTTAGGTTAGGTTATATTAAATTATTGATGTATATAACGGTCGCACGGAGACGTAGAGGCCAACAAGACAGGAATGTGGTCAAATATTACCCCCGAGATGTTAGATTTGGATAGACCAGCTTATATTATGTTATTGATGTATATAAAGATCCCACGGAGACGTAGAGGCCAACTCGCCAGGTATGTTGTCAAATATTACCGCCGAGATGTTAGGTTGGGTTAGGTTAGGTTATATTACGTTATTGATGTATATAAAGGTCCCACGGAGACGGAGAAGCCAACTCGCCAGGAATGTTCTCAAATATTACTGCCGAGATGTTAGGTTGGGTTAGGTGAGGTTATATTACATTATTGATGTATATAACGGGCCCACGGAGACGTAGAGGCCAACAAGACAGGTATGTTTTCAAATATTACCGCCGAGATGTTAGATTGGTTTAGGTTAGGTTATATTACGTTATTGAAGTATATAAAGGTCCCAAGGAGACGTAGAGGCCCACTCGCCAGGTATGTTGTCAAATATTACCGCCGAGATGTTAGGTTGGGTTAGGTTAGGTTATATTACGTTATTGATGTATATAAAGGTCCCACGGAGACGGAGAAGCCAACTCGCCAGGAATGTTGTCAAATATTACCGCCGAGATGTTAGGTTGGGTTAGGTTAGGTTATATTACGTTATTGATGTATATGAAGGTCCCACGGAGGTGAAGAAGCCAACTCGCCAGGAATGTTGTCAAATATTACCGCCGAGATGTTAGGTTGGGTTAGGTTAGGTTATATTACGTTATTGATGTATATAAAAGTCCCACGGAGGCGGAAAAGCCAACTCGCCAGGAATGTTCTCAAATATTACCGCCGAGATATTAGGTTGGATTAGGTTAGGTTATATTAGGTTATTGATGTATATAAAGGTCCCACGGAGACGGAGAAACCAACTCGCCAGGAATGTTGTCAAATATTACCGCCGAGATGTTAGGTTGGGTTAGGTTAGGTTATATTACGTTATAGATGTATATAAAGGTCCCACGTAGACGTAGGGTCCAACAAGCCAGGAATGTGGTCAAATATTACAGCCGAGATGTAAGATTGGGTTATGTGATGCTATATTACGTTATTGATGTATATAAAGATCCCACGGAGACGTAGAGGCCAACTCGCCAGGAATGTTGTCAAATATTACCGCCGAGATGTTAGATTGGTTTAGGTTAGGCTATATTACGTTATTGATGTATATAAAGGTCCCACGGAGACGTAGAGGCCAACTCGCCAAGTATGTTGTCAAATCTTACCGCCGAGATGTTAGGTTGGGTTAGGCTAGCTTATATTATGTTATTGATGTATATAAAGGTCCCACGGAGACGTAGAGGCCAACAAGCCAGGAATGTGGTCAAATATTACCGCCGAGATGTTAGATTTGGATAGACCAGCTTATATTATGTTATTGATGTATATAAAGATCCCACGGAGACGTAGAGGCCAACTCGCCAGGTATGTTGTCAAATATTACCGCCAAGATGTTAGGTTGGGTTAGGTTATGTTATATTACGTTATTGATGTATATAAAAGTCCCACGGAGGCGGAAAAGCCAACTCGCCAGGAATGTTCTCAAATATTACCGCCGAGATGTTAGGTTGGGTTAGGTTAGGTTATATAACGTTATTGATGTATATAAAGGTCCCACGGAGACGGATAAGCCAACTCGCCAGGAATGTTGTCAAATATTACCGCCGAGATGTTAGATTGGTTTAGGTTAGGCTATATTACGTTATTGATGTATATGAAGGTCCCACGGAGACCTAGAGGCCAACTCGCCAAGTATGTTGTCAAATCTTACCGCCGAGATGTTAGGTTGGGATAGACTAGCTTATATTATGTTATTGATGTATATAAAGGTCCCACGGAGACGTAGAGGCCAACTCGCCAGGAATGATGTCAAATATTACCGCCGAGATGATAGGTTGGGTTAGGTTAGGTTATAATACGTGTTTGATGTATATGAAGGTCCCACGGAGATGAAGAAGCCAACTCGCCAGGAATGTTGTCAAATATTACCGCCGAGATGTTAGGTTGGGTTAGGTTAGGTTATATTACGTTATTGATGTATATAAAGGTCCCACGGAGACGAAGAGGACAACTCGCCACTAATGATGTCAAATATTACCGCCGAGATGTTTGGTTGGGTTAGGTTAGGTTATATTACGTTATTGATGTATATAAAGGTCCCACGGAGACGTAGAGGCTAACAAGCCAGGAATGTGGTTAAATATTACCGGCGAGATGTTAGGTTGGGTTAGGTTAGGTTATATTAAATTATTGATGTATATAACGGTCGCACGGAGACGTAGAGGCCAACAAGACAGGAATGTGGTCAAATATTACCCCCGAGATGTTACATTTGGATAGACCAGCTTATATTATGTTATTGATGTATATAAAGATCCCACGGAGACGTAGAGGCCAACTCGCCAGGTATGTTGTCAAATATTACCGCCGAGATGTTAGGTTGGGTTAGGTTAGGTTATATTACGTTATTGATGTATATAAAGGTCCCACGGAGACGGAGAAGCCAACTCGCCAGGAATGTTCTCAAATATTACTGCCGAGATGTTAGGTTGGGTTAGGTGAGGTTATATTACATTATTGATGTATATAACGGGCCCACGGAGACGTAGAGGCCAACAAGACAGGTATGTTTTCAAATATTACCGCCGAGATGTTAGATTGGTTTAGGTTAGGTTATATTACGTTATTGAAGTATATAAAGGTCCCAAGGAGACGTAGAGGCCCACTCGCCAGGTATGTTGTCAAATATTACCGCCGAGATGTTAGGTTGGGTTAGGTTAGGTTATATTACGTTATTGATGTATATAAAGGTCCCACGGAGACGGAGAAGCCAACTCGCCAGGAATGTTGTCAAATATTACCGCCGAGATGTTAGGTTGGGTTAGGTTAGGTTATATTACGTTATTGATGTATATGAAGGTCCCACGGAGGTGAAGAAGCCAACTCGCCAGGAATGTTGTCAAATATTACCGCCGAGATGTTAGGTTGGGTTAGGTTAGGTTATATTACGTTATTGATGTATATAAAAGTCCCACGGAGGCGGAAAAGCCAACTCGCCAGGAATGTTCTCAAATATTACCGCCGAGATATTAGGTTGGATTAGGTTAGGTTATATTAGGTTATTGATGTATATAAAGGTCCCACGGAGACGGAGAAACCAACTCGCCAGGAATGTTGTCAAATATTACCGCCGAGATGTTAGGTTGGGTTAGGTTAGGTTATATTACGTTATAGATGTATATAAAGGTCCCACGTAGACGTAGGATCCAACAAGCCAGGAATGTGGTCAAATATTACAGCCGAGATGTAAGATTGGGTTATGTGATGCTATATTACGTTATTGATGTATATAAAGATCCCACGGAGACGTAGAGGCCAACTCGCCAGGAATGTTGTCAAATATTACCGCCGAGATGTTAGATTGGTTTTGGTTAGGCTATATTACGTTATTGATGTATATGAAGGTCCCACGGAGACGTAGAGGCCAACTTGCCAAGTATGTTGTCAAATCTTACCGCCGAGATGTTAGGTTGGGTTAGGCTAGCTTATATTATGTTATTGATGTATATAAAGGTCCCACGGAGACGTAGAGGCCAACAAGCCAGGAATGTGGTCAAATATTACCGCCGAGATGTTAGATTTGGATAGACCAGCTTATATTATGTTATTGATGTATATAAAGGTCCCACGGAGACGTAGAGGCCAACTCGCCAGGAATGATGTCAAATATTACCGCCGAGATGATAGGTTGGGTTAGGTTAGGTTATAATACGTTATTGATGTATATGAAGGTCCCACGGAGATGAAGAAGCCAACTCGCCAGGAATGTTGTCAAATATTACCGCCGAGATGTTAGGTTGGGTTAGGTTAGGTTATATTACGTTATTGATGTATATAAAGGTCCCACGGAGACGAAGAGGACAACTCGCCACTAATGATGTCAAATATTACCGCCGAGATGTTTGGTTGGGTTAGGTTAGGTTATAATACGTTATTGATGTATATGAAGGTCCCACGGAGATGAAGAAGCCAACTCGCCAGGAATGTTGTCAAATATTACCGCCGAGATGTTAGGTTGGGTTAGGTTAGGTTATATTACGTTATTGAAGTATATAAAGGTCCCAAGGAGACGTAGAGGCCCACTCGCCAGGTATGTTGTCAAATATTACCGCCGAGATGTTAGGTTGGGTTAGGTTAGGTTATATTACGTTATTGATGTATATAAAGGTCCCACGGAGACGGAGAAGCCAACTCGCCAGGAATGTTGTCAAATATTACCGCCGAGATGTTAGGTTGGGTTAGGTTAGGTTATATTACGTTATTGATGTATATGAAGGTCCCACGGAGGTGAAGAAGCCAACTCGCCAGGAATGTTGTCAAATATTACCGCCGAGATGTTAGGTTGGGTTAGGTTAGGTTATATTACGTTATTGATGTATATAAAAGTCCCACGGAGGCGGAAAAGCCAACTCGCCAGGAATGTTCTCAAATATTACCGCCGAGATATTAGGTTGGATTAGGTTAGGTTATATTAGGTTATTGATGTATATAAAGGTCCCACGGAGACGGAGAAACCAACTCGCCAGGAATGTTGTCAAATATTACCGCCGAGATGTTAGGTTGGGTTAGGTTAGGTTATATTACGTTATAGATGTATATAAAGGTCCCACGTAGACGTAGGGTCCAACAAGCCAGGAATGTGGTCAAATATTACAGCCGAGATGTAAGATTGGGTTATGTGATGCTATATTACGTTATTGATGTATATAAAGATCCCACGGAGACGTAGAGGCCAACTCGCCAGGAATGTTGTCAAATATTACCGCCGAGATGTTAGATTGGTTTAGGTTAGGCTATATTACGTTATTGATGTATATGAAGGTCCCACGGAGACGTAGAGGCCAACTCGCCAAGTATGTTGTCAAATCTTACCGCCGAGATGTTAGGTTGGGTTAGGCTAGCTTATATTATGTTACTGATGTATATAAAGGTCCCACGGAGACGTAGAGGCCAACAAGCCAGGAATGTGGTCAAATATTACCGCCGAGATGTTAGATTTGGATAGACCAGCTTATATTATGTTATTGATGTATATAAAGATCCCACGGAGACGTAGAGGCCAACTCGCCAGGTATGTTGTCAAATATTACCGCCGAGATGTTAGGTTGGGTTAGGTTATGTTATATTACGTTATTGATGTATATAAAAGTCCCACGGAGGCGGAAAAGCCAACTCGCCAGGAATGTTCTCAAATATTACCGCCGAGATGTTAGGTTGGGTTAGGTTAGGTTATATAACGTTATTGATGTATATAAAGGTCCCACGGTGACGGATAAGCCAACTCGCCAGGAATGTTGTCAAATATTACCGCCGAGATGTTAGATTGGTTTAGGTTAGGCTATATTATGTTATTGATGTATATAAAGGTCCCACGGAGACGTAGAGGCCAACAAGCCAGGAATGTGGTCAAATATTACCGCCGAGATGTTAGATTTGGATAGACCAGCTTATATTATGTTATTGATGTATATAAAGGTCCCACGGAGACGTAGAGGCCAACTCGCCAGGAATGATGTCAAATATTACCGCCGAGATGATAGGTTGGGTTAGGTTAGGTTATAATACGTTATTGATGTATATGAAGGTCCCACGGAGATGAAGAAGCCAACTCGCCAGGAATGTTGTCAAATATTACCGCCGAGATGTTAGGTTGGGTTAGGTTAGGTTATATTACGTTATTGAAGTATATAAAGGTCCCAAGGAGACGTAGAGGCCCACTCGCCAGATATGTTGTCAAATATTACCGCCGAGATGTTAGGTTGGGTTAGGTTAGGTTATATTACGTTATTGATGTATATAAAGGTCCCACGGAGACGGAGAAGCCAACTCGCCAGGAATGTTGTCAAATATTACCGCCGAGATGTTAGGTTGGGTTAGGTTAGGTTATATTACGTTATTGATGTATATGAAGGTCCCACGGAGGTGAAGAAGCCAACTCGCCAGGAATGTTGTCAAATATTACCGCCGAGATGTTAGGTTGGGTTAGGTTAGGTTATATTACGTTATTGATGTATATAAAAGTCCCACGGAGGCGGAAAAGCCAACTCGCCAGGAATGTTCTCAAATATTACCGCCGAGATATTAGGTTGGATTAGGTTAGGTTATATTAGGTTATTGATGTATATAAAAGTCCCACGGAGGCGGAAAAGCCAACTCGCCAGGAATGTTCTCAAATATTACCGCCGAGATATTAGGTTGGATTAGGTTAGGTTATATTAGGTTATTGATGTATATAAAGGTCCCACGGAGACGGAGAAACCAACTCGCCAGGAATGTTGTCAAATATTACCGCCGAGATGTTAGGTTGGGTTAGGTTAGGTTATATTACGTTATAGATGTATATAAAGGTCCCACGTAGACGTAGGGTCCAACAAGCCAGGAATGTGGTCAAATATTACAGCCGAGATGTAAGATTGGGTTATGTGATGCTATATTACGTTATTGATGTATATAAAGATCCCACGGAGACGTAGAGGCCAACTCGCCAGGAATGTTGTCAAATATTACCGCCGAGATGTTAGATTGGTTTAGGTTAGGCTATATTACGTTATTGATGTATATGAAGGTCCCACGGAGACGTAGAGGCCAACTCGCCAAGTATGTTGTCAAATCTTACCGCCGAGATGTTAGGTTGGGTTAGGCTAGCTTATATTATGTTACTGATGTATATAAAGGTCCCACGGAGACGTAGAGGCCAACAAGCCAGGAATGTGGTCAAATATTACCGCCGAGATGTTAGATTTGGATAGACCAGCTTATATTATGTTATTGATGTATATAAAGATCCCACGGAGACGTAGAGGCCAACTCGCCAGGTATGTTGTCAAATATTACCGCCGAGATGTTAGGTTGGGTTAGGTTATGTTATATTACGTTATTGATGTATATGAAGGTCCCACGGAGGTGAAGAAGCCAACTCGCCAGGAATGTTGTCAAATATTACCGCCGAGATGTTAGGTTGGGTTAGGTTAGGTTATATTACGTTATTGAAGTATATAAAGGTCCCAAGGAGACGTAGAGGCCCACTCGCCAGGTATGTTGTCAAATATTACCGCCGAGATGTTAGGTTGGGTTAGGTTAGGTTATATTACGTTATTGATGTATATAAAGGTCCCACGGAGACGGAGAAGCCAACTCGCCAGGAATGTTGTCAAATATTACCGCCGAGATGTTAGGTTGGGTTAGGTTAGGTTATATTACGTTATTGATGTATATGAAGGTCCCACGGAGGTGAAGAAGCCAACTCGCCAGGAATGTTGTCAAATATTACCGCCGAGATGTTAGGTTGGGTTAGGTTAGGTTATATTACGTTATTGATGTATATAAAAGTCCCACGGAGGCGGAAAAGCCAACTCGCCAGGAATGTTCTCAAATATTACCGCCGAGATATTAGGTTGGATTAGGTTAGGTTATATTAGGTTATTGATGTATATAAAGGTCCCACGGAGACGGAGAAACCAACTCGCCAGGAATGTTGTCAAATATTACCGCCGAGATGTTAGGTTGGGTTGGGTTAGGTTATATTACGTTATAGATGTATATAAAGGTCCCACGTAGACGTAGGGTCCAACAAGCCAGGAATGTGGTCAAATATTACAGCCGAGATGTAAGATTGGATTATGTGATGCTATATTACGTTATTGATGTATATAAAGATCCCACGGAGACGTAGAGGCCAACTCGCCAGGTATGTTGTCAAATATTACCGCCGAGATGTTAGGTTGGGTTAGGTTATGTTATATTACGTTATTGATGTATATAAAGGTCCCATGGAGGCGGAAAAGCCAACTCGCCAGGAATGTTCTCAAATATTACCGCCGAGATGTTAGGTTGGGTTAGGTTAGGTTATATAACGTTATTGATGTATATAAAGGTCCCACGGAGACGGATAAGCCAACTCGCCAGGAATGTTGTCAAGTATTACCGCCGAGATGTTAGATTGGTTTAGGTTAGGCTATATTACGTTATTGATGTATATGAAGGTCCCACGGAGACGTAGAGGCCAACTCGCCAAGTATGTTGTCAAATCTTACCGCCGAGATGTTAGGTTGGGTTAGGCTAGCTTATATTATGTTATTGATGTATATAAAGGTCCCACGGAGACGTAGAGGCCAACAAGCCAGGAATGTGGTCAAATATTACCGCCGAGATGTTAGATTTGGATAGACCAGCTTATATTATGTTATTGATGTATATAAAGATCCCACGGAGACGTAGAGGCCAACTCGCCAGGTATGTTGTCAAATATTACCGCCGAGATGTTAGGTTGGGTTAGGTTATGTTATATTACGTTATTGTTGTATATAAAAGTCCCACGGAGGCGGAAAAGCCAACTCGCCAGGAATGTTCTCAAATATTACCGCCGAGATGTTAGGTTGGGTTAGGTTAGATTATATTACGTTATTGATGTATATAAAGGTCCCACGGAGACGGAGAAACCAACTCGCCAGGAATGTTGTCAAATATTACCGCCGAGATGTTAGGTTGGGTTAGGTTAGGTTATATTACGTTTTTGATGTATATGAAGGTCCCACGGAGGTGAAGAAGCCAACTCGCCAGGAATGTTGTCAAATATTACCGCCGAGATGTTAGGTTGGGTTAGGTTAGGTTATATTACGTTATTGATGTATATAAAGGTCCCACGGAGACGGAGAAGCCAACTCGCCAGGAATGTGGTCAAATATTACAGCCGAGATGTAAGATTGGGTTATGTGATGCTATATTACGTTATTGATGTATATAAAGATCCCACGGAGACGTAGAGGCCAACTCGCCAGGAATGTTGTCAAATATTACCGCCGAGATGTTAGATTGGTTTTGGTTAGGCTATATTACGTTATTGATGTATATGAAGGTCCCACGGAGACGTAGAGGCCAACTTGCCAAGTATGTTGTCAAATCTTACCGCCGAGATGTTAGGTTGGGTTAGGCTAGCTTATATTATGTTATTGATGTATATAAAGGTCCCACGGAGACGTAGAGGCCAACAAGCCAGGAATGTGGTCAAATATTACCGCCGAGATGTTAGATTTGGATAGACCAGCTTATATTATGTTATTGATGTATATAAAGGTCCCACGGAGACGTAGAGGCCAACTCGCCAGGAATGATGTCAAATATTACCGCCGAGATGATAGGTTGGGTTAGGTTAGGTTATAATACGTTATTGATGTATATGAAGGTCCCACGGAGATGAAGAAGCCAACTCGCCAGGAATGTTGTCAAATATTACCGCCGAGATGTTAGGTTGGGTTAGGTTAGGTTATATTACGTTATTGATGTATATAAAGGTCCCACGGAGACGAAGAGGACAACTCGCCACTAATGATGTCAAATATTACCGCCGAGATGTTTGGTTGGGTTAGGTTAGGTTATAATACGTTATTGATGTATATGAAGGTCCCACGGAGATGAAGAAGCCAACTCGCCAGGAATGTTGTCAAATATTACCGCCGAGATGTTAGGTTGGGTTAGGTTAGGTTATATTACGTTATTGAAGTATATAAAGGTCCCAAGGAGACGTAGAGGCCCACTCGCCAGGTATGTTGTCAAATATTACCGCCGAGATGTTAGGTTGGGTTAGGTTAGGTTATATTACGTTATTGATGTATATAAAGGTCCCACGGAGACGGAGAAGCCAACTCGCCAGGAATGTTGTCAAATATTACCGCCGAGATGTTAGGTTGGGTTAGGTTAGGTTATATTACGTTATTGATGTATATGAAGGTCCCACGGAGGTGAAGAAGCCAACTCGCCAGGAATGTTGTCAAATATTACCGCCGAGATGTTAGGTTGGGTTAGGTTAGGTTATATTACGTTATTGATGTATATAAAAGTCCCACGGAGGCGGAAAAGCCAACTCGCCAGGAATGTTCTCAAATATTACCGCCGAGATATTAGGTTGGATTAGGTTAGGTTATATTAGGTTATTGATGTATATAAAGGTCCCACGGAGACGGAGAAACCAACTCGCCAGGAATGTTGTCAAATATTACCGCCGAGATGTTAGGTTGGGTTAGGTTAGGTTATATTACGTTATAGATGTATATAAAGGTCCCACGTAGACGTAGGGTCCAACAAGCCAGGAATGTGGTCAAATATTACAGCCGAGATGTAAGATTGGGTTATGTGATGCTATATTACGTTATTGATGTATATAAAGATCCCACGGAGACGTAGAGGCCAACTCGCCAGGAATGTTGTCAAATATTACCGCCGAGATGTTAGATTGGTTTAGGTTAGGCTATATTACGTTATTGATGTATATGAAGGTCCCACGGAGACGTAGAGGCCAACTCGCCAAGTATGTTGTCAAATCTTACCGCCGAGATGTTAGGTTGGGTTAGGCTAGCTTATATTATGTTACTGATGTATATAAAGGTCCCACGGAGACGTAGAGGCCAACAAGCCAGGAATGTGGTCAAATATTACCGCCGAGATGTTAGATTTGGATAGACCAGCTTATATTATGTTATTGATGTATATAAAGATCCCACGGAGACGTAGAGGCCAACTCGCCAGGTATGTTGTCAAATATTACCGCCGAGATGTTAGGTTGGGTTAGGTTATGTTATATTACGTTATTGATGTATATAAAAGTCCCACGGAGGCGGAAAAGCCAACTCGCCAGGAATGTTCTCAAATATTACCGCCGAGATGTTAGGTTGGGTTAGGTTAGGTTATATAACGTTATTGATGTATATAAAGGTCCCACGGTGACGGATAAGCCAACTCGCCAGGAATGTTGTCAAATATTACCGCCGAGATGTTAGATTGGTTTAGGTTAGGCTATATTATGTTATTGATGTATATAAAGGTCCCACGGAGACGTAGAGGCCAACAAGCCAGGAATGTGGTCAAATATTACCGCCGAGATGTTAGATTTGGATAGACCAGCTTATATTATGTTATTGATGTATATAAAGGTCCCACGGAGACGTAGAGGCCAACTCGCCAGGAATGATGTCAAATATTACCGCCGAGATGATAGGTTGGGTTAGGTTAGGTTATAATACGTTATTGATGTATATGAAGGTCCCACGGAGATGAAGAAGCCAACTCGCCAGGAATGTTGTCAAATATTACCGCCGAGATGTTAGGTTGGGTTAGGTTAGGTTATATTACGTTATTGAAGTATATAAAGGTCCCAAGGAGACGTAGAGGCCCACTCGCCAGATATGTTGTCAAATATTACCGCCGAGATGTTAGGTTGGGTTAGGTTAGGTTATATTACGTTATTGATGTATATAAAGGTCCCACGGAGACGGAGAAGCCAACTCGCCAGGAATGTTGTCAAATATTACCGCCGAGATGTTAGGTTGGGTTAGGTTAGGTTATATTACGTTATTGATGTATATGAAGGTCCCACGGAGGTGAAGAAGCCAACTCGCCAGGAATGTTGTCAAATATTACCGCCGAGATGTTAGGTTGGGTTAGGTTAGGTTATATTACGTTATTGATGTATATAAAAGTCCCACGGAGGCGGAAAAGCCAACTCGCCAGGAATGTTCTCAAATATTACCGCCGAGATATTAGGTTGGATTAGGTTAGGTTATATTAGGTTATTGATGTATATAAAAGTCCCACGGAGGCGGAAAAGCCAACTCGCCAGGAATGTTCTCAAATATTACCGCCGAGATATTAGGTTGGATTAGGTTAGGTTATATTAGGTTATTGATGTATATAAAGGTCCCACGGAGACGGAGAAACCAACTCGCCAGGAATGTTGTCAAATATTACCGCCGAGATGTTAGGTTGGGTTAGGTTAGGTTATATTACGTTATAGATGTATATAAAGGTCCCACGTAGACGTAGGGTCCAACAAGCCAGGAATGTGGTCAAATATTACAGCCGAGATGTAAGATTGGGTTATGTGATGCTATATTACGTTATTGATGTATATAAAGATCCCACGGAGACGTAGAGGCCAACTCGCCAGGAATGTTGTCAAATATTACCGCCGAGATGTTAGATTGGTTTAGGTTAGGCTATATTACGTTATTGATGTATATGAAGGTCCCACGGAGACGTAGAGGCCAACTCGCCAAGTATGTTGTCAAATCTTACCGCCGAGATGTTAGGTTGGGTTAGGCTAGCTTATATTATGTTACTGATGTATATAAAGGTCCCACGGAGACGTAGAGGCCAACAAGCCAGGAATGTGGTCAAATATTACCGCCGAGATGTTAGATTTGGATAGACCAGCTTATATTATGTTATTGATGTATATAAAGATCCCACGGAGACGTAGAGGCCAACTCGCCAGGTATGTTGTCAAATATTACCGCCGAGATGTTAGGTTGGGTTAGGTTATGTTATATTACGTTATTGATGTATATGAAGGTCCCACGGAGGTGAAGAAGCCAACTCGCCAGGAATGTTGTCAAATATTACCGCCGAGATGTTAGGTTGGGTTAGGTTAGGTTATATTACGTTATTGAAGTATATAAAGGTCCCAAGGAGACGTAGAGGCCCACTCGCCAGGTATGTTGTCAAATATTACCGCCGAGATGTTAGGTTGGGTTAGGTTAGGTTATATTACGTTATTGATGTATATAAAGGTCCCACGGAGACGGAGAAGCCAACTCGCCAGGAATGTTGTCAAATATTACCGCCGAGATGTTAGGTTGGGTTAGGTTAGGTTATATTACGTTATTGATGTATATGAAGGTCCCACGGAGGTGAAGAAGCCAACTCGCCAGGAATGTTGTCAAATATTACCGCCGAGATGTTAGGTTGGGTTAGGTTAGGTTATATTACGTTATTGATGTATATAAAAGTCCCACGGAGGCGGAAAAGCCAACTCGCCAGGAATGTTCTCAAATATTACCGCCGAGATATTAGGTTGGATTAGGTTAGGTTATATTAGGTTATTGATGTATATAAAGGTCCCACGGAGACGGAGAAACCAACTCGCCAGGAATGTTGTCAAATATTACCGCCGAGATGTTAGGTTGGGTTGGGTTAGGTTATATTACGTTATAGATGTATATAAAGGTCCCACGTAGACGTAGGGTCCAACAAGCCAGGAATGTGGTCAAATATTACAGCCGAGATGTAAGATTGGATTATGTGATGCTATATTACGTTATTGATGTATATAAAGATCCCACGGAGACGTAGAGGCCAACTCGCCAGGTATGTTGTCAAATATTACCGCCGAGATGTTAGGTTGGGTTAGGTTATGTTATATTACGTTATTGATGTATATAAAGGTCCCATGGAGGCGGAAAAGCCAACTCGCCAGGAATGTTCTCAAATATTACCGCCGAGATGTTAGGTTGGGTTAGGTTAGGTTATATAACGTTATTGATGTATATAAAGGTCCCACGGAGACGGATAAGCCAACTCGCCAGGAATGTTGTCAAGTATTACCGCCGAGATGTTAGATTGGTTTAGGTTAGGCTATATTACGTTATTGATGTATATGAAGGTCCCACGGAGACGTAGAGGCCAACTCGCCAAGTATGTTGTCAAATCTTACCGCCGAGATGTTAGGTTGGGTTAGGCTAGCTTATATTATGTTATTGATGTATATAAAGGTCCCACGGAGACGTAGAGGCCAACAAGCCAGGAATGTGGTCAAATATTACCGCCGAGATGTTAGATTTGGATAGACCAGCTTATATTATGTTATTGATGTATATAAAGATCCCACGGAGACGTAGAGGCCAACTCGCCAGGTATGTTGTCAAATATTACCGCCGAGATGTTAGGTTGGGTTAGGTTATGTTATATTACGTTATTGTTGTATATAAAAGTCCCACGGAGGCGGAAAAGCCAACTCGCCAGGAATGTTCTCAAATATTACCGCCGAGATGTTAGGTTGGGTTAGGTTAGATTATATTACGTTATTGATGTATATAAAGGTCCCACGGAGACGGAGAAACCAACTCGCCAGGAATGTTGTCAAATATTACCGCCGAGATGTTAGGTTGGGTTAGGTTAGGTTATATTACGTTTTTGATGTATATGAAGGTCCCACGGAGGTGAAGAAGCCAACTCGCCAGGAATGTTGTCAAATATTACCGCCGAGATGTTAGGTTGGGTTAGGTTAGGTTATATTACGTTATTGATGTATATAAAGGTCCCACGTAGACGAAGAGGCCAACTCGCCAGGTATGTCTTCAAATATTACCGCCGAGATGTTAGATTGGTTTAGGTTAGGTTATATTACGTTATTGATGTATATAAAGGTCCCACGGAGACGCAGAGGCCAACTCGCCAGGTATGTCTTCAAATATTACCGCCGAGATGTTAGGTTGGGTTAGGTTAGGTTATATTACGTTATTGATGTATATGAAGGTCCCACGGAGGTGAAGAAGCCAACTCGCCAGGAATGTTGTCAAATATTACCGCCGAGATGTTAGGTTGGGTTAGGTTAGGTTATATTACGTTATTGATGTATATAAAAGTCCCACGGAGGCGGAAAAGCCAACTCGCCAGGAATGTTCTCAAATATTACCGCCGAGATATTAGGTTGGATTAGGTTAGGTTATATTAGGTTATTGATGTATATAAAGGTCCCACGGAGACGGAGAAACCAACTCGCCAGGAATGTTGTCAAATATTACCGCCGAGATGTTAGGTTGGGTTAGGTTAGGTTATATTACGTTATAGATGTATATAAAGGTCCCACGTAGACGTAGGGTCCAACAAGCCAGGAATGTGGTCAAATATTACAGCCGAGATGTAAGATTGGGTTATGTGATGCTATATTACGTTATTGATGTATATAAAGATCCCACGGAGACGTAGAGGCCAACTCGCCAGGAATGTTGTCAAATATTACCGCCGAGATGTTAGATTGGTTTAGGTTAGGCTATATTACGTTATTGATGTATATGAAGGTCCCACGGAGACGTAGAGGCCAACTCGCCAAGTATGTTGTCAAATCTTACCGCCGAGATGTTAGGTTGGGTTAGGCTAGCTTATATTACGTTATTGATGTATATAAAGGTCCCACGGAGACGTAGAGGCCAACAAGCCAGGAATGTGGTCAAATATTACCGCCGAGATGTTAGATTTGGATAGACCAGCTTATATTATGTTATTGATGTATATAAAGATCCCACGGAGACGTAGAGGCCAACTCGCCAGGTATGTTGTCAAATATTACCGCCGAGATGTTAGGTTGGGTTAGGTTATGTTATATTACGTTATTGATGTATATAAAAGTCCCACGGAGGCGGAAAAGCCAACTCGCCAGGAATGTTCTCAAATATTCCCGCCGAGATGTTAGGTTGGGTTAGGTTAGGTTATATAACGTTATTGATGTATATAAAGGTCCCACGGAGACGGATAAGCCAACTCGCCAGGAATGTTGTCAAATATTACCGCCGAGATGTTAGATTGGTTTAGGTTAGGCTATATTACGTTATTGATGTATATGAAGGTCCCACGGAGACGTAGAGGCCAACTCGCCAAGTATGTTGTCAAATCTTACCGCCGAGATGTTAGGTTGGGTTAGGCTAGCTTATATTATGTTATTGATGTATATAAAGGTCCCACGGAGACGTAGAGGCCAACAAGCCAGGTATGTGGTCAAATATTACCGCCGAGATGTTAGATTTGGATAGACCAGCTTATATTATGTTATTGATGTATATAAAGGTCCCACGGAGACGTAGAGGCCAACTCGCCAGGAATGATGTCAAATATTACCGCCGAGATGATAGGTTGGGTTAGGTTAGGTTATAATACGTTATTGATGTATATGAAGGTCCCACGGTGATGAAGAAGCCAACTCGCCAGGAATGTTGTCAAATATTACCGCCGAGATGTTAGGTTGGATTAGGTTAGGTTATATTACGTTATTGATGTATATAAAGGTCCCACGGAGACGAAGAGGACAACTCGCCACTAATGATGTCAAATATTACCGCCGAGATGTTTGGTTGGGTTAGGTTAGGTTATATTACGTTATTGATGTATATAAAAGTCCCACGGAGACGTAGAGGCTAACAAGCCAGGAATGTGGTTAAATATTACCGCCGAGATGTTAGGTTGGGTTAGGTTAGGTTATATTAAATTATTGATGTATATAACGGTCGCACGGAGACGTAGAGGCCAACAAGACAGGAATGTGGTCAAATATTACCGCCGAGATGTTAGATTTGGATAGACCAGCTTATATTATGTTATTGATGTATATAAAGATACATCAATAACATAATATAAGCTGGTCTATCCAAATCTAACATCTCGGCGGTAATATTTGACCACATTCCTGTCTTGTTGGCCTCTACGTCTCCGTGCGACCGTTATATACATCAATAATTTAATATAACCTAACCTAACCCAACCTAACATCTCGGCGGTAATATTTAACCACATTCCTGGCTTGTTAGCCTCTACGTCTCCGTGGGACTTTTATATACATCAATAACGTAATATAACCTAACCCTAACCCAACCAAAACTTCTCGGCGGTAATATTTGACATCATTAGTGGCGAGTTGTCCTCTTCGTCTCCGTGGGAACCTTTATATACATCAATAAACGTTATATAACCTAACCTAATCCAACCTAACATCTCGGCGGTATATTTGACAACATTCCTGGCGAGTTGGCTTCTTCATCACCCGTGGGACCTTCATATACATCAATAACGTATTATAACCTAACCTAACCCAAACCTATCATCTCGGCGGTAATATTTGACATCATTCCTGGCGAGTGGCCTCTACGTCTCCGTGGGACCTTTATATACATCAATAAACATAATATAAGCTGGTCTATCCAAATCTAACATCTCGGCGGTAATATTTGACCACATACCTGGCTTGTTGGCCTCTACGTCTCCGTGGGACCTTTATATACATCAATAACATAATATAAGCTAGCCTAACCCAACCTAACATCTCGGCGGTAAGATTTGACAACATACTTGGCGAGTTGGCCTCTACGTCTCCGTGGGACCTTCATATAAATCAATAACGTAATATAGCCTAACCTAAACCAATCTAACATCTCGGCGGTAATATTTGACAACATTCCTGGCGAGTTGGCTTATCCGTCTCCGTGGGACCTTTATATACATCAATAACGTTATATAACCTAACCTAACCCAACCTAACATCTCGGCGGGATATTTGAGAACATTCCTGGCGAGTTGGCTTTTCCGCCTCCGTGGGACTTTTATATACATCAATAACGTAATATAACATAACCTAACCCAACCCTAACATCTCGGCGGTAATATTGACAACATACCTGGCGAGTTGGCCTCTACGTCCTCCGTGGATCTTTATATACATCAATAACATAATATAAGCTGGTCTATCCAAATCTAACATCTCGGCGGTAATATTTGACCACATTCTGGCTTGTTGGCCTCTACGTCTCCGTGGGACCCTTTATATACATCAATAACGTAATATAAGCTAGCCTAACCCAACCTAACATCTCGGCGGTTAGATTTGATCAACATACTTGGCGAGTTGGCCTCTACGTCTCCGTGGGACCTTCATATACATCAATAACGTAATATAGCCTAACCTAAACCAATCTAACATCTCGGCGGTAATATTTGACAACATTCCTGGCGAGTTGGCCTCTACGTCTCCGTGGGATCTTTATATACATCAATAACGTAATATAGCATCACATAACCCTAATCTTACATCTCGGCTGTAATATTTGACCACATTCCTGGCTTGTTGGACCCTACGTCTACGTGGGACCTTTATATACATCTATAACGTAATATATAACCTAACCTAACCCAACCTAACATCTCGGCGGTAATATTTGACAACATTCCTGGCGAGTTGGTTTCTCCGTCTCCGTGGGACCTTTATATACATCAATAACCTAATATAACCTAACCTAATCCAACCTAATATCTCGGCGGTAATATTTGAGAACATTCCTGGCGAGTTGGCTTTTCCGCCCTCCGTGGGACTTTTATATACATCAATAACGTAATATAACCTAACCTAACCCAACCTAACATCTCGGCGGTAATATTTGACAACATTCCTGGCGAGTTGGCTTCTTCACCTCCGTGGGACCTTCATATACATCAATAACGTAATATAACCTAACCTAACCCAACCTAACATCTCGGCGGTAATATTTGAAGACATACCTGGCGAGTTGGCCCTCTGCGTCTCCGTGGGACCTTTATATACATCAATAACGTAATATTAACCTAACCTAAACCAATCTAACATCTCGGCGGTAATATTTGAAGACATACCTGGCGAGTTGGCCTCTTCGTCCTACGTGGGACCCTTTATATACATCAATAACGTAATATAACCTAACCTAACCCAAACCTAACATCTCGGCGGTAATATTTGACAACATTCCTGGCGAGTTGGCTTCTTCACCTCCGTGGGACCTTCATATACATCAAAAACGTAATATAACCTAACCTAACCCAACCTAACATCTCGGCGGTAATATTTGACAACATTCCTGGCGAGTTGGTTTCTCCGTCTCCGTGGGACCTTTATATACATCAATAACGTAATATAATCTAACCTAACCCAACCTAACATCTCGGCGGTAATATTTGAGAACATTCCTGGCGAGTTGGCTTTTCCGCCTCCGTGGGACTTTTATATACAACAATAACGTAATATAACATAACCTAACCCAACCTAACATCTCGGCGGTAATATTTGACAACATACCTGGCGAGTTGGCCTCTACGTCTCCGTGGGATCTTTATATACATCAATAACATAATATAAGCTGGTCTATCCAAATCTAACATCTCGGCGGTAATATTTGACCACATTCCTGGCTTGTTGGCCTCTACGTCTCCGTGGGACCTTTATATACATCAATAACATAATATAAGCTAGCCTAACCCAACCTAACATCTCGGCGGTAAGATTTGACAACATACTTGGCGAGTTGGCTCTACGTCTCCGTGGGACCTTCATATACATCAATACGTAATATAGCCTAACCTAAACCAATCTAACATCTCGGCGGTAATACTTGACAACATTCCTGGCGAGTTGGCTTATCCGTCTCCGTGGGACCTTTATATACATCAATAACGTTATATAACCTAACCTAACCCCAACCTAACATCTCGGCGGTAATATTTGAGAACATTCCTGGCGAGTTGGCTTTTCCGCCTCCATGGGACCTTTATATACATCAATAACGTAATATAACATAACCTAACCCAACCTAACATCTCGGCGGTAATATTTGACAACATACCTGGCGAGTTGGCCTCTACGTCTCCGTGGGATCTTTATATACATCAATAACGTATATAGCATCACATAATCCAATCTTACATCTCGGCTGTAATATTTGACCACATTCCTGGCTTGTTGGACCCATACGTCTACGTGGGACCTTTATATACATCTATAACGTAATATAACCTAACCCAACCCAACCTAACATCTCGGCAGGTAATATTTGACAACATTCCTGGCGAGTTGGTTTCTCCGTCTCCGTGGGACCTTTATATACATCAATACCCTAATATAAACCTAACCTAATCCAACCTAATATCTCGGCGGTAATATTTGAGAACATTCCTGGCGAGTTGCTTTTCCGCCTCCGTGGGACTTTTATATACATCAATAACGTAATATAACCTAACCTAACCCAACCTAACATCTCGGCGGTAATATTTGACAACATTCCTGGCGAGTTGGCTTCTTCACCTCCGTGGGACCTTCATATACATCAATAACGTAATATAACCTAACCTAACCCAAACCTAACATCTCGGCGGTAATATTTGACAACATTCCTGGCGAGTTGGCTTCTCCGTCTCCGTGGGACCTTTATATACATCAATAACGTAATATAACCTAACCTAACCCAACCTAACATCTCGGCGGTAATATTTGACAACATACCTGGCGTGTGGGCCTCTACGTCTCCTTGGGACCTTTATATACTTCAATAAACGTAATATAACCTAACCTAACCCCAACCACCTAACATCTCGGCGGTAATATTTGACAACATTCCTGGCGAGTTGGCTTCTTCACCTCCGTGGGACCTTCATATACATCAATAACGTAATATAACATAACCTAACCCAACCCTAACATCTCGGCGGTAATATTTGACAACATACCTGGCGAGTTGGCCTCTACGTCTCCGTGGGATCTTTATATACATCAATAACATAATATAAGCTGGTCTATCCAAATCTAACATCTCGGCGGTAATATTTGACCACCATTCCTGGCTTGTTGGCCTCTACGTCTCCGTGGGACCTTTATATACATCAGTAACATAATATAAGCTAGCCTAACCCCAACCTAACATCTCGGCGGTAAGATTTGACAACATACTTGGCGAGTTGGCCTCTACGTCTCCGTGGGACCTTCATATACATCAATAACGTAATATAGCCTAACCTAAACCAATCTAACATCTCGGCGGTAATATTTGACAACATTCCTGGCGAGTTGGCCTCTACGTCTCCGTGGGATCTTTATATACATCAAATAACGTAATATAGCATCACATAACCCAATCTTACATCTCAGGCTGTAATATTTGACCACATCTCCTGCTTGTTGGACCCTACGTCTACGTGGGACCTTTATATACATCTATAACGTAATATAACCTAACCTAACCCAACCTAACATCTCGGCCGGTAATATTTGACAACATTCCTGGCGAGTTGGTTTCTCCGTCTCCGTGGGACCTTTATATACATCAATAACCTAATATAACCTAACCTAATCCAACCTAATATCTCGGCGGTAATATTTGAGAACATTCCTGGCGAGTTGGCTTTTCCGCCTCCGTGGGACTTTTATATACATCAATAACCTAATATAAACCTAACCTAATCCAACCTAATATCTCGGCGGTAATATTTGAGAACATTCCTGGCGAGTTGGCTTTTCCGCCTCCGTGGGACTTTTATATACATCAATAACGTAATATAACCTAACCTAACCCAAACCTAACATCTCGGCGGTAATATTTGACAACATTCCTGGCGAGGGTTGGCTTCTTCACCTCCGTGGGACCTTCATATACATCAATAACGTAATATAACCTAACCTAACCCAACCTAACATCTCGGCGGTAATATTTGACAACATTCCTGGCGAGTTGGCTTCTCCGTCTCCGTGGGACCCTTTATATACATCAATAACGTAATATAACCCTAACCTAACCCAACCTAACATCTCGGCGGTAATATTTGACAACATATCTGGCGAGTGGGCCTCTACGTCTCCTTGGGACCTTTATATACTTCAATAACGTAATATAACCTAACCTAACCCAACCTAACATCTCGGCGGTAATATTTGACAACATTCCTGGCGAGTTGGCTTCTTCATCTCCGTGGGACCCTTCATATACATCAATAACGTATTATAACTAACCTAACCCAACCTATCATCTCGGCCGGTAATATTTGACATCATTCCTGGCGAGTTGGCCCTCTACGTCTCCGTGGGACCTTTATATACATCAATAACATTATATAAGCTGGTCTATCCAAATCTAACATCTCGGCGGTAATATTTGACCACAATTCCTGGCTTGTTGGCCTCTACGTCTCCGTGGGACCTTTATATACATCAATAACATAATATAGCCTAACCTAAACCAATCTAACATCTCGGCACGGTAATATTTGACAACATTCCTGGCGAGTTGGCTTATCCGTCACCAGTGGGACCTTTATATACATCAATAACGTTATATAACCTAACCTAACCCAACCTAACATCTCGGCCGGTAATATTTGAGAACATTCCTGGCGAGTTGGCTTTTCCGCCTCCGTGGGACTTTTATATACATCAATAACGTAATATAACATAACCATAACCCCAACCTAACATCTCGGCGGTAATATTTGACAACATACCTGGCGAGTTGGCCTCTACGTCTCCGTGGGATCTTTATATACATCAATAACATAATATAAGCTGGTCTATCCAAATCTAACATCTCGGCGGTAATATTTGACCACATTCCTGGCTTGTTGGCCTCTACGTCTCCGTGGGACCTTTATATACATCAGTAACATAATATAAGCTAGCCTAACCCAACCTAACATCTCGGCGGTAAGATTTGACAACATACTTGGCGAGTTGGCCTCTACGTCTCCGTGGGACCTTCATATACATCAATAACGTAATATAGCCTAACCTAAACCAATCTAACATCTCGGCGGTAATATTTGACAACATTCCTGGCGAGTTGGCCTCTACGTCTCCGTGGGATCTTTATATACATCAATAACGTAATATAGCATCACATAACCCAATCTTACATCTCGGCTGTAATATTTGACCACATTCCTGGCTTGTTGGACCCTACGTCTACGTGGGACCTTTATATACATCTCTATAACGTAATATAACCTAACCTAACCCAACCTAACATCTCGCGGTAATATTTGACAACATTCCTGGCGAGATGGTTTCTCCGTCTCCGTGGGACCTTTATATACATCAATAACCTAATATAACCTAACCTAATCCAACCTAATATCTCGGCGGTAATATTTGAGAACATTCCTGGCGAGTTGGCTTTTCCGCCTCCGTGGGACTTTTATATACATCAATAACGTAATATAACCCTAACCTAAACCCAACCTAACATCTCGGCGGTAATATTTGACAACATTCCTGGCGAGTTGGCTTCTTCACCTCCGTGGGACCTTCATATACATCAATAACGTAATATAACCTAACCTAACCCAACCTAACATCTCGGCGGTAATATTTGACAACATTCCTGGCGAGTTGGCTTCTCCGTCTCCGTGGGACCTTTATATACATCAATAACGTAATATAACCTAACCTAACCCAACCTAACATCTCGGCGGTAATATTTGACAACATACCTGGCGAGTGGGCCTCTCTACGTCTCCTTGGGACCTTTATATACTTCAATAACGTAATATAACCTAACCTAACCCAACCTAACATCTCGGCGGTAATATTTGACAACATTCCTGGCGTGTTGGCTTCTTCATCTCCGTGGGACCTTCATATACATCAAATAACGTATTATAACCTAACCTAACCCAACCAAACATCTCGGCCGGTAATATTTGACATCATTAGTGGCGAGTTGTCCTCTTCGTCTCCGTGGGACCTTTATATACATCAATAACGTAATATAACCTAACCCTAACCCAACCTTACATCTCGGCGGTAATATTTGACAACATTCCTGGCGAGTTGGCTTCTTCATCTCCGTGGGACCTTCATATACATCAATAACGTATTATAACCTAACCTAACCCCAACCTATCATCTCGGCGGTAATATTTGACATCATTCCTGGCGAGTTGGCCCTCTACGTCTCCGTGGGACCTTTATATACATCAATAACATAATATAAGCTGGTCTATCCAAATCTAACATCTCGGCGGTAATATTTGACCACATTCCTGGCTTGTTGGCCTCTACGTCTCCGTGGGACCCTTTATATACATCAATAACATAATATAAGCTAGCCTAACCCAACCTAACTATCTCGGCGGTAAGATTTGACAACATACTTGGCAAGTTGGCCTCTACGTCTCCGTGGGACCTTCATATACATCAATACGTAATATAGCCTAACCAAAACCAATCTAACATCTCGGCGGTAATATTTGACAACATTCCTGGCGAGTTGGCCTCTACGTCTCGTGGGATCTTTATATACATCAATAACGTAATATAGCATCACATAACCCAATCTTACATCTCGGCTGTATATTTGACCACATTCCTGGCGAGTTGGCTTCTCCGTCTCCGTGGGACCTTTATATACATCAATAACGTAATATAACCTAACCTAACCCAACCTAACATCTCGGCGGTAATATTTGACAACATTCCTGGCGAGTTGGCTTCTTCACCTCCGTGGGACCTTCATATACATCAAAAACGTAATATAACCTAACCTAACCCAACCTAACATCTCGGCGGTAATATTTGACAACATTCCTGGCGAGTTGGTTTCTCCGTCTCCGTGGGACCTTTATATACATCAATAACGTAATATAATCTAACCTAACCCAAACCTAACATCTCCGGCGGTAATATTTGAGAACATTCCTGGCGAGTTGGCTTTTCCGCCTCCGTGGGACTTTTATATACAACAATAACGTAATATAACATAACCTAACCCAACCTAACATCTCGGCGGTAATATTTGACAACATACCTGGCGAGTTGGCCTCTACGTCCGTGGGATCTTTATATACATCAATAACATAATATAAGCTGGTCTATCCATAATCTAACATCTCGGCGGTAATATTTGACCACATTCCTGGCTTGTTGGCCTCTACGTCTCCGTGGGACCTTTATATACATCAATAACATAATATAAGCTAGCCTAACCCAACCTAACATCTCGGCGGTAAGATTTGACAACATACTTGGCGAGTTGGCCTCTACGTCCTCCGTGGGACCTTCATATACATCAATAACGTAATATAGCCTAACCTAAACCAATCTAACATCTCGGCGGTAATACTTGACAACATTCCTGGCGAGTTGCTTATCCGTCTCCGTGGGACCTTTATATACATCAATAACGTTATATAACCTAACCTAAACCCAACCTAACATCTCGGCGGTAATATTTGAGAACATTCCTGGCGAGTTGGCTTTTCCGCCTCCATGGGACCTTTATATACATCATATAACGTAATATAACATAACCTAAACCCAACCTAACATCTCGGCGGTAATATTTGACAAATTACCTGGCGAGTTGGCCTCTACGTCTCCGTGGGATCTTTATATACATCAATAACGTAATATAGCATCACATAATCCAATCTTACATCTCGGCTGTAATATTTGACCACATTCCTGGCTTGTTGGACCCTACGTCTACGTGGGACCTTTATATACATCTATAACGTAATATAACCTAACCCAACCCAACCCTAACATCTCGGCGGTAATATTTGACAACATTCCTGGCGAGTTGGTTTCTCCGTCTCCGTGGGACCTTTATATACATCAATAACCTAATATAACCTAACCTAATCCAACCTAATATCTCGGCGGTAATATTTGAGAACATTCCTGGCGAGTTGGCTTTTCCGCCTCCGTGGGACTTTTATATACATCAATAACGTAATATAACCTAACCTAACCCAACCTAACATCTCGGCGGTAATATTTGACAACATTCCTGGCGAGTTGGCTTCTTCACCTCCGTGGGACCTTCATATACATCAATACGTAATATAACCTAACCTAACCCAACCTAACATCTCGGCGGTAATATTTGACAACATTCCTGGCGAGTTGGCTTCTCCGTCTCCGTGGGACCTTTATATACATCAATAACGTAATATAACCTAACCTAACCCAACCTAACATCTCGGCGGTAATATTTGACAACATACCTGGCGAGTGGGCCTCTACGTCTCCTTGGGACCTTTATATACTTCAATAACGTAATATAACCCTAACCTAACCCAACCTAACATCTCGGCGGTAATATTTGACAACATTCCTGGCGAGTTGGCTTCTTCACCTCCGTGGGACCTTCATATACATCAATAACGTAATATAACATAACCTAACCCAACCTAACATCTCGGCGGTAATATTTGACAACATACCTGGCGAGTTGGCTCTACGTCTCCGTGGGATCTTTATAATACATCAATAACATAATATAAGCTGGTCTATCCAAATCTAACATCTCGGCGGTAATATTTGACCACATTCCTGGCTTGTTGGCCTCTACGTCTCCGTGGGACCTTTATATACATCAGTAACATAATATAAGCTAGCCTAACCCAACCTAACATCTCGGCGGTAAGATTTGACAACATACTTGGCGAGTTGGCCTCTACGTCTCCGTGGGACCTTCATATACATCAATAACGTAATATAGCCTAACCTAAACCAATCTAACATCTCGGCGGTAATATTTGACAACATTCCCTGGCGAGTTGGCCTCTACGTCTCCGTGGGATCTTTATATACATCAATAACGTAATATAGCATCACATAACCCAATCTTACATCTCGGCTGTAATATTTGACCACATTCCTGGCTTGTTGGACCCTACGTCTACGTGGGACCCTTATATACATCTATAACGTAATATAACCTAACCTAACCCAACCTAACATCTCGGCGGTAATATTTGACAACATTCCTGGCGAGTTGGTTTCTCCGTCTCCGTGGGACCTTTATATACATCAATAACCTAATATAACCTAACCTAATCCAACCCTAATATCTCGGCGGTAATATTTGAGAACATTCCTGGCGAGTTGGCTTTTCCGCCTCCGTGGGACTTTTATATACATCAATAACCTAATATAACCTAACCTAATCCAACCTAATATCTCGGCGGTTAATATTTGAGAACATTCCTGGCGAGTTGGCTTTTCCGCCTCCGTGGGACTTTTTTATACATCAATAACGTAATATAACCTAACCTAACCCAACCTAACATCTCGGCGGTAATATTTGACAACATTCCTGGCGAGTTGGCTTCTTCACCTCCGTGGGACCTTCATATACATCAATAACGTAATATAACCTAACCTATACCCAACCTAACATCTCGGCGGTAATATTTGACAACATTCCTGGCGAGTTGGCTTCTCCGTCTCCGTGGGACCTTTATATACATCAATAACGTAATATAACCTAACCTAACCCAACCTAACATCTCGGCGGTAATATTTGACAACATATCTGGCGAGTGGGCCTCTACGTCTCCTTGGGACCTTTATATACTTCAATAACGTAATATAACCTAACCTAACCCAACCTAACATCTCGGCGGTAATATTTGACAAAATTCCTGGCGAGTTGGCTTCTTCAATCTCCGTGGGACCCTTCATATACATCAATAACGTATTATAACCTAACCTAACCCAACCTATCATCTCGGCGGTAATATTTGACATCATTCCTGGCGAGTTGGCCTCTACGTCTCCGTGGGACCTTTATATACATCAATAACATAATATAAGCTGGTCTATCCAAATCTAACATCTCGGCGGTAATATTTGACCACATTCCTGGCTTGTTGGCCTCTACGTCTCCGTGGGACCTTTATATACATCAATAAACATAATATAGCCCTAACCTAAACCAATCTAACATCTCGGCGGTAATATTTTGACAACATTCCTGGCGAGTTGGCTTATCCGTCACCGTGGGACCTTTATATACATCAATAACGTTATATAACCTAACCTAACCCAACCTAACATCTCGGCGGTAATATTTGAGAACATTCCTGGCGAGTTGGCTTTTCCGCCTCCGTGGGACTTTTATATACATCAATAACGTAATATAACATAACCTAACCCAACCTAACATCTCGGCGGTAATATTTGACAACATACCTGGCGAGTTGGCCTCTACGTCTCCGTGGGATCTTTATATACATCAATAACATAATATAAGCTGGTCTATCCAAATCTAACATCTCCGGCGGTAATATTTGACCACATTCCTGGCTTGTTGGCCTCTACGTCTCCGTGGGACCTTATATACATCAGTAACATAATATAAGCTAGCCTAACCCAACCTAACATCTCGGCCGGTAAGATTTGACAACATACTTGGCGAGTTGGCCTCTACGTCTCCGTGGGACCTTCATATACATCAATAACGTAATATAGCCTAACCTAAACCAATCTAACATCTCGGCGGTAATATTTGACAACATTCCTGGCGAGTTGGCCTCTACGTCTCCGTGGGATCTTTCATATACATCAATAACGTAATATAGCATCACATAACCCAATCTTACATCTCGGCTGTAATATTTGACCACATTCCTGGCTTGTTGGACCCTACGTCTACGTGGGACCTTTATATACATCTATAACGTAATATAACCTAACCTAACCCAACCTAACATCTCGGCGGTAATATTTGACAACATTCCTGGCGAGTTGGTTTCTCCGTCTCCGTGGGACCTTTATATACATCAATAACCTAATATAACCTAACCTAATCCAACCTAATATCTCGGCCGGTAATATTTGAGAACATTCCTGGCGAGTTGGCTTTTCCGCCTCCGTGGGACTTTTATATACATCAATAACGTAATATAACCTAACCTAACCCAACCTAACATCTCGGCGGTAATATTTGACAACATTTCCTGGCGAGTTGGCTTCTTCACCTCCGTGGGACCTTCATATACATCAATAACGTAATATAACCTACCTAACCCCAACCTAACATCTCGGCGGTAATATTTGACAACATTCCTGGCCGAGTTGGCTTCTCCGTCTCCGTGGGACCTTTATTATACATACTCTGAGATAGCGCGT
>CAXAJV010000649.1:0-259000 GCA_963969225.1 Xylocopa violacea | reverse complement strand
ATATACGTCTATAACGTAATATAATCTAACCTAACACATCTAGCCCCTCGCTGGTAATGTTTTACAGAATCCCGTTCCTGTCGTCCCGTACGTCTCGGTTGGGACATTATAAACGTCTACAGCAATATATATCCTAACGTAAGGCAGGCTAACATCTCGGATGTAGTATTTTACAACATTCATGGAGTATCGGCCCCTACTTCTCGGTGGGAACATTATATACGTCTATAACGTAACATAACCTAACCTAACCCATCTAGCCCCTCGCTGGTAATGTTTTACAGAATCCAGTTCGTGTCGTCCCGTACATCTCGGTTGGGATATTATATACGTGTACAGCGATATATATCCTAACCTAAGGAAGGCTAACTTCTCGGATATAGTATTTTACAACATTCCTGTAGGATCAACCTTTACTTCTCGGTGGGAACATTATATGCGTCTATAACGTAATATAACCTAACCTAACACATCTAGCCCCTCGCTGGTAATGTTTTACAGAATCCCGTTCCTGTCGTCCCGTACGTCTCGGTTGGGACATTATAAACGTCTACAGCAATATATATCCTAACGTAAGGCAGGCTAACATCTCGGATGTAGTATTTTACAACATTCATGGAGTATCGGCCCCTACTTCTCGGTGGGAACATTATATACGTCTATAACGTAACATAACCTAACCTAACACATCTAGCCCCTCGCTGGTAATGTTTTACAGAATCCCGTTCCTGTCGTCCCGTACGCCTCGGTTGGGACATTATAAACTTCTACAGCGATATATATCCTAACCTAAGGCAGGCTAACATCTGGGATGAAGCATCTTACGCCATTCCTGGCGTATCGGCCCCTTCATTACGGTGGGAACATTATACACGTCTGTAACGTAACATAACCTAACTTAACCCATCTAGCACCTCGCTGGTAATATTTTACAGAATCCCGTTCGTGTCGTCCCGTACGTCTCGGTTGGGATATTATATACGTCTATAGCGTTATATATCATAACCTAAGGCAGGCTATCATCTCAGATGAAGTATTTTACGCCATTCCTGGCGTATCGGCTCTACTTCTCGGTGGGAAGATTATACACGTCTATAACGTAACATAACCTAACCTAACCCATCTAGCCCCTCGCTGGTAATGTTTTACAGAATCCAGTTCGTGTCGTCCCGTACATCTCGGTTGGGATATTATATACGTGTACAGCGATATATATCCTAACCTAAGGAAGGCTAACTTCTCGGATATAGTATTTTACAACATTCCTGTAGGATCAACGTTTACTTCTCGGTGGGAACATTATATGCGTCTATAACGTAATATAATCTAACCTAACACATCTAGCCCCTCGCTGGTAATGTTTTACAGAATCCCGTTCCTGTCCTCCCGGACGTCTCGGTTGGGACATTATAAACGTCTACAGTAATATATATCCTAACGTAAGGCAGTCTAATATCTCGGATGTAGTATTTTACAACATTCTTGGAGTATCGGCCTCTACTGCTCGGTGGGAACATTATATACGTCTGTAACGTAACATAACCTAACCTAACACTTCTAGCCCCTCGCTGGTAATGTTTTACAGAATCCCGTTCCTGTCGTCCCGTACGTCTCGGTTGGGACATTATAAACGTCTACAGCGATATATATCCTAACGTAAGGCAGGCTAACATCTCGGATGTAGTATCTCACAACATTCATGGAGTATCGGCCCCTACTTCTCGGTGGGAACATTATATACGTCTATAACGTAACATAACCTAACCTAACCCATCTAGCCCCTCGCTGGTAATGTTTTACAGAATCCCGTTCGTGACGTCCCGTACATCTCGGTTGGAATATTATATACGTCTATAGCGTTATATATCGTAACCTAAGGCAGGCTATCATCTCGGATGCAGTATTTTACAACATTCCTGGCGCATCGGCCTCTACTTCTCGGTGGGAACATTGTACGCGTCTAAAACGTAACATAACCTACCCTAACCCACCTAGCCCCTCGCTGGTAATATTTTACAGAATCCCGTTCCTGTCGTCCCGTACATCTCGGTTGGCATATTATATACGTCTACAGCGATATATATCCTAAACTAAAGCATGCTAACTTCTCGGATATAGTATTTTACAACATTCCTGTAGGATCAGCCTCTACTTCTCGGTGGGAACATTATATACGTCTATAACGTAATATAATCTAACCTAACACATCTAGCCCCTCGCTGGTAATGTTTTACAGAATCCCGTTCCTGTCGTCCCGTACGTCTCGGTTGGGACATTATAAACGTCTACAGCAATATATATCCTAACGTAAGGCAGGCTAACATCTCGGATGTAGTATTTTACAACATTCATGGAGTATCGGCCCCTACTTCTCGGTGGGAACATTATATACGTCTATAACGTAACATAACCTAACCTAACACATCTAGCCCCTCGCTGGTAATGTTTTACAGAATCCCGTTCCTGTCGTCCCGTACGTCTCGGTTGGGACATTATAAACGTCTACAGCGATATATATCCTAACGTAAGGCAGGCTAACATCTCGGATGTAGTATCTCACAACATTCATGGAGTATCGGCCCCTACTTCTCGGTGGGAACATTATATACGTCTATAACGTAACATAACCTAACCTAACCCATCTAGCCCCTCGCTCGTAATGTTTTACAGAATCCCGTTCGTGACGTCCCGTACATCTCGGTTGGAATATTATATACGTCTATAGCGTTATATATCCTAACCTAAGGCAGGCTATCATCTCGGATGAAGTATTTTACGCCATTCCTGGCGTATCGGCTCTACTTCTCGGTGGGAAGATTATACACGTCTATAACGTAACATAACCTAACCTAACCCATCTAGCCCCTCGCTGGTAATGTTTTACAGAATCCAGTTCGTGTCGTCCCGTACATCTCGGTTGGGATGTTATATACGTGTACAGCGATATATATCCTAACCTAAGGAAGGCTAACTTCTCGGATATAGTATTTTACAACATTCCTGTAGGATCAACCTTTACTTCTCGGTGGGAACATTATATGCGTCTATAACGTAATATAATCTAACCTAACACATCTAGCCCCTCGCTGGTAATGTTTTACAGAATCCCGTTCGTGACGTCCCGTACATCTCGGTTGGAATATTATATACGTCTATAGTGTTATATATCCTAACCTAAGGCAGGTTATCATCTCGGATGAAGTATTTTACGCCATTCCTGGCGTATCGGCTCTACTTCTCGGTGGGAAGATTATACACGTCTATAACGTAACATAACCTAACCTAACCCATCTAGCCCCTCGCTGGTAATGTTTTACAGAATCCAGTTCGTGTCGTCCCGTACATCTCGGTTGGGATATTATATACGTGTACAGCGATATATATCCTAACCTAAGGAAGGCTAACTTCTCGGATATAGTATTTTACAACATTCCTGTAGGATCAACCTTTACTTCTCGGTGGGAACATTATATGCGTCTATAACGTAATATAATCTAACCTAACACATCTAGCCCCTCGCTGGTAATGTTTTACAGAATCCCGTTCCTGTCCTCCCGGACGTCTCGGTTGGGACATTATAAACGTCTACAGTAATATATATCCTAACGTAAGGCAGGCTAATATCTCGGATGTAGTATTTTACAACATTCTTGGAGTATCGGCCTCTACTGCTCGGTGGGAACATTATATACGTCTGTAACGTAACATAACCTAACCTAACACTTCTAGCCCCTCGCTGGTAATGTTTTACAGAATCCCGGTCCTGTCGTCCCGTACGTCTCGGTTGGGACATTATAAACGTCTACAGCGATATATATCCTAACCTAAGGCAGGCTAACATCTGGGATGAAGCATTTTACGCCATTCCTGGCGTATCGGCCCCTTCATTACGGTGGGAACATTATACACGTCTGTAACGTAACATAACCTAACTTAACCCATCTAGCACCTCGCTGGTAATATTTTACAGAATCCCGTTCGTGTCGTCCCGTACGTCTCGGTTGGGATATTATATACGTCTATAGCGTTATATATCATAACCTAAGGCAGGCTATCATCTCGGATGCAGTATTTTACAACATTCCTGGCGCATCGGCCTCTACTTCTCGGTGGGAACATTATATTCATCTATAACGTAATGTAACCTAACGTAACACCTCTAGCCCCTTGCTGGTAATGTTTTACAGTATCCCGTTCCTGCCGTCCCGTACGTCTCGGTTGGGACATTATAAACGTCTACAGCAATATATATCCTATCCTAAGGCAGGCTAACATCTCGGATGAAGCATTTTACGCCATTCCTGGCGTATCGGCCCATACTTCTCGGTGGGAACATTATACACGTCTATAAAGTAAAATAACCTAACCTAACCCATCTAGACCCTCGCTGGCAATGTTTTACAGAATCCCGTTCGTGTCGTCCCGTACATCTCGGTTGGCATATTATATACATCTACAGCGATATATATCCTAACCTAAGGCAGGCTAACTTCTCGGATATAGTATTTTACAACATTCCTGGCATATCGGCCCGTACTTCTCGGTGGGTACATTATATACGTTTATAACGTATCACAACCTAACCTAACCCATCTAGCACCTCGCTGGTAATGTTTTACAGATTCCCGTTCGTGTCGTCCCGTACGTCTCGGTTGGGACATTATAAACGTCTACAGCGTTATATATCCTAAACTAAGGCAGGCTAACATCTCGGTTGCAGTATTTTACAACATTCCTGGCGTATCGGCCCATACTTCTCGGTGGCAACATTATACAGGTCTATAACGTAACATAACCTAACCTAAACCATCTAGCCCCTTGCTGGTAATGTTTTACAGTATCCCGTTCCTGCCGTCCCGTACGTCTCGGTTGGGACATTATAAACGTCTACAGCAATATATATCCTAACCTAAGGCAGGCTAACATCTCGGATGAAGCATTTTACGCCATTCCTGGCGTATCGGCCCATACTTCTCGGTGGGAACATTATACACGTCTATAAAGTAACATAACCTAACCTAACCCATCTAGACCCTCGCTGGTAATATTTTACAGAATCCCGTTAGTGTCGTCCCGTACATCTCGGTTGGGATATTATATACGTCTGTAGCGTTATATATCCTAACCTAAGGCAGGCTAACATCTCGGATGCAGTATTTTACAACATTCCTGGCGTATCGGCCCATACTTCTCGGTGGGAACATTATATACGTCTATAACGTAACATAACCTAATTTATCCCATCTAGCCCCTCGTTGGCAATGTTTTACAGAATCCGGTTTGTGTCGTCCCGTACGTCTCGGTTGGGGCGTTATATACGTGTACAGTGTTATATGTCCTAACCTAAGGCAGTCTAACATCTCGGATGCAGTATTTTACGCCATTCCTGGCGTATCAGCTCTACTTCTCTGTGGGAACATTATACACGTCTATAACGTACCATAACCTAACCTAACCCATCTAGCCCCTCGCTGGTAATATTTAACAGAATTCCGTTCGTGTCGTCCCGTACATCTCGGTTGGGATATTATATACGTCTATAGCGTTATATATCCTAACCTAAGGCAGGCTAACATCTCGGATGCAGTATTTTACAACATTCCTGTAGGATCAGCCTCTACTTCTCGGTGGGAACATTATATACGTCTATAACGTAATATAACCTAACCTAACACATCTAGCCCCTCGCTGGTAATGTTTTACAGAATCCCGTTCCTGTCGTCCCGTACGTCTCGGTTGGGACATTATAAACGTCTACAGCAATATATATCCTAACCTAAGGCAGGCTAACATCTCGGATGAAGCATTTTACGCCATTCCTGGCGTATCGGCCCATACTTCTCGGTGGGAACATTATACACGTCTATAAAGTAACATAACCTAACCTAACCCATCTAGACCCTCGCTGGTAATATTTTACAGAATCCCGTTAGTGTCGTCCCGTACATCTCGGTTGGGATATTATATACGTCTGTAGCGTTATATATCCTAACCTAAGGCAGGCTAACATCTCGGATGCAGTATTTTACAACATTCCTGGCGTATCGGCCCATACTTCTCGGTGGGAACATTATATACGTCTATAACGTAACATAACCTAATTTATCCCATCTAGCCCCTCGTTGGCAATGTTTTACAGAATCCGGTTTGTGTCGTCCCGTACGTCTCGGTTGGGATATTATATACGTGTACAGCGATATATATCCTAACCTAAGGAAGGCTAACTTCTCGGATATAGTATTTTACAACATTCCTGTAGGATCAACCTTTACTTCTCGGTGGGAACATTATATGCGTCTATAACGTAATATAATCTAACCTAACACATCTAGCCCCTCGCTGGTAATGTTTTACAGAATCCCGTTCCTGTCCTCCCGGACGTCTCGGTTGGGACATTATAAACGTCTACAGTAATATATATCCTAACGTAAGGCAGGCTAATATCTCGGATGTAGTATTTTACAACATTCTTGGAGTATCGGCCTCTACTGCTCGGTGGGAACATTATATACGTCTGTAACGTAACATAACCTAACCTAACACTTCTAGCCCCTCGCTGGTAATGTTTTACAGAATCCCGTTCCTGTCGTCCCGTACGTCTCGGTTGGGACATTATAAACGTCTACAGCGATATATATCCTAACGTAAGGCAGGCTAACATCTCGGATGTAGTATCTCACAACATTCATGGAGTATCGGCCCCTACTTCTCGGTGGGAACATTATATACGTCTATAACGTAACATAACCTAACCTAACCCATCTAGCCCCTCGCTGGTAATGTTTTACAGAATCCCGTTCGTGACGTCCCGTACATCTCGGTTGGAATATTATATACGTCTATAGCGTTATATATCCTAACCTAAGGCAGGCTATCATCTCGGATGAAGTATTTTACGCCATTCCTGGCGTATCGGCTCTACTTCTCGGTGGGAAGATTATACACGTCTATAAAGTAACATAACCTAACCTAACCCATCTAGACCCTCGCTGGTAATATTTTACAGAATCCCGTTCCTGTCGTCCCGTACGTCTCGGTTGGGACATTATAAACTTCTACAGCGATATATATCCTAACCTAAGGCAGGCTAACATCTGGGATGAAGCATTTTACGCCATTCCTGGCGTATCGGCCCCTTCATTACGGTGGGAACATTATACACGTCTGTAACGTAACATAACCTAACTTAGCCCATCTAGCACCTCGCTGGTAATATTTTACAGAATCCCGTTCGTGTCGTCCCGTACGTCTCGGTTGGGATATTATATACGTCTATAGCGTTATATATCATAACCTAAGGCAGGCTATCATCTCGGATGCAGTATTTTACAACATTCCTGGCGCATCGGCCTCTACTTCTCGGTGGGAACATTATATACGTCTATAACGTATCACAACCAAACCTAACCCATCTAGCCCCTCGCTGGTAATGTTTTGCAGAATCCCGTTCCTGTCGTCCGGTACGTCTCGGTTGGGACATTATAAACGTCTACAGCAATATATATCCTAACGTAAGGCAGGCTAACATCTCGGAAGCAGTATTTTACAACATTCTTGGAGTATCGGCCCCTACTTCTCGGTGGGAACATTATATACGTCTGTAACGTAACGTAACCTAACCTAACACATCTAGCCCCTCGCTGGTAATGTTTTACAGAATACCGTTCGTGACGTCCCGTACATCTCGGTTGGGATATTATATACGTCTATAGCGTTATATATCCTAACCTAAAGCAGGCTATCATCTCGGATGCAGTATTTTACACCATTCTTGGCATATCGGCTCCTACTTCTCGGTGGGAACATTATATACGTCTATAACGTAATGTAACCTAACCTAACACTTCTAGGCCCTCGCTGGTAATGTTTTACAGAATCCCGTTCGTGTCGTCCCGTACGTCTCGGTTGGGACATTATATACGTCTACAGCGTTATATATCCTAACCTAAGGCAGGCTAACATCTCGGATGCAGTATTTTACGCCATTCCCGGCGTATCGGCCCCTACTTCACGGTGGGAACATTATACACGTCTATAACGTAACATAACCTAACCTAACCCACCTAGCCCCTCGCTGGCAATATTTCACTGAATCCCGTTCGTGTCGTCCCGTACGTCTCGGTTGGGATATTATATACGTCTATAGCGTTATATCCTAACCTAAGGCAGGCTATCATCTCGGATGCAGTATTTTACAACATTCCTGGCATATCGGCCCCTACTTCTTGGTGGGAACATTATATTCGTCTATAACGTATCACAACCTATCCTAACCCATCTAGCCCCTCGCTGGTAATGTTTTACAGAATCCCGTTCCTGTCGTCCCGTACCTCTCGGATGGGACATTATAAACGTCTACAGCGATATATATCCTAACCTAAGGTAGGCTAACTTCTCGGATATAGTATTTTACAACATTCCTGTAGGATCAGCCTCTACTTCTCGGTGGGAACATTATATACGTCTATAACGTAATATAATCTAACCTAACACATCTAGCCCCTCGCTGGTAATGTTTTACAGAATCCCGTTTATGTCGTCCCGTACATCTCGGTTGGGATGTTATATACGTCTATAGCGTTATATATCCTAACCTAAGGCAGGCTAACATCTCGGATGCAGTATTTTACAACATTCCTGGCGTATCGGCCCAAACTTCTCGGCGGGAACATTATATAGGTCTATAACGTAATATAACCAAACCTAACACATCTAGCCCCTCGCTGGTAATGTTTTACAGAATCCCGTTCGTGTCGTCCCCTACGTCTCGATTGGGATGTTATATACGTCTACAGCAATATATATCCTAACGTAAGGCAGGCTAATATCTCGGATGTAGTATTTTACAACATTCTTGGAGTATCGGCCTCTACTGCTCGGTGGGAACATTATATACGTCTGTAACGTAACATAACCTAACCTAACACTTCTAGCCCCTCGCTGGTAATGTTTTACAGAATCCCGTTCCTGTCGTCCCGTACGTCTCGGTTGGGACATTATAAACGTCTACAGCGATATATATCCTAACGTAAGGCAGGCTAACATCTCGGATGTAGTATCTCACAACATTCATGGAGTATCGGCCCCTACTTCTCGGTGGGAACATTATATACGTCTATAACGTAACATAACCTAACCTAACCCATCTAGCCCCTCGCTGGTAATGTTTTACAGAATCCCGTTCGTGACGTCCCGTACATCTCGGTTGGAATATTATATACGTCCATAGCGTTATATATCGTAACCTAAGGCAGGCTATCATCTCGGATGCAGTATTTTACAACATTCCTGGCGCATCGGCCTCTACTTCTCGGTGGGAACATTGTACACGTCTAAAACGTAACATAACCTACCCTAACCCACCTAGCCCCTCGCTGGTAATATTTTACAGAATCCCGTTCCTGTTGTCCCGTACATCTCGGTTGGGATATTATATACGTCTACAGCGATATATATCCTAAACTAAAGCATGCTAACTTCTCGGATATAGTATTTTACAACATTCCTGTAGGATCAGCCTCTACTTCTCGGTGGGAACATTATATACGTCTATAACGTAATATAATCTAACCTAACACATCTAGCCCCTCGCTGGTAATGTTTTACAGAATCCCGTTCCTGTCGTCCCGTACGTCTCGGTTGGGACATTATAAACGTCTACAGCAATATATATCCTAACGTAAGGCAGGCTAACATCTCGGATGTAGTATTTTACAACATTCATGGAGTATCGGCCCCTACTTCTAGGTGGGAACATTATATACGTCTATAACGTAACATAACCTAACCTAACACATCTAGCCCCTCGCTGGTAATGTTTTACAGAATCCCGTTCCTGTCGTCCCGTACGTCTCGGTTGGGACATTATAAACGTCTACAGCGATATATATCCTAACGTAAGGCAGGCTAACATCTCGGATGTAGTATCTCACAACATTCATGGAGTATCGGCCCCTACTTCTCGGTGGGAACATTATATACGTCTATAACGTAACATAACCTAACCTAACCCATCTAGCCCCTCGCTCGTAATGTTTTACAGAATCCCGTTCGTGACGTCCCGTACATCTCGGTTGGAATATTATATACGTCTATAGCGTTATATATCCTAACCTAAGGCAGGCTATCATCTCGGATGAAGTATTTTACGCCATTCCTGGCGTATCGGCTCTACTTCTCGGTGGGAAGATTATACACGTCTATAACGTAACATAACCTAACCTAACCCATCTAGCCCCTCGCTGGTAATGTTTTACAGAATCCAGTTCGTGTCGTCCCGTACATCTCGGTTGGGATATTATATACGTGTACAGCGATATATATCCTAACCTAAGGAAGGCTAACTTCTCGGATATAGTATTTTACAACATTCCTGTAGGATCAACCTTTACTTCTCGGTGGGAACATTATATGCGTCTATAACGTAATATAATCTAACCTAACACATCTAGCCCCTCGCTGGTAACGTTTTACAGAATCCCGTTCGTGACGTCCCGTACATCTCGGTTGGAATATTATATACGTCTATAGTGTTATATATCCTAACCTAAGGCAGGCTATCATCTCGGATGAAGTATTTTACGCCATTCATGGCGTATCGGCTCTACTTCTCGGTGGGAAGATTATACACGTCTATAACGTAACATAACCTAACCTAACCCATCTAGCCCCTCGCTGGTAATGTTTTACAGAATCCAGTTCGTGTCGTCCCGTACATCTCGGTTGGGATATTATATACGTGTACAGCGATATATATCCTAACCTAAGGAAGGCTAACTTCTCGGATATAGTATTTTACAACATTCCTGTAGGATCAACCTTTACTTCTCGGTGGGAACATTATATGCGTCTATAACGTAATATAATCTAACCTAACACATCTAGCCCCTCGCTGGTAATGTTTTACAGAATCCCGTTCCTGTCCTCCCGGACGTCTCGGTTGGGACATTATAAACGTCTACAGTAATATATATCCTAACGTAAGGCAGGCTAATATCTCGGATGTAGTATTTTACAACATTCTTGGAGTATCGGCCTCTACTGCTCGGTGGGAACATTATATACGTCTGTAACGTAACATAACCTAACCTAACACTTCTAGCCCCTCGCTGGTAATGTTTTACAGAATCCCGGTCCTGTCGTCCCGTACGTCTCGGTTGGGACATTATAAACGTCTACAGCGATATATATCCTAACCTAAGGCAGGCTAACATCTGGGATGAAGCATTTTACGCCATTCCTGGCGTATCGGCCCCTTCATTACGGTGGGAACATTATACACGTCTGTAACGTAACATAACCTAACTTAACCCATCTAGCACCTCGCTGGTAATATTTTACAGAATCCCGTTCGTGTCGTCCCGTACGTCTCGGTTGGGATATTATATACGTCTATAGCGTTATATATCATAACCTAAGGCAGGCTATCATCTCAGATGAAGTATTTTACGCCATTCCTGGCGTATCGGCTCTACTTCTCGGTGGGAAGATTATACACGTCTATAACGTAACATAACCTAACCTAACCCATCTAGCCCCTCGCTGGTAATGTTTTACAGAATCCAGTTCGTGTCGTCCCGTACATCTCGGTTGGGATATTATATACGTGTACAGCGATATATATCCTAACCTAAGGAAGGCTAACTTCTCGGATATAGTATTTTACAACATTCCTGTAGGATCAACCTTTACTTCTCGGTGGGAACATTATATGCGTCTATAACGTAATATAATCTAACCTAACACATCTAGCCCCTCGCTGGTAATGTTTTACAGAATCCCGTTCCTGTCCTCCCGGACGTCTCGGTTGGGACATTATAAACGTCTACAGTAATATATATCCTAACGTAAGGCAGGCTAATATCTCGGATGTAGTATTTTACAACATTCTTGGAGTATCGGCCTCTACTGCTCGGTGGGAACATTATATACGTCTGTAACGTAACATAACCTAACCTAACACTTCTAGCCCCTCGCTGGTAATGTTTTACAGAATCCCGTTCCTGTCGTCCCGTACGTCTCGGTTGGGATATTATATACGTGTACAGCGATATATATCCTAACCTAAGGAAGGCTAACTTCTCGGATATAGTATTTTACAACATTCCTGTAGGATCAACCTTTACTTCTCGGTGGGAACATTATATGCGTCTATAACGTAATATAATCTAACCTAACACATCTAGCCCCTCGCTGGTAATGTTTTACAGAATCCCGTTCCTGTCCTCCCGGACGTCTCGGTTGGGACATTATAAACGTCTACAGTAATATATATCCTAACGTAAGGCAGGCTAATATCTCGGATGTAGTATTTTACAACATTCTTGGAGTATCGGCCTCTACTGCTCGGTGGGAACATTATATACGTCTGTAACGTAACATAACCTAACCTAACACTTCTAGCCCCTCGCTGGTAATGTTTTACAGAATCCCGGTCCTGTCGTCCCGTACGTCTCGGTTGGGACATTATAAACGTCTACAGCGATATATATCCTAACCTAAGGCAGGCTAACATCTGGGATGAAGCATTTTACGCCATTCCTGGCGTATCGGCCCCTTCATTACGGTGGGAACATTATACACGTCTGTAACGTAACATAACCTAACTTAACCCATCTAGCACCTCGCTGGTAATATTTTACAGAATCCCGTTCGTGTCGTCCCGTACGTCTCGGTTGGGATATTATATACGTCTATAGCGTTATATATCATAACCTAAGGCAGGCTATCATCTCAGATGAAGTTTTTTACGCCATTCCTGGCGTATCGGCTCTACTTCTCGGTGGGAAGATTATACACGTCTATAACGTAACATAACCTAACCTAACCCATCTAGCCCCTCGCTGGTAATGTTTTACAGAATCCAGTTCGTGTCGTCCCGTACATCTCGGTTGGGATATTATATACGTGTACAGCGATATATATCCTAACCTAAGGAAGGCTAACTTCTCGGATATAGTATTTTACAACATTCCTGTAGGATCAACCTTTACTTCTCGGTGGGAACATTATATGCGTCTATAACGTAATATAATCTAACCTAACACATCTAGCCCCTCGCTGGTAATGTTTTACAGAATCCCGTTCCTGTCCTCCCGGACGTCTCGGTTGGGACATTATAAACGTCTACAGTAATATATATCCTAACGTAAGGCAGGCTAATATCTCGGATGTAGTATTTTACAACATTCTTGGAGTATCGGCCTCTACTGCTCGGTGGGAACATTATATACGTCTGTAACGTAACATAACCTAACCTAACACTTCTAGCCCCTCGCTGGTAATGTTTTACAGAATCCCGTTCCTGTCGTCCCGTACGTCTCGGTTGGGACATTATAAACGTCTACAGCGATATATATCCTAACGTAAGGCAGGCTAACATCTCGGATGTAGTATCTCACAACATTCATGGAGTATCGGCCCCTACTTCTCGGTGGGAACATTATATACGTCTATAACGTAACATAACCTAACCTAACCCATCTAGCCCCTCGCTGGTAATGTTTTACAGAATCCCGTTCGTGACGTCCCGTACATCTCGGTTGGAATATTATATACGTCTATAGCGTTATATATCCTAACCTAAGGCAGGCTATCATCTCGGATGAAGTATTTTACGCCATTCCTGGCGTATCGGCTCTACTTCTCGGTGGGAAGATTATACACGTCTATAAAGTAACATAACCTAACCTAACCCATCTAGACCCTCGCTGGTAATATTTTACAGAATCCCGTTCCTGTCGTCCCGTACGTCTCGGTTGGGACATTATAAACTTCTACAGCGATATATATCCTAACCTAAGGCAGGCTAACATCTGGGATGAAGCATTTTACGCCATTCCTGGCGTATCGGCCCCTTCATTACGGTGGGAACATTATACACGTCTGTAACGTAACATAACCTAACTTAGCCCATCTAGCACCTCGCTGGTAATATTTTACAGAATCCCGTTCGTGTCGTCCCGTACGTCTCGGTTGGGATATTATATACGTCTATAGCGTTATATATCATAACCTAAGGCAGGCTATCATCTCGGATGCAGTATTTTACAACATTCCTGGCGCATCGGCCTCTACTTCTCGGTGGGAACATTATATACGTCTATAACGTATCACAACCAAACCTAACCCATCTAGCCCCTCGCTGGTAATGTTTTGCAGAATCCCGTTCCTGTCGTCCGGTACGTCTCGGTTGGGACATTATAAACGTCTACAGCAATATATATCCTAACGTAAGGCAGGCTAACATCTCGGAAGCAGTATTTTACAACATTCTTGGAGTATCGGCCCCTACTTCTCGGTGGGAACATTATATACGTCTGTAACGTAACGTAACCTAACCTAACACATCTAGCCCCTCGCTGGTAATGTTTTACAGAATACCGTTCGTGACGTCCCGTACATCTCGGTTGGGATATTATATACGTCTATAGCGTTATATATCCTAACCTAAAGCAGGCTATCATCTCGGATGCAGTATTTTACACCATTCTTGGCATATCGGCTCCTACTTCTAGGTGGGAACATTATATTCGTCTATAACGTAATATAACCTAACCTAACACATCTAGCACCTAGCTGGTAATGTTTTACAGAATACCGTTCCTGTCGTCCCGTACATCTCGGTTGGGATGTTATATACGTCTACAGCGATATATATCCTAACGTAAGGCAGGCTAACATCTCGGATGTAGTATTTTACAACATTCTTGGAGTATCGGCCCATACTTCTCGGTGGGAACATTATATACGTCTATAACGTAATGTAACCTAACCTAACACTTCTAGGCCCTCGCTGGTAATGTTTTACAGAATCCCGTTCGTGTCGTCCCGTACGTCTCGGTTGGGACATTATATACGTCTACAGCGTTATATATCCTAACCTAAGGCAGGCTAACATCTCGGATGCAGTATTTTACGCCATTCCCGGCGTATCGGCCCCTACTTCACGGTGGGAACATTATACACGTCTATAACGTAACATAACCTAACCTAACCCACCTAGCCCCTCGCTGGCAATATTTCACTGAATCCCGTTCGTGTCGTCCCGTACGTCTCGGTTGGGATATTATATACGTCTATAGCGTTATATCCTAACCTAAGGCAGGCTATCATCTCGGATGCAGTATTTTACAACATTCCTGGCATATCGGCCCCTACTTCTTGGTGGGAACATTATATTCGTCTATAACGTATCACAACCTATCCTAACCCATCTAGCCCCTCGCTGGTAATGTTTTACAGAATCCCGTTCCTGTCGTCCCGTACCTCTCGGATGGGACATTATAAACGTCTACAGCGATATATATCCTAACCTAAGGTAGGCTAACTTCTCGGATATAGTATTTTACAACATTCCTGTAGGATCAGCCTCTACTTCTCGGTGGGAACATTATATACGTCTATAACGTAATATAATCTAACCTAACACATCTAGCCCCTCGCTGGTAATGTTTTACAGAATCCCGTTTATGTCGTCCCGTACATCTCGGTTGGGATGTTATATACGTCTATAGCGTTATATATCCTAACCTAAGGCAGGCTAACATCTCGGATGCAGTATTTTACAACATTCCTGGCGTATCGGCCCAAACTTCTCGGCGGGAACATTATATAGGTCTATAACGTAATATAACCAAACCTAACACATCTAGCCCCTCGCTGGTAATGTTTTACAGAATCCCGTTCGTGTCGTCCCCTACGTCTCGATTGGGATGTTATATACGTCTACAGCAATATATATCCTAACGTAAGGCAGGCTAACGTCTCGGAAGCAGTATTTTACAACATTCTTGGAGTATCGGCCCCTACTTCTCGGTGGGAACATTATATACGTCTGGAACGTAACGTAACCTAACCTAACACATCTAGCCCCTCGCTGGTAATGTTTTACAGAATCCCGTTCCTGTCGTCGCGTACGTCTCGGTTGGGACATTATAAACGTCTACAGCAATATATATCCTAACGTAAGGCAGGCTAACATCTCGGATGCAGTATTTTACGCTATTCCTGGCGTCTCGGCCCCTACTTCACGGTGGGAACATTATACACGTCTATAACGTAACATAACCTAACCTAACCCATCTAGCCCCTCGCTGGTAATATTTCACAGAATCCCGTTCGTGTCGTCCCGTACGTCTCGGTTGGGATATAATATACGTCTATAGCGTTATATCCTAACCTAAGGCAGGCTATCATCTCGGATGCAGTATTTTACAACATTCCTGTAGGATCAGCCTCTACTTCTCGGTGGGAACATTATATACGTCTATAACGTAATATAATCTAACCTAACACATTTAGCCCCTCGCTGGTAATGTTTTACAGAATCCCGTTCCTGTCGTCCCGTACGTCTCGGTTGGGACATTATAAACGTCTACAGCAATATATATCCTAACGTAAGGCAGGCTAACATCTCGGATGCAGTATTTTACAACATTCTTGGAGTATCGGCCCCTACATCACGGTGGGAACATTATACACGTCTATAACGTAACATAACATAACTTAACCCATCTAGCACCTCGCTGGTAATATTTTACAAAATCCCGTTCGTGTCGTCCCGTACGTCTCGGTTGGGATATTATATACGTCTATAGCGTTATATATCGTAACCTAAGGCAGGCTATCATCTCGGATGCAGTATTTTACAACATTCCTGGCGCATCGGCCTCTACTTCTCGGTGGGAACATTGTACACGTCCAAAACGTAACATAACCTACCCTAACCCACCTAGCCCCTCGCTGGTAATATTTTACAGAATCCCGTTCGTGTCGTCCCGTACATCTCGGTTGGGATATTATATACGTCTACAGCGATATATATCCTAAACTAAAGCATGCTAACTTCTCGGATATAGTATTTTACAACATTCCTGTAGGATCAGCCTCTACTTCTCGGTGGGAACATTATATACGTCTATAACGTAATATAATCTAACCTAACACATCTAGCCCCTCGCTGGTAATGTTTTACAGAATCCCGTTCCTGTCGTCCCGTACGTCTCGGTTGGGACATTATAAACTTCTACAGCGATATATATCCTAACCTAAGGCAGGCTAACATCTGGGATGAAGCATTTTACGCCATTCCTGGCGTATCGGCCCCTACATCACGGTGGGAACATTATACACGTCTATAACGTAACATAACATAACTTAACGCATCTAGCACCTCGCTGGTAATGTTTTACAGAATCCCGTTCGTGTCGTCCCGTACGTCTCCGTTGGGATATTATATACGTCTATAGCGTTATATATCGTAACCTAAGGCTGGCTATCATCTTGGATGCAGTATTTTACAACATTCCTGGCGCATCGGCCTCTACTTCTCGGTGGGAACATTGTACACGTCTAAAACGTAACATAACCTACCCTAACCCACCTAGCCCTTCGCTGGTAATATTTTACAGAATCCCGTTCCTGTCGTCGCGTACATCTCGGTTGGGATATTATATACGTCTACAGCGATATATATCCTAAACTAAAGCATGCTAACTTCTCGGATATAGTATTTTACAACATTCCTGTAGGATCAGCCTCTACTTCTCGGTGGGAACATTATATACGTCTATAACGTAATATAATCTAACCTAACACATCTAGCCCCTCGCTGGTAATGTTTTACAGAATCCCGTTCCTGTCGTCCCGTACGTCTCGGTTGGGACATTATAAACGTCTACACCAATATATATCCTAACGTAAGGCAGGCTAACATCTCGGATGTAGTATTTTACAACATTCATGGAGTATCGGCCCCTACTTCTCGGTGGGAACATTATATACGTCTATAACGTAACATAACCTAACCTAACCCATCTAGCCCCTCGCTGGTAATGTTTTACAGAATCCAGTTCGTGTCGTCCCGTACATCTCGGTTGGGATATTATATACGTGTACAGCGATATATATCCTATCCTAAGGAAGGCTAACTTCTCGGATATAGTATTTTACAACATTCCTGTAGGATCAACCTTTACTTCTCGGTGGGAACATTATATGCGTCTATAACGTAATATAACCTAACCTAACACATCTAGCCCCTCGCTGGTAATGTTTTACAGAATCCCGTTCCTGTCGTCCCGTACGTCTCGGTTGGGACATTATAAACGTCTACAGCAATATATATCCTAACGTAAGGCAGGCTAACATCTCGGATGTAGTATTTTACAACATTCATGGAGTATCGGCCCCTACTTCTCGGTGGGAACATTATATACGTCTATAACGTAACATAACCTAACCTAACACATCTAGCCCCTCGCTGGTAATGTTTTACAGAATCCCGTTCCTGTCGTCCCGTACGTCTCGGTTGGGACATTATAAACTTCTACAGCGATATATATCCTAACCTAAGGCAGGCTAACATCTGGGATGAAGCATTTTACGCCATTCCTGGCGTATCGGCCCCTTCATTACGGTGGGAACATTATACACGTCTGTAACGTAACATAACCTAACTTAACCCATCTAGCACCTCGCTGGTAATATTTTACAGAATCCCGTTCGTGTCGTCCCGTACGTCTCGGTTGGGATATTATATACGTCTATAGCGTTATATATCATAACCTAAGGCAGGCTATCATCTCAGATGAAGTATTTTACGCCATTCCTGGCGTATCGGCTCTACTTCTCGGTGGGAAGATTATACACGTCTATAACGTAACATAACCTAACCTAACCCATCTAGCCCCTCGCTGGTAATGTTTTACAGAATCCAGTTCGTGTCGTCCCGTACATCTCGGTTGGGATATTATATACGTGTACAGCGATATATATCCTAACCTAAGGAAGGCTAACTTCTCGGATATAGTATTTTACAACATTCCTGTAGGATCAACCTTTACTTCTCGGTGGGAACATTATATGCGTCTATAACGTAATATAATCTAACCTAACACATCTAGCCCCTCGCTGGTAATGTTTTACAGAATCCCGTTCCTGTCGTCCCGTACGTCTCGGTTGGGACATTATAAACGTCTACACCAATATATATCCTAACGTAAGGCAGGCTAACATCTCGGATGTAGTATTTTACAACATTCATGGAGTATCGGCCCCTACTTCTCGGTGGGAACATTATATACGTCTATAACGTAACATAACCTAACCTAACCCATCTAGCCCCTCGCTGGTAATGTTTTACAGAATCCAGTTCGTGTCGTCCCGTACATCTCGGTTGGGATATTATATACGTGTACAGCGATATATATCCTATCCTAAGGAAGGCTAACTTCTCGGATATAGTATTTTACAACATTCCTGTAGGATCAACCTTTACTTCTCGGTGGGAACATTATATGCGTCTATAACGTAATATAACCTAACCTAACACATCTAGCCCCTCGCTGGTAATGTTTTACAGAATCCCGTTCCTGTCGTCCCGTACGTCTCGGTTGGGACATTATAAACGTCTACAGCAATATATATCCTAACGTAAGGCAGGCTAACATCTCGGATGTAGTATTTTACAACATTCATGGAGTATCGGCCCCTACTTCTCGGTGGGAACATTATATACGTCTATAACGTAACATAACCTAACCTAACACATCTAGCCCCTCGCTGGTAATGTTTTACAGAATCCCGTTCCTGTCGTCCCGTACGTCTCGGTTGGGACATTATAAACTTCTACAGCGATATATATCCTAACCTAAGGCAGGCTAACATCTGGGATGAAGCATTTTACGCCATTCCTGGCGTATCGGCCCCTTCATTACGGTGGGAACATTATACACGTCTGTAACGTAACATAACCTAACTTAACCCATCTAGCACCTCGCTGGTAATATTTTACAGAATCCCGTTCGTGTCGTCCCGTACGTCTCGGTTGGGATATTATATACGTCTATAGCGTTATATATCATAACCTAAGGCAGGCTATCATCTCAGATGAAGTATTTTACGCCATTCCTGGCGTATCGGCTCTACTTCTCGGTGGGAAGATTATACACGTCTATAACGTAACATAACCTAACCTAACCCATCTAGCCCCTCGCTGGTAATGTTTTACAGAATCCAGTTCGTGTCGTCCCGTACATCTCGGTTGGGATATTATATACGTGTACAGCGATATATATCCTAACCTAAGGAAGGCTAACTTCTCGGATATAGTATTTTACAACATTCCTGTAGGATCAACCTTTACTTCTCGGTGGGAACATTATATGCGTCTATAACGTAATATAATCTAACCTAACACATCTAGCCCCTCGCTGGTAATGTTTTACAGAATCCCGTTCCTGTCCTCCCGGACGTCTCGGTTGGGACATTATAAACGTCTACAGTAATATATATCCTAACGTAAGGCAGGCTAATATCTCGGATGTAGTATTTTACAACATTCTTGGAGTATCGGCCTCTACTGCTCGGTGGGAACATTATATACGTCTGTAACGTAACATAACCTAACCTAACACTTCTAGCCCCTCGCTGGTAATGTTTTACAGAATCCCGTTCCTGTCGTCCCGTACGTCTCGGTTGGGACATTATAAACGTCTACAGCGATATATATCCTAACGTAAGGCAGGCTAACATCTCGGATGTAGTATCTCACAACATTCATGGAGTATCGGCCCCTACTTCTCGGTGGGAACATTATATACGTCTATAACGTAACATAACCTAACCTAACCCATCTAGCCCCTCGCTGGTAATGTTTTACAGAATCCCGTTCGTGACGTCCCGTACATCTCGGTTGGAATATTATATACGTCTATAGCGTTATATATCGTAACCTAAGGCAGGCTATCATCTCGGATGCAGTATTTTACAACATTCCTGGCGCATCGGCCTCTACTTCTCGGTGGGAACATTGTACACGTCTAAAACGTAACATAACCTACCCTAACCCACCTAGCCCCTCGCTGGTAATATTTTACAGAATCCCGTTCCTGTTGTCCCGTACATCTCGGTTGGGATATTATATACGTCTACAGCGATATATATCCTAAACTAAAGCATGCTAACTTCTCGGATATAGTATTTTACAACATTCCTGTAGGATCAGCCTCTACTTCTCGGTGGGAACATTATATACGTCTATAACGTAATATAATCTAACCTAACACATCTAGCCCCTCGCTGGTAATGTTTTACAGAATCCCGTTCCTGTCGTCCCGTACGTCTCGGTTGGGACATTATAAACGTCTACAGCAATATATATCCTAACGTAAGGCAGGCTAACATCTCGGATGTAGTATTTTACAACATTCATGGAGTATCGGCCCCTACTTCTAGGTGGGAACATTATATACGTCTATAACGTAACATAACCTAACCTAACACATCTAGCCCCTCGCTGGTAATGTTTTACAGAATCCCGTTCCTGTCGTCCCGTACGTCTCGGTTGGGACATTATAAACGTCTACAGCGATATATATCCTAACGTAAGGCAGGCTAACATCTCGGATGTAGTATCTCACAACATTCATGGAGTATCGGCCCCTACTTCTCGGTGGGAACATTATATACGTCTATAACGTAACATAACCTAACCTAACCCATCTAGCCCCTCGCTCGTAATGTTTTACAGAATCCCGTTCGTGACGTCCCGTACATCTCGGTTGGAATATTATATACGTCTATAGCGTTATATATCCTAACCTAAGGCAGGCTATCATCTCGGATGAAGTATTTTACGCCATTCCTGGCGTATCGGCTCTACTTCTCGATGGGAAGATTATACACGTCTATAACGTAACATAACCTAACCTAACCCATCTAGCCCCTCGCTGGTAATGTTTTACAGAATCCAGTTCGTGTCGTCCCGTACATCTCGGTTGGGATATTATATACGTGTACAGCGATATATATCCTAACCTAAGGAAGGCTAACTTCTCGGATATAGTATTTTACAACATTCCTGTAGGATCAACCTTTACTTCTCGGTGGGAACATTATATGCGTCTATAACGTAATATAATCTAACCTAACACATCTAGCCCCTCGCTGGTAATGTTTTACAGAATCCCGTTCCTGTCCTCCCGGACGTCTCGGTTGGGACATTATAAACGTCTACAGTAATATATATCCTAACGTAAGGCAGGCTAATATCTCGGATGTAGTATTTTACAACATTCTTGGAGTATCGGCCTCTACTGCTCGGTGGGAACATTATATACGTCTGTAACGTAACATAACCTAACCTAACACTTCTAGCCCCTCGCTGGTAATGTTTTACAGAATCCCGTTCCTGTCGTCCCGTACGTCTCGGTTGGGACATTATAAACGTCTACAGCGATATATATCCTAACGTAAGGCAGGCTAACATCTCGGATGTAGTATCTCACAACATTCATGGAGTATCGGCCCCTACTTCTCGGTGGGAACATTATATACGTCTATAACGTAACATAACCTAACCTAACCCATCTAGCCCCTCGCTGGTAATGTTTTACAGAATCCCGTTCGTGACGTCCCGTACATCTCGGTTGGAATATTATATACGTCTATAGCGTTATATATCGTAACCTAAGGCAGGCTATCATCTCGGATGCAGTATTTTACAACATTCCTGGCGCATCGGCCTCTACTTCTCGGTGGGAACATTGTACACGTCTAAAACGTAACATAACCTACCCTAACCCACCTAGCCCCTCGCTGGTAATATTTTACAGAATCCCGTTCCTGTTGTCCCGTACATCTCGGTTGGGATATTATATACGTCTACAGCGATATATATCCTAAACTAAAGCATGCTAACTTCTCGGATATAGTATTTTACAACATTCCTGTAGGATCAGCCTCTACTTCTCGGTGGGAACATTATATACGTCTATAACGTAATATAATCTAACCTAACACATCTAGCCCCTCGCTGGTAATGTTTTACAGAATCCCGTTCCTGTCGTCCCGTACGTCTCGGTTGGGACATTATAAACGTCTACAGCAATATATATCCTAACGTAAGGCAGGCTAACATCTCGGATGTAGTATTTTACAACATTCATGGAGTATCGGCCCCTACTTCTAGGTGGGAACATTATATACGTCTATAACGTAACATAACCTAACCTAACACATCTAGCCCCTCGCTGGTAATGTTTTACAGAATCCCGTTCCTGTCGTCCCGTACGTCTCGGTTGGGACATTATAAACGTCTACAGCGATATATATCCTAACGTAAGGCAGGCTAACATCTCGGATGTAGTATCTCACAACATTCATGGAGTATCGGCCCCTACTTCTCGGTGGGAACATTATATACGTCTATAACGTAACATAACCTAACCTAACCCATCTAGCCCCTCGCTCGTAATGTTTTACAGAATCCCGTTCGTGACGTCCCGTACATCTCGGTTGGAATATTATATACGTCTATAGCGTTATATATCCTAACCTAAGGCAGGCTATCATCTCGGATGAAGTATTTTACGCCATTCCTGGCGTATCGGCTCTACTTCTCGGTGGGAAGATTATACACGTCTATAACGTAACATAACCTAACCTAACCCATCTAGCCCCTCGCTGGTAATGTTTTACAGAATCCAGTTCGTGTCGTCCCGTACATCTCGGTTGGGATATTATATACGTGTACAGCGATATATATCCTAACCTAAGGAAGGCTAACTTCTCGGATATAGTATTTTACAACATTCCTGTAGGATCAACCTTTACTTCTCGGTGGGAACATTATATGCGTCTATAACGTAATATAATCTAACCTAACACATCTAGCCCCTCGCTGGTAACGTTTTACAGAATCCCGTTCGTGACGTCCCGTACATCTCGGTTGGAATATTATATACGTCTATAGTGTTATATATCCTAACCTAAGGCAGGCTATCATCTCGGATGAAGTATTTTACGCCATTCATGGCGTATCGGCTCTACTTCTCGGTGGGAAGATTATACACGTCTATAACGTAACATAACCTAACCTAACCCATCTAGCCCCTCGCTGGTAATGTTTTACAGAATCCAGTTCGTGTCGTCCCGTACATCTCGGTTGGGATATTATATACGTGTACAGCGATATATATCCTAACCTAAGGAAGGCTAACTTCTCGGATATAGTATTTTACAACATTCCTGTAGGATCAACCTTTACTTCTCGGTGGGAACATTATATGCGTCTATAACGTAATATAATCTAACCTAACACATCTAGCCCCTCGCTGGTAATGTTTTACAGAATCCCGTTCCTGTCCTCCCGGACGTCTCGGTTGGGACATTATAAACGTCTACAGTAATATATATCCTAACGTAAGGCAGGCTAATATCTCGGATGTAGTATTTTACAACATTCTTGGAGTATCGGCCTCTACTGCTCGGTGGGAACATTATATACGTCTGTAACGTAACATAACCTAACCTAACACTTCTAGCCCCTCGCTGGTAATGTTTTACAGAATCCCGGTCCTGTCGTCCCGTACGTCTCGGTTGGGACATTATAAACGTCTACAGCGATATATATCCTAACCTAAGGCAGGCTAACATCTGGGATGAAGCATTTTACGCCATTCCTGGCGTATCGGCCCCTTCATTACGGTGGGAACATTATACACGTCTGTAACGTAACATAACCTAACTTAACCCATCTAGCACCTCGCTGGTAATATTTTACAGAATCCCGTTCGTGTCGTCCCGTACGTCTCGGTTGGGATATTATATACGTCTATAGCGTTATATATCATAACCTAAGGCAGGCTATCATCTCGGATGTAGTATTTTACAACATTCCTGGCGCATCGGCCTCTACTTCTCGGTGGGAACATTATATTCATCTATAACGTAATGTAACCTAACGTAACACCTCTAGCCCCTTGCTGGTAATGTTTTACAGTATCCCGTTCCTGCCGTCCCGTACGTCTCGGTTGGGACATTATAAACGTCTACAGCAATATATATCCTATCCTAAGGCACGCTAACATCTCGGATGAAGCATTTTACGCCATTCCTGGCGTATCGGCCCATACTTCTCGGTGGGAACATTATACACGTCTATAAAGTAAAATAACCTAACCTAACCCATCTAGACCCTCGCTGGTAATATTTTACAGAATCCCGTTAGTGTCGTCCCGTACATCTCGGTTGGGATATTATATACGTCTGTAGCGTTATATATCCTAACCTAAGGCAGGCGAACATCTCGGATGCAGTATTTTACAACATTCCTGGCGTATCGGCCCATACTTCTCGGTGGGAACATTCTATACGTTTATAACGTATCACAACCTAGCCTAACCCATCTAGCCCCTCGCTGGTAATGTTTTACAGAATCCCGTTCGTGTCGTCCCGTACGTCTCGGATGGGACAATATATACGTCTACCGCGTTATATATCCTAACGTATGGCAGGCTAACACCTCGCATGTAGTATTTTACAACATGTTTGGATTATCGGCCCCTACTTCTCGGTGGGAACATTATATACGTCTATAACGTAACATAACCTAACCTAACCCATCTAGCCCCTCGCTGGTAATGTTTTACAGAATCCCGTTCGTGACGTCCCGTATATCTCGGTTGGAATATTATATACGTCTATAGCGTTATATATCCTAACCTAAGGCAGGCTATCATATAGGATGTAGTATTTTACAACATTCCTGACGTATCGGTCCCTACTTCTCGGTGGGAAGATTATACACGTCTATAACGTAACATAACCTAACCTAACCCATCTAGCCCCTCGCTAGTAATATCTTACAGAATCCCGTTCTTGTCGACCCGTACGTCCCGGTTGGGATATTATATACGTCTATAGCGATATATATCCTAACGTAAGGCAGGCTAACATCTCGGTTGTAGTATTTTACAACATTCTTGGAGTATCGGCCCCTACTTCTCGGTGGGAACATTATATGCGTCTGTAACGTTACATAGCCTAACCTATCCCATCTAGCCCCTCGTTGGCAATGTTTTACAGAATCCCGTTCGTGTCGTCCCGTACATCTCGGTTGGCATATTATATACGTCTACAGCGATATATATCCTAACCTAAGGCAGGCTAACTTCTCGGATATAGTATTTTACAACATTCCTGGCATATCGGCCCGTACTTCTCGGTGGGTACATTATATACGTTTATAACGTATCACAACCTAACCTAACCCATCTAGCACCTCGCTGGTAATGTTTTACAGATTCCCGTTCGTGTCGTCCCGTACGTCTCGGTTGGGACATTATAAACGTCTACAGCGTTATATATCCTAACCTAAGGCAGGCTAACATCTCGGTTGCAGTATTTTACAACATTCCTGGCGTATCGGCCCATACTTCTCGGTGGGAACATTATACAGGTCTATAACGTAACATAACCTAACCTAAACCATCTAGCCCCTTGCTGGTAATGTTTTACAGTATCCCGTTCCTGCCGTCCCGTACGTCTCGGTTGGGACATTATAAACGTCTACAGCAATATATATCCAAACCTAAGGCAGGCTAACATCTCGGATGAAGCATTTTACGCCATTCCTGGCGTATCGGCCCATACTTCTCGGTGGGAACATTATACACGTCTATAAAGTAACATAACCTAACCTAACCCATCTAGACCCTCGCTGGTAATATTTTACAGAATCCCGTTAGTGTCGTCCCGTACATCTCGGTTGGGATATTATATACGTCTGTAGCGTTATATATCCTAACCTAAGGCAGGCTAACATCTCGGATGCAGTATTTTACAACATTCCTGGCGTATCGGCCCATACTTCTCGGTGGGAACATTATATACGTCTATAACGTAACATAACCTAATTTATCCCATCTAGCCCCTCGTTGGCAATGTTTTACAGAATCCGGTTTGTGTCGTCCCGTACATCTCGGTTGGGATATTATATACGTGTACAGCGATATATATCCTAACCTAAGGAAGGCTAACTTCTCGGATATAGTATTTTACAACATTCCTGTAGGATCAACCTTTACTTCTCGGTGGGAACATTATATGCGTCTATAACGTAATATAATCTAACCTAACACATCTAGCCCCTCGCTGGTAATGTTTTACAGAATCCCGTTCCTGTCCTCCCGGACGTCTCGGTTGGGACATTATAAACGTCTACAGTAATATATATCCTAACGTAAGGCAGGCTAATATCTCGGATGTAGTATTTTACAACATTCTTGGAGTATCGGCCTCTACTGCTCGGTGGGAACATTATATACGTCTGTAACGTAACATAACCTAACCTAACACTTCTAGCCCCTCGCTGGTAATGTTTTACAGTATCCCGTTCCTGCCGTCCCGTACGTCTCGGTTGGGACATTATAAACGTCTACAGCAATATATATCCTAACCTAAGGCAGGCTAACATCTCGGATGAAGCATTTTACGCCATTCCTGGCGTATCGGCCCATACTTCTCGGTGGGAACATTATACACGTCTATAAAGTAACATAACCTAACCTAACCCATCTAGACCCTCGCTGGTAATATTTTACAGAATCCCGTTAGTGTCGTCCCGTACATCTCGGTTGGGATATTATATACGTCTGTAGCGTTATATATCCTAACCTAAGGCAGGCTAACATCTCGGATGCAGTATTTTACAACATTCCTGGCGTATCGGCCCATACATCTCGGTGGGAACATTATATACGTCTATAACGTAACATAACCTAACTTATCCCATCTAGCCCCTCGTTGGCAATGTTTTACAGAATCCGGTTTGTGTCGTCCCGTACGTCTCGGTTGGGGCGTTATATACGTGTACAGTGTTATATGTCCTAACCTAAGGCAGTCTAACATCTCGGATGCAGTATTTTACGCCATTCCTGGCGTATCGGCTCTACATCTCTGTGGGAACATTATACACGTCTATAACGTACCATAACCTAACCTAACCCATCTAGCCCCTCGCTGGTAATATTTAACAGAATTCCGTTCGTGTCGTCCCGTACATCTCGGTTGGGATATTATATACGTCTATAGCGTTATATATCCTAACCTAAGGCAGGCTAACATCTCGGATGCAGTATTTTACAACATTCCTGTAGGATCAGCCTCTACTTCTCGGTGGGAACATTATATACGTCTATAACGTAATATAATCTAACCTAACACATCTAGCCCCTCGCTGGTAATGTTTTACAGAATCCCGTTTATGTCGTCCCGTACATCTCGGTTGGGATGTTATATACGTCTACAGCGATATATATCCTACCGTAAGGCAGTCTAAAATCTCGGATGTAGTATTATACAACATTCTTGGAGTATCGGCCCCTACTTCACGGTGGGAACATTATACACGTCTATAACGTTACAAAACATAACCTAACCCATCTAGCCCCTCGCTGGTAATATATCACAGAATCCCGTTCGTGTCGTCCCGTACGTCTCGGTTGCGATATTATATACGTATATAGCGTTATATATCCTAACCTAAGGCAGGCTATCATCTCGGATGCAGTATTTAACAACATTCCTGGCATATCGGCCCCTACTTCTCGGTGGGAACATTATATACGTTTATAACGTATCACAACCTAACCTAACCCATCTAGCCCCTCGCTGGTAATGTTTTGCAGAATCCCGTTCGTGTCGTCCCGTACGTCTCGGATGGGACATTAAATACGTCTACAGCGTTATATATCCTAACGTAAGGCAGGCTAACATCTCGGATGTAGTATTTTACAACATTCTTGGATTATCGGCCCCTACTTCTCGGTGGGAACATTATATACGTCTATAACGTAACACAACCTAACCTAACCCATCTAGCCCCTCGCTGGTAATGTTTTACAGAATCCCGTTCGTGACGTCCCGTACATCTCGGTTGGAATATTATATACGTCTATAGCGTTATATATCCTAACCTAAGGCAGGCTATCATCTCGGATGAAGTATTTTACGCCATTCCTGGCGTATCGGCTCTACTTCTCGGTGGGAAGATTATACACGTCTATAACGTAACATAACCTAACCTAACCCATCTAGCCCCTCGCTGGTAATGTTTTACAGAATCCAGGTCGTGTCGTCCCGTACATCTCGGTTGGGATATTATATACGTGTACAGCGATATATATCCTAACCTAAGGAAGGCTAACTTCTCGGATATAGTATTTTACAACATTCCTGTAGGATCAACCTTTACTTCTCGGTGGGAACATTATATGCGTCTATAACGTAATATAATCTAACCTAACACATCTAGCCCCTCGCTGGTAATGTTTTACAGAATCCCGTTCCTGTCCTCCCGGACGTCTCGGTTGGGACATTATAAACGTCTACAGTAATATATATCCTAACGTAAGGCAGGCTAATATCTCGGATGTAGTATTTTACAACATTCTTGGAGTATCGGCCTCTACTGCTCGGTGGGAAGATTATACACGTCTATAACGTAACATAACCTAACCTAACCCATCTAGCCCCTCGCTGGTAATGTTTTACAGAATCGAGTTCGTGTCGTCCCGTACATCTCGGTTGGGATATTATATACGTGTACAGCGATATATATCCTAACCTAAGGAAGGCTAACTTCTCGGATATAGTATTTTACAACATTCCTGTAGGATCAACCTTTACTTCTCGGTGGGAACATTATATGCGTCTATAACGTAATATAATCTAACCTAACACATCTAGCCCCTCGCTGGTAATGTTTTACAGAATCCCGTTCCTGTCCTCCCGGACGTCTCGGTTGGGACATTATAAACGTCTACAGTAATATATATCCTAACGTAAGGCAGGCTAATATCTCGGATGTAGTATTTTACAACATTCTTGGAGTATCGGCCTCTACTGCTCGGTGGGAACATTATATACGTCTGTAACGTAACATAACCTAACCTAACACTTCTAGCCCCTCGCTGGTAATGTTTTACAGTATCCCGTTCCTGCCGTCCCGTACGTCTCGGTTGGGACATTATAAACGTCTACAGCAATATATATCCTAACCTAAGGCAGGCTAACATCTCGGATGAAGCATTTTACGCCATTCCTGGCGTATCGGCCCATACTTCTCGGTGGGAACATTATACACGTCTATAAAGTAACATAACCTAACCTAACCCATCTAGACCCTCGCTGGTAATATTTTACAGAATCCCGTTAGTGTCGTCCCGTACATCTCGGTTGGGATATTATATACGTCTGTAGCGTTATATATCCTAACCTAAGGCAGGCTAACATCTCGGATGCAGTATTTTACAACATTCCTGGCGTATCGGCCCATACATCTCGGTGGGAACATTATATACGTCTATAACGTAACATAACCTAACTTATCCCATCTAGCCCCTCGTTGGCAATGTTTTACAGAATCCGGTTTGTGTCGTCCCGTACGTCTCGGTTGGGGCGTTATATACGTGTACAGTGTTATATGTCCTAACCTAAGGCAGTCTAACATCTCGGATGCAGTATTTTACGCCATTCCTGGCGTATCGGCTCTACATCTCTGTGGGAACATTATACACGTCTATAACGTACCATAACCTAACCTAACCCATCTAGCCCCTCGCTGGTAATATTTAACAGAATTCCGTTCGTGTCGTCCCGTACATCTCGGTTGGGATATTATATACGTCTATAGCGTTATATATCCTAACCTAAGGCAGGCTAACATCTCGGATGCAGTATTTTACAACATTCCTGTAGGATCAGCCTCTACTTCTCGGTGGGAACATTATATACGTCTATAACGTAATATAATCTAACCTAACACATCTAGCCCCTCGCTGGTAATGTTTTACAGAATCCCGTTTATGTCGTCCCGTACATCTCGGTTGGGATGTTATATACGTCTACAGCGATATATATCCTACCGTAAGGCAGTCTAAAATCTCGGATGTAGTATTATACAACATTCTTGGAGTATCGGCCCCTACTTCACGGTGGGAACATTATACACGTCTATAACGTTACAAAACATAACCTAACCCATCTAGCCCCTCGCTGGTAATATATCACAGAATCCCGTTCGTGTCGTCCCGTACGTCTCGGTTGCGATATTATATACGTATATAGCGTTATATATCCTAACCTAAGGCAGGCTATCATCTCGGATGCAGTATTTAACAACATTCCTGGCATATCGGCCCCTACTTCTCGGTGGGAACATTATATACGTTTATAACGTATCACAACCTAACCTAACCCATCTAGCCCCTCGCTGGTAATGTTTTGCAGAATCCCGTTCGTGTCGTCCCGTACGTCTCGGATGGGACATTATATACGTCTACAGCGTTATATATCCTAACGTAAGGCAGGCTAACATCTCGGATGTAGTATTTTACAACATTCTTGGATTATCGGCCCCTACTTCTCGGTGGGAACATTATATACGTCTATAACGTAACACAACCTAACCTAACCCATCTAGCCCATCGCTGGTAATGTTTTACAGAATCCCGTTCGCGACGTCCCGTACATCTCGGTTGGATTATTATATACGTCTATAGCGTTATATATCCTAACCTAAGGCAGGCTATCATCTAGGATGTAGTATTTTACAACATTCCTGACGTATCGGTCCCTACTTCTCGGTGGGAGCATTATATAGGTCTATAACGCAATATAACCTTACCTAACACCTCTAGTCCCTCGCTGGTAATGTTTTACAGAATCCCGTTCGTGTCGTCCCGTACGTCTATCTTGGACATTATAAACGTCTACAGCAATATATATCCTAACCTAAGGCAGGCTAACATCTCGGATGAAGTATTTTACGCCATTCCTGGCGTATCGGCTCTACTTCTCGGTGGGAAGATTATACACGTCTATAACGTAACATAATCTAACCTAACCCATCTAGCCCCTCGCTAGTAATATTTTACAGGATCCCGTTCTTGTCGACCCGTACGTCCCGGTTGGGATATTATATACGTCTATAGCGATATATATCCTAACGTAAGGCAGGATATCATCACGGATGCAGTATTTTACAACATTCCTGGCATATCGGCCCCTACTTCTCGGTGGGAACATTATATACGTTTATAACGTATCACAACCTAGCCTAACCCATCTAGCCCCTCGCTGGTAATGTTTTACAGAATCCCGTTCGTGTCGTCCCGTACGTCTCGGATGGGACATTATATACGTCTACCGCGTTATATATCCTAACGTAAGGCAGGCTAACACCTCGGATGTAGTATTTTACAACATGTTTGGATTATCGGCCCCTACTTCTCGGTGGGAACATTATATACGTCTATAACGTAACATAACCTAACCTAACCCATCTAGCCCCTCGCTGGTAATGTTTTACAGAATCCCGTTCGTGACGTCCCGTACATCTCGGTTGGAATATTATATACGTCTATAGCGTTATATATCCTAACCTAAGGCAGGCTATCATATAGGATGTAGTATTTTACAACATTCCTGACGTATCGGTCCCTACTTCTCGGTGGGAAGATTATACACGTCTATAACGTAACATAACCTAACCTAACCCATCTAGCCCCTCGCTAGTAATATTTTACAGAATCCCGTTCTTGTCGACCCGTACGTCCCGGTTGGGATATTATATACGTCTACAGCGATATATATCCTAACGTAAGGCAGGCTAACATCTCGGTTGTAGTATTTTACAACATTCTTGGAGTATCGGCCCCTACTTCTCGGTGGGAACATTATATACGTCTGTAACGTTACATAGCCTAACCTATCCCATCTAGCCCCTCGTTGGCAATGTTTTACAGAATCCCGCTCGTGTCGTCCCGTACATCTCGGTTGGCATATTATATACGTCTACAGCGATATATATCCTAACCTAAGGCAGGCTAACTTCTCGGATATAGTATTTTACAACATTCCTGGCATATCGGCCCATACTTCTCGGTGGGAACATTATACAGGTCTATAACGTAACATAACCTAACCAAACACATCTACCCCTCGCTGGTAATGTTTTACAGAATCCCGTTCGTGTCGTCCCGTACGTCTCGGATGGGACATTATATACGTCTACATCGTTATATATCCTAACGTAAGGCAGGCTAACATCTCGGATGTAGTATTTTACAACATTTCTGTAGGATCAGCCTCTACTTCACGGTGGGAACATTATATACGTCTATAACGTATCACAGCCTAACCTAAACCATCTAGCCCCTCGTTGGCAATGTTTTACAGAATCCCGTTCGTGTCGTCCCGTACATCTCGGTTGGGATATTATATACGTCTACAGCGATATATCCTAACCTAAGGCAGGCTAACATCTCGGATGAAGCATTTTACGCCATTCCTGGCATATCGGCCCCTACTTCTCAGTGGGAACATTATACACGTCTATAACGTAACATAACCTAACCTAACCCATCTAGCCCCTCGCTGGTAATATTTTACATAATCCCGCTCGTGTCGTCCCGTACGTCTCGGATGGGACATTATATCCGTCTACAGCGTTATATACCCTAACTTATGGCATGCTAACATCTCGGATGCAGTATTTTACGACATTCCTGGCGTATCGGACCCTACTTCTCAGTGGGAACGTTATACACGTCTATAACGTAACATAACCTAACCTAACCCATCTAGCCCCTCGCTGGTAATATTTTGCAGTATCCCGTTCGTGTCGTCCCGTACGTTTCGGTTGCGATATTATATACGTCTATAGCGTTATATATCCTAACCTAAGGCAGGCTATCATCTCGGATGCAGTATTTTACAACATTCCTGGCATATCGGCCCCTACTTCTCGGTGGGAACATTATATACGTTTATAACGTATCACAACCTAACCTAACCCATCTAGCCCCTCGCTGGTAATGTTTTACAGAATCCCGTTCGTGTCGTCCCGTACGTCTCGGATGGGACATTATATACGTCTACAGCGTTATATATCCTAACGTAAGGCAGGCTGACATCTCGGTTGCAGTATTTTACAACATTCCTGGCGTATCGGCCCATACTTCTCGGTGGGAACACTATACAGGTCTATAACGTAACATAACCTAACCTAACACATCTACCCCTCGCTGGTAATGTTTTACAGAATCCCGTTCGTGTCGTCCCGTACGTCTCGGATGGGACATTATATACGTCTACAGCGTTATATATCCTAACGTAAGGCAGGCTAACATCTCGGATGTAGTATTTTACAACATTCTTGGAGTATCGGCCCCTACTTCACGGTGGGAACATTATACACGTCTATAACGTTACAAAACCTAACCTAACCCATCTAGCCCCTCGCTGGTAATATATCACAGAATCCCGTTCGTGTCGTCCCGTACGTCTCGGTTGCGATATTATATACGTCTATAGCGTTATATATCCTAACCTAAGGCAGGCTATCATCTCGGATGCAGTATTTTACAACATTCCTGGCATATCGGCCCCTACTTCTCGGTGGGAACATTATATACGTTTATAACGTATCACAACCTAACCTAACCCATCTAGCCCCTCGCTGGTAATGTTTTACAGAATCCCGTTCGTGTCGTCCCGTACGTCTCGGATGGGACATTATATACGTCTTCAGCGTTATATATCCTAACGTAAGGCAGGCTAACATCTCGGTTGCAGTATTTTACAACATTCTTGGCGTATCGGCCCATACTTCTCGGTGGGAACACTATACAGGTCTATAACGTAACATAACCTAACCTAACACATCTACCCCTCGCTGGTAATGTTTTACAGAATCCCGTTCGTGTCGTCCCGTACGTCTCGGATGGGACATTATATACGTCTACAGCGTTATATATCCTAACGTAAGGCAGGCTAACATCTCGGATGTAGTATTTTACAACATTTCTGTAGGATCGGCCTCTACTTCTCGGTGGGAACATTATATACGTCTATAACGTATCACAACCTAACCTAAACCATCTAGCCCCTTTCTGGTAATGTTTTACAGTATCCCGTTCCTGCCGTCCCGTACGTCTCGGTTGGGACATTATAAACGTCTACAGCAATATATATCCTAACCTAAGGCAAGCTAACATCTCGGATGAAGTATTTTACGCCATTCCTGGCGTATCGGCCCCTACTTCACCGTGGGAACATTATACACGTCTATAACTTAACATAACCTAACCTAACCCATCCAGCCCCTCGCTCGTAATATTTTACAGAATCCCGTTCGTGTAGTCCGGTACATCTCGGTTGGGATATTATATACGTCTACAGCGTTATATATCCTAACGTAAGGCAGGCTAACATCTCGGATGTAGTATTTTACAACATTCTTGGATTATCGGCCCCTACTTCTCGGTGGGAACATTATATACGTCTATAACGTAACACAACCTAACCTAACCCATCTAGCCCCTCGCTGGTAATGTTTTACAGAATCCCGTTCGTGACGTCCCGTACATCTCGGTTGGAATATTATATACGTCTATAGCGTTATATATCCTAACCTAAGGCAGGCTATCATCTAGGATGTAGTATTTTACAACATTCCGGACGTATCGGTCCCTACTTCTCGGTGGGAACATTATATACGTTTATAACGTATCACAACCTAACCTAACCCATCTAGCCCCTTGTTGGTAATGTTTTACAGTATCCCGTTCCTGCCGACCCGTACGTCTCGGTTGGGACATTATAAACGTCTACAGCAATATATATCCTAACCTAAGGCAGGCTATCATCTCGGATGTAGTGTTTTACAACATTTCTGTAGGATCGGCCTCTACTTCTCGGTGGGAACATTATATACGTCTATAACGTATCACAACCTAACCTAAACCATCTAGCCCCTTTCTGGTAATGTTTTACAGTATCCCGTTCCTGCCGTCCCGTACGTCTCGGTTGGGACATTATAAACGTCTACAGCAATATATATCCTAACCTAAGGCAAGCTAACATCTCGGATGAAGTATTTTACGCCATTCCTGGCGTATCGGCCCCTACTTCACCGTGGGAACATTATACACGTCTATAACTTAACATAACCTAACCTAACCCATCCAGCCCCTCGCTCGTAATATTTTACAGAATCCCGTTCGTGTAGTCCGGTACATCTCGGTTGGGATATTATATACGTCTACAGCGTTATATATCCTAACGTAAGGCAGGCTAACATCTCGGATGTAGTATTTTACAACATTCTTGGATTATCGGCCCCTACTTCTCGGTGGGAACATTATATACGTCTATAACGTAACACAACCTAACCTAACCCATCTAGCCCCTCGCTGGTAATGTTTTACAGAATCCCGTTCGTGACGTCCCGTACATCTCGGTTGGAATATTATATACGTCTATAGCGTTATATATCCTAACCTAAGGCAGGCTATCATCTAGGATGTAGTATTTTACAACATTCCTGACGTATCGGTCCCTACTTCTCGGTGGGAACATTATATACGTTTATAACGTATCACAACCTAACCTAACCCATCTAGCCCCTTGTTGGTAATGTTTTACAGTATCCCGTTCCTGCCGACCCGTACGTCTCGGTTGGGACATTATATACGTCTACAGCAATATATATCCTAACCTAAGGCAGGCTAACACCTCGGATGAAGTATTTTACGCCATTCCTGGCGTATCGGCTCTACTTCTCGGTGGGAAGATTATACACGTCTATAACGTAACATAACCTAACCTAACCCATCTAGCCCCTCGCTAGTAATATTTTACAGAATCCCGTTCTTGTCGACCCGTACGTCCCGGTTGGGATATTATATACGTCTATAGCGATATATATCCTAACGTAAGGCAGGCTAACATCTCGGATGTAGTATTATACAACATTCTTGGAGTATCGGCCCCTACTTCACGGTGGGAACATTATACACGTCTATAACGTTACAAAACCTAACCTAACCCATCTAGCCCCTCGCTGGTAATATATCACAGAATCCCGTTCGTGTCGTCCCGTACGTCTCGGTTGCGATATTATATACGTCTATAGCGTTATATATCCTAACCTAAGGCAGGCTATCATCTCGGATGCAGTATTTTACAACATTCCTGTAGGATCAGCCTCTACTTCTCGGTGGGAACATTATATACGTCTATAACGTAATATAATCTAACCTAACACATCTGGCCCCTCGCTGGTAATGTTTTACAGAATCCCGTTTATGTCGTCCCGTACATCTCGGTTGGGATGTTATATACGTCTACAGCGATATATATCCTAACGTAAGGCAGTCTAAAATCTCGGATGTAGTATTATACAACATTCTTGGAGTATCGGCCCCTACTTCACGGTGGGAACATTATACACGTCTATAACGTTACAAAACCTAACCTAACCCATCTAGCCCCTCGCTGGTAATGTTTTACAGAATCCCGTTTGTGTCGTCCCGCACGTCTCGGTTGGGACATTGTATACGTGTACAGTGTTATATATCCTAACCTAAGGCAGTCTAACATCTCGGATGCAGTATTTTACGCCATTCCTGGCGTATCGGCTCTACTTCACGGTGGGAACATTATACATGTCTATAACGTTACAAAACCTAACCTAACCCATCTAGCCCCTCGCTGGTAATATATCACAGAATCCCGTTCGTGTCGTCCCGTACGTCTCGGTTGCGATATTATATACGTCTATAGCGTTATATATCCTAACCTAAGGCAGGCTATCATCTCGGATGCAGTATTTTACAACATTCCTGGCATATCGGCCCCTACTTCTCGTTGGGAACATTATATACGTTTATAACGTATCACAACCTAACCTAACCCATCTAGCCCCTCGCTGGTAATGTTTTGCAGAATCCCGTTCGTGTCGTCCCGTACGTCTCGGATGGGACATTATATACGTCTACAGCGTTATATATCCTAACGTAAGGCAGGCTAACATCTCGGATGTAGTATTTTACAACATTTTTGGATTATCGGCCCCTACTTCTCGGTGGGAACATTATATACGTCTGTAACGTAACATAACCTAACCTAACCCATCTAGCCCCTCGCTGGTAATGTTTTACAGAATCCCGTTCGTGACGTCCCGTACATCTCGGTTGGAATATTATATACGTCTATAGCGTTATATATCCTAACCTAAGGCAGGCTATCATATAGGATGTAGTATTTTACAACATTCCTGACGTATCGGTCCCTACTTCTCGGTGGGAAGATTATACACGTCTATAACGTAACATAACCTAACCTAACCCATCTAGCCCCTCGCTAGTAATATTTTGCAGAATCCCGTTCTTGTCGACCCGTACGTCCCGGTTGGGATATTATATACGTCTATAGCGATATATATCCTAACGTAAGGCAGGCTAACATCTCGGATGTAGTATTTTACAACATTCTTGGAGTATCGGCCCCTACTTCACGGTGGGAACATTATACACGTCTATAACGTTACAAAACCTAACCTAACCCATCTAGCCCCTCGCTGGTAATATATCACAGAATCCCGTTCGTGTCGTCCCGTACGTCTCGGTTGCGATATTATATACGTCTATAGCGTTATATATCCTAACCCAAGGCAGGCTATCATCTCGGATGCAGTATTTTACGCCATTCCTGGCGTATCGGCTCTACTTCACGGTGGGAACATTATACATGTCTATAACGTTACAAAACCTAACCTAACCCATCTAGCACCTCGCTGGTAATATATCACAGAATCCCGTTCGTGTCGTCCCGTACGTCTCGGTTGCGATATTATATACGTCTATAGCGTTATATATCCTAACCTAAGGCAGGCTATCATCTCGGATGCAGTATTTTACAACATTCCTGGCATATCGGCCCCTACTTCTCGTTGGGAACATTATATACGTTTATAACGTATCACAACCTAACCTAACCCATCTAGCACCTCGCTGGTAATGTTTTGCAGAATCCCGTTCGTGTCGTCCCGTACGTCTCGGATGGGACATTATATACGTCTACAGCGTTATATATCCTAACGTAAGGCAGGCTAACATCTCGGATGTAGTATTTTACAACATTCTTGGAGTATCGGCCCCTACTTCACGGTGGGAACATTATACACGTCTATAACGTTACAAAACCTAACCTAACCCATCTAGCCCCTCGCTGGTAATATATCACAGAATCCCGTTCGTGTCGTCCCGTACGTCTCGGTTGCGATATTATATACGTCTATAGCGTTATATATCCTAACCCAAGGCAGGCTATCATCTCGGATGCAGTATTTTACGCCATTCCTGGCGTATCGGCTCTACTTCACGGTGGGAACATTATACATGTCTATAACGTTACAAAACCTAACCTAACCCATCTAGCCCCTCGCTGGTAATATATCACAGAATCCCGTTCGTGTCGTCCCGTACGTCTCGGTTGCGATATTATATACGTCTATAGCGTTATATATCCTAACCTAAGGCAGGCTATCATCTCGGATGCAGTATTTTACAACATTCCTGGCATATCGGCCCCTACTTCTCGTTGGGAACATTATATACGTTTATAACGTATCACAACCTAACCTAACCCATCTAGCCCCTCGCTGGTAATGTTTTGCAGAATCCCGTTCGTGTCGTCCCGTACGTCTCGGATGGGACATTATATACGTCTACAGCGTTATATATCCTAACGTAAGGCAGGCTAACATCTCGGATGTAGTATTTTACAACATTTTTGGATTATCGGCCCCTACTTCTCGCTGGGAACATTATATACGTCTGTAACGTAACATAACCTAACCTAACCCATCTAGCCCCTCGCTGGTAATGTTTTACAGAATCCCGTTCGTGACGTCCCGTACATCTCGGTTGGAATATTATATACGTCTATAGCGTTATATATCCTAACCTAAGGCAGGCTATCATATAGGATGTAGTATTTTACAACATTCCTGACGTATCGGTCCCTACTTCTCGGTGGGAAGATTATACACGTCTATAACGTAACATAACCTAACCTAACCCATCTAGCTCCTCGCTGGCAATGTTTTACAGAATCCCGTTCGTGTCGTCCCGTACGTCTCGGTTGGGACATTATAAACGTCTATAGCAATATATATCCTAACCTAAGGCAGGCTAACACCTCGGATGAAGTATTTTACGCCTTCCTGGCGTATCGGCTCTACTTCTCGGTGGGAAGATTATACACGTCTGTAACGTAACATAACCTAACCTAACCCATCTAGCCCCACGCTGGTAATGTTTTACAGAATCCCGTTCGTGACGTCCCGTACATCTCGGTTGGAATATTATATACGTCTATAGCGTTATATATCCTAACCTAAGGCAGGCTATCATATAGGATGTAGTATTTTACAACATTCCTGACGTATCGGTCCCTACTTCTCGGTGGGAAGATTATACACGTCTATAACGTAACATAACCTAACCTAACCCATCTAGCCCCTCGCTAGTAATATTTTACAGAATCCCGCTCTTGTCGACCCGTACGTCCCGGTTGGGATATTATATTCGTCTATAGCGATATATATCCTAACGTAAGGCAGGCTAACATCTCGGATGTAGTATTTTACAACATTCTTGGAGTATCGGCCCCTACTTCACGGTGGGAACATTATACACGTCTATAACGTTACAAAACCTAACCTAACCCATCTAGCCCCTCGCTGGTAATATATCACAGAATCCCGTTCGTGTCGTCCCGTACGTCTCGGTTGCGATATTATATACGTCTATAGCGTTATATATCCTAACCTAAGGCAGGCTATCATCTCGGATGCAGTATTTTACAACATTCCTGGCATATCGGCCCCTACTTCTCGGTGGGAACATTATATACGTTTATAACGTATCACAACCTAACCTAACCCATCTAGCCCCTCGCTGGTAATGTTTTACAGAATCCCGTTCGTGTCGTCCCGTACGTCTCGGATGGGACATTATATACGTCTACAGCGTTATATATCCTAACGTAAGGCAGGCTAACATCTCGGTTGCAGTATTTTACAACATTCTTGGAGTATCGGCCCCTACTTCACGGTGGGAACATTATACACGTCTATAACGCTACAAAACCTAACCTAACCCATCTAGTCCCTCGCTGGTAATATATCACAGAATCCCGTTCGTGTCGTCCCGTACGTCTCGGTTGCGATATTATATACGTCTATAGCGTTATATATCCTAACCTAAGGCAGGCTATCATCTCGGATGCAGTATTTTACAACATTCCTGGCATATCGGCCCCTACTTCTCGGTGGGAACATTATATACGTTTATAACGTATCACAACCTAACCTAACCCATCTAGCCCCTCGCTGGTAATGTTTTACAGAATCCCGTTCGTGTCGTCCCGTACGTCTCGGATGGGACATTATATACGTCTACAGCGTTATATATCCTAACGTAAGGCAGGCTGACATCTCGGTTGCAGTATTTTACAACATTCCTGGCGTATCGGCCCATACTTCTCGGTGGGAACACTATACAGGTCTATAACGTAACATAACCTAACCTAACACATCTACCCCTCGCTGGTAATGTTTTACAGAATCCCGTTCGTGTCGTCCCGTACGTCTCGGATGGGACATTATATACGTCTACAGCGTTATATATCCTAACGTAAGGCAGGCTAACATCTCGGATGTAGTATTTTACAACATTTCTGTAGGATCGGCCTCTACTTCTCGGTGGGAACATTATATACGTCTATAACGTATCATAACCTAACCTAAACCATCTAGCCCCTTTCTGGTAATGTTTTACAGTATCCCGTTCCTGCCGTCCCGTACGTCTCGGTTGGGACATTATAAACGTCTACAGCAATATATATCCTAACCTAAGGCAGGCTAACATCTCGGATGAAGTATTTTACGCCATTCCTAGCGTATCGGCCCCTACTTCACCGTGGGAACATTATACACGTCTATAACTTAACATAACCTAACCTAACCCATCCAGCCCCTCGCTGGTAATATTGTACAGAATCCCGTTCGTGTAGTCCGGTACATGTCGGTTGGGATATTATATACGTCTACAGCGTTATATATCCTAACGTAAGGCAGGCTAACATCTCGGATGTAGTATTTTACAACATTCTTGGATTATCGGCCCCTACTTCTCGGTGGGAACATTATATACGTCTATAACGTAACACAACCTAACCTAACCCATCTAGCCCCTCGCTGGTAATGTTTTACAGAATCCCGTTCGTGACGTCCCGTACATCTCGGTTGGAATATTATATACGTCTATAGCGTTATATATCCTAACCTAAGGCAGGCTATCATCTAGGATGTAGTATTATACAACATTCGTGACGTATCGGCCCCTACTTCACCGTGGGAACATTATACACGTCTATAACTTAACATAACCTAACCTAACCCATCCAGCCCCTCGCTGGTAATATTGTACAGAATCCCGTTCGTGTAGTCCGGTACATCTCGGTTGGGATATTATATACGTCTACAGCGTTATATATCCTAACGTAAGGCAGGCTAACATCTCGGATGTAGTATTTTACAACATTCTTGGATTATCGGCCCCTACTTCTCGGTGGGAACATTATATACGTCTATAACGTAACACAACCTAACCTAACCCATCTAGCCCCTCGCTGGTAATGTTTTACAGAATCCCGTTCGTGACGTCCCGTACATCTCGGTTGGAATATTATATACGTCTATAGCGTTATATATCCTAACCTAAGGCAGGCTATCATCTAGGATGTAGTATTATACAACATTCGTGACGTATCGGTCCCTACTTCTCGGTGGGAACATTATATACGTTTATAACGTATCACAACCTAACCTAACCCATCTAGCCCCTTGTTGGTAATGTTTTACAGTATCCCGTTCCTGCCGACCCGTACGTCTCGGTTGGGACATTATAAACGTCTACAGCAATATATATCCTAACCTAAGGCAGGCTAACACCTCGGATGAAGTATTTTACAACATTCTTGGAGTATCGGCCCCTACTTCACGGTGGGAACATTATACACGTCTATAACGTTACAAAACCTAACCTAACCCATCTAGCCCCTCGCTGGTAATATATCACAGAATCCCGTTCGTGTCGTCCCGTACGTCTCGGTTGCGATATTATATACGTCTATAGCGTTATATATCCTAACCTAAGGCAGGCTATCATCTCGGATGCAGTATTTTACAACATTCCTGGCATATCGGCCCCTACTTCTCGTTGGGAACATTATATACGTTTATAACGTATCACAACCTAACCTAACCCATCTAGCCCCTCGCTGGTAATGTTTTGCAGAATCCCGTTCGTGTCGTCCCGTACGTCTCGGATGGGACATTATATACGTCTACAGCGTTATATATCCTAACGTAAGGCAGGCTAACATCTCGGATGTAGTATTTTACAACATTTTTGGATTATCGGCCCCTACTTCTCGCTGGGAACATTATATACGTCTGTAACGTAACATAACCTAACCTAACCCATCTAGCCCCTCGCTGGTAATGTTTTACAGAATCCCGTTCGTGACGTCCCGTACATCTCGGTTGGAATATTATATACGTCTATAGCGTTATATATCCTAACCTAAGGCAGGCTATCATCTAGGATGTAGTATTATACAACATTCGTGACGTATCGGCCCCTACTTCACCGTGGGAACATTATACACGTCTATAACTTAACATAACCTAACCTAACCCATCCAGCCCCTCGCTGGTAATATTGTACAGAATCCCGTTCGTGTAGTCCGGTACATCTCGGTTGGGATATTATATACGTCTACAGCGTTATATATCCTAACGTAAGGCAGGCTAACATCTCGGATGTAGTATTTTACAACATTCTTGGATTATCGGCCCCTACTTCTCGGTGGGAACATTATATACGTCTATAACGTAACACAACCTAACCTAACCCATCTAGCCCCTCGCTGGTAATGTTTTACAGAATCCCGTTCGTGACGTCCCGTACATCTCGGTTGGAATATTATATACGTCTATAGCGTTATATATCCTAACCTAAGGCAGGCTATCATCTAGGATGTAGTATTATACAACATTCGTGACGTATCGGTCCCTACTTCTCGGTGGGAACATTATATACGTTTATAACGTATCACAACCTAACCTAACCCATCTAGCCCCTTGTTGGTAATGTTTTACAGTATCCCGTTCCTGCCGACCCGTACGTCTCGGTTGGGACATTATAAACGTCTACAGCAATATATATCCTAACCTAAGGCAGGCTAACACCTCGGATGAAGTATTTTACAACATTCTTGGAGTATCGGCCCCTACTTCACGGTGGGAACATTATACACGTCTATAACGTTACAAAACCTAACCTAACCCATCTAGCCCCTCGCTGGTAATATATCACAGAATCCCGTTCGTGTCGTCCCGTACGTCTCGGTTGCGATATTATATACGTCTATAGCGTTATATATCCTAACCTAAGGCAGGCTATCATCTCGGATGCAGTATTTTACAACATTCCTGGCATATCGGCCCCTACTTCTCGTTGGGAACATTATATACGTTTATAACGTATCACAACCTAACCTAACCCATCTAGCCCCTCGCTGGTAATGTTTTGCAGAATCCCGTTCGTGTCGTCCCGTACGTCTCGGATGGGACATTATATACGTCTACAGCGTTATATATCCTAACGTAAGGCAGGCTAACATCTCGGATGTAGTATTTTACAACATTTTTGGATTATCGGCCCCTACTTCTCGCTGGGAACATTATATACGTCTGTAACGTAACATAACCTAACCTAACCCATCTAGCCCCTCGCTGGTAATGTTTTACAGAATCCCGTTCGTGACGTCCCGTACATCTCGGTTGGAATATTATATACGTCTATAGCGTTATATATCCTAACCTAAGGCAGGCTATCATATAGGATGTAGTATTTTACAACATTCCTGACGTATCGGTCCCTACTTCTCGGTGGGAAGATTATACACGTCTATAACGTAACATAACCTAACCTAACCCATCTAGCTCCTCGCTGGCAATGTTTTACAGAATCCCGTTCGTGTCGTCCCGTACGTCTCGGTTGGGACATTATAAACGTCTATAGCAATATATATCCTAACCTAAGGCAGGCTAACACCTCGGATGAAGTATTTTACGCCTTCCTGGCGTATCGGCTCTACTTCTCGGTGGGAAGATTATACACGTCTGTAACGTAACATAACCTAACCTAACCCATCTAGCCCCACGCTGGTAATGTTTTACAGAATCCCGTTCGTGACGTCCCGTACATCTCGGTTGGAATATTATATACGTCTATAGCGTTATATATCCTAACCTAAGGCAGGCTATCATATAGGATGTAGTATTTTACAACATTCCTGACGTATCGGTCCCTACTTCTCGGTGGGAAGATTATACACGTCTATAACGTAACATAACCTAACCTAACCCATCTAGCCCCTCGCTAGTAATATTTTACAGAATCCCGCTCTTGTCGACCCGTACGTCCCGGTTGGGATATTATATTCGTCTATAGCGATATATATCCTAACGTAAGGCAGGCTAACATCTCGGATGTAGTATTTTACAACATTCTTGGAGTATCGGCCCCTACTTCACGGTGGGAACATTATACACGTCTATAACGTTACAAAACCTAACCTAACCCATCTAGCCCCTCGCTGGTAATATATCACAGAATCCCGTTCGTGTCGTCCCGTACGTCTCGGTTGCGATATTATATACGTCTATAGCGTTATATATCCTAACCTAAGGCAGGCTATCATCTCGGATGCAGTATTTTACAACATTCCTGGCATATCGGCCCCTACTTCTCGGTGGGAACATTATATACGTTTATAACGTATCACAACCTAACCTAACCCATCTAGCCCCTCGCTGGTAATGTTTTACAGAATCCCGTTCGTGTCGTCCCGTACGTCTCGGATGGGACATTATATACGTCTACAGCGTTATATATCCTAACGTAAGGCAGGCTAACATCTCGGTTGCAGTATTTTACAACATTCTTGGAGTATCGGCCCCTACTTCACGGTGGGAACATTATACACGTCTATAACGCTACAAAACCTAACCTAACCCATCTAGTCCCTCGCTGGTAATATATCACAGAATCCCGTTCGTGTCGTCCCGTACGTCTCGGTTGCGATATTATATACGTCTATAGCGTTATATATCCTAACCTAAGGCAGGCTATCATCTCGGATGCAGTATTTTACAACATTCCTGGCATATCGGCCCCTACTTCTCGGTGGGAACATTATATACGTTTATAACGTATCACAACCTAACCTAACCCATCTAGCCCCTCGCTGGTAATGTTTTACAGAATCCCGTTCGTGTCGTCCCGTACGTCTCGGATGGGACATTATATACGTCTACAGCGTTATATATCCTAACGTAAGGCAGGCTGACATCTCGGTTGCAGTATTTTACAACATTCCTGGCGTATCGGCCCATACTTCTCGGTGGGAACACTATACAGGTCTATAACGTAACATAACCTAACCTAACACATCTACCCCTCGCTGGTAATGTTTTACAGAATCCCGTTCGTGTCGTCCCGTACGTCTCGGATGGGACATTATATACGTCTACAGCGTTATATATCCTAACGTAAGGCAGGCTAACATCTCGGATGTAGTATTTTACAACATTTCTGTAGGATCGGCCTCTACTTCTCGGTGGGAACATTATATACGTCTATAACGTATCATAACCTAACCTAAACCATCTAGCCCCTTTCTGGTAATGTTTTACAGTATCCCGTTCCTGCCGTCCCGTACGTCTCGGTTGGGACATTATAAACGTCTACAGCAATATATATCCTAACCTAAGGCAGGCTAACATCTCGGATGAAGTATTTTACGCCATTCCTAGCGTATCGGCCCCTACTTCACCGTGGGAACATTATACACGTCTATAACTTAACATAACCTAACCTAACCCATCCAGCCCCTCGCTGGTAATATTGTACAGAATCCCGTTCGTGTAGTCCGGTACATCTCGGTTGGGATATTATATACGTCTACAGCGTTATATATCCTAACGTAAGGCAGGCTAACATCTCGGATGTAGTATTTTACAACATTCTTGGATTATCGGCCCCTACTTCTCGGTGGGAACATTATATACGTCTATAACGTAACACAACCTAACCTAACCCATCTAGCCCCTCGCTGGTAATGTTTTACAGAATCCCGTTCGTGACGTCCCGTACATCTCGGTTGGAATATTATATACGTCTATAGCGTTATATATCCTAACCTAAGGCAGGCTATCATCTAGGATGTAGTATTATACAACATTCGTGACGTATCGGCCCCTACTTCACCGTGGGAACATTATACACGTCTATAACTTAACATAACCTAACCTAACCCATCCAGCCCCTCGCTGGTAATATTGTACAGAATCCCGTTCGTGTAGTCCGGTACATCTCGGTTGGGATATTATATACGTCTACAGCGTTATATATCCTAACGTAAGGCAGGCTAACATCTCGGATGTAGTATTTTACAACATTCTTGGATTATCGGCCCCTACTTCTCGGTGGGAACATTATATACGTCTATAACGTAACACAACCTAACCTAACCCATCTAGCCCCTCGCTGGTAATGTTTTACAGAATCCCGTTCGTGACGTCCCGTACATCTCGGTTGGAATATTATATACGTCTATAGCGTTATATATCCTAACCTAAGGCAGGCTATCATCTAGGATGTAGTATTATACAACATTCGTGACGTATCGGTCCCTACTTCTCGGTGGGAACATTATATACGTTTATAACGTATCACAACCTAACCTAACCCATCTAGCCCCTTGTTGGTAATGTTTTACAGTATCCCGTTCCTGCCGACCCGTACGTCTCGGTTGGGACATTATAAACGTCTACAGCAATATATATCCTAACCTAAGGCAGGCTAACACCTCGGATGAAGTATTTTACAACATTCTTGGAGTATCGGCCCCTACTTCACGGTGGGAACATTATACACGTCTATAACGTTACAAAACCTAACCTAACCCATCTAGCCCCTCGCTGGTAATATATCACAGAATCCCGTTCGTGTCGTCCCGTACGTCTCGGTTGCGATATTATATACGTCTATAGCGTTATATATCCTAACCTAAGGCAGGCTATCATCTCGGATGCAGTATTTTACAACATTCCTGGCATATCGGCCCCTACTTCTTGGTGGGAACATTATATACGTTTATAACGTATCACAACCTAACCTAACCCATCTAGCCCCTCGCTGGCAATGTTTTACAGAATCCCGTTCGTGTCGTCCCGTACGTCTCGGTTGGGACATTATAAACGTCTACAGCAATATATATCCTAACCTAAGGCAGGCTAACACCTCGGATGAAGTATTTTACGCCTTCCTGGCGTATCGGCTCTACTTCTCGGTGGGAAGATTATACACGTCTGTAACGTAACATAACCTAACCTAACCCATCTAGCCTCTCGCTGGTAATGTTTTACAGAATCCCGTTCGTGACGTCCCGTACATCTCGGTTGGAATATTATATACGTCTATAGCGTTATATATCCTAACCTAAGGCAGGCTATCATATAGGATGTAGTATTTTACAACATTCCTGACGTATCGGTCCCTACTTCTCGGTGGGAAGATTATACACGTCTATAACGTAACATAACCTAACCTAACCCATCTAGCCCCTCGCTAGTAATATTTTACAGAATCCCGCTCTTGTCGACCCGTACGTCCCGGTTGGGATATTATATTCGTCTATAGCGATATATATCCTAACGTAAGGCAGGCTAACATCTCGGATGTAGTATTTTACAACATTCTTGGAGTATCGGCCCCTACTTCACGGTGGGAACATTATACACGTCTATAACGTTACAAAACCTAACCTAACCCATCTAGCCCCTCGCTGGTAATATATCACAGAATCCCGTTCGTGTCGTCCCGTACGTCTCGGTTGCGATATTATATACGTCTATAGCGTTATATATCCTAACCTAAGGCAGGCTATCATCTCGGATGCAGTATTTTACAACATTCCTGGCATATCGGCCCCTACTTCTCGGTGGGAACATTATATACGTTTATAACGTATCACAACCTAACCTAACCCATCTAGCCCCTCGCTGGTAATGTTTTACAGAATCCCGTTCGTGTCGTCCCGTACGTCTCGGATGGGACATTATATACGTCTACAGCGTTATATATCCTAACGTAAGGCAGGCTAACATCTCGGTTGCAGTATTTTACAACATTCTTGGAGTATCGGCCCCTACTTCACGGTGGGAACATTATACACGTCTATAACGCTACAAAACCTAACCTAACCCATCTAGTCCCTCGCTGGTAATATATCACAGAATCCCGTTCGTGTCGTCCCGTACGTCTCGGTTGCGATATTATATACGTCTATAGCGTTATATATCCTAACCTAAGGCAGGCTATCATCTCGGATGCAGTATTTTACAACATTCCTGGCATATCGGCCCCTACTTCTCGGTGGGAACATTATATACGTTTATAACGTATCACAACCTAACCTAACCCATCTAGCCCCTCGCTGGTAATGTTTTACAGAATCCCGTTCGTGTCGTCCCGTACGTCTCGGATGGGACATTATATACGTCTACAGCGTTATATATCCTAACGTAAGGCAGGCTGACATCTCGGTTGCAGTATTTTACAACATTCCTGGCGTATCGGCCCATACTTCTCGGTGGGAACACTATACAGGTCTATAACGTAACATAACCTAACCTAACACATCTACCCCTCGCTGGTAATGTTTTACAGAATCCCGTTCGTGTCGTCCCGTACGTCTCGGATGGGACATTATATACGTCTACAGCGTTATATATCCTAACGTAAGGCAGGCTAACATCTCGGATGTAGTATTTTACAACATTTCTGTAGGATCGGCCTCTACTTCTCGGTGGGAACATTATATACGTCTATAACGTATCATAACCTAACCTAAACCATCTAGCCCCTTTCTGGTAATGTTTTACAGTATCCCGTTCCTGCCGTCCCGTACGTCTCGGTTGGGACATTATAAACGTCTACAGCAATATATATCCTAACCCAAGGCAGGCTAACATCTCGGATGAAGTATTTTACGCCATTCCTAGCGTATCGGCCCCTACTTCACCGTGGGAACATTATACACGTCTATAACTTAACATAACCTAACCTAACCCATCCAGCCCCTCGCTGGTAATATTGTACAGAATCCCGTTCGTCTAGTCCGGTACATCTCGGTTGGGATATTATATACGTCTACAGCGTTATATATCCTAACGTAAGGCAGGCTAACATCTCGGATGTAGTATTTTACAACATTCTTGGATTATCGGCCCCTACTTCTCGGTGGGAACATTATATACGTCTATAACGTAACACAACCTAACCTAACCCATCTAGCCCCTCGCTGGTAATGTTTTACAGAATCCCGTTCGTGACGTCCCGTACATCTCGGTTGGAATATTATATACGTCTATAGCGTTATATATCCTAACCTAAGGCAGGCTATCATCTAGGATGTAGTATTATACAACATTCGTGACGTATCGGCCCCTACTTCACCGTGGGAACATTATACACGTCTATAACTTAACATAACCTAACCTAACCCATCCAGCCCCTCGCTGGTAATATTGTACAGAATCCCGTTCGTGTAGTCCGGTACATCTCGGTTGGGATATTATATACGTCTACAGCGTTATATATCCTAACGTAAGGCAGGCTAACATCTCGGATGTAGTATTTTACAACATTCTTGGATTATCGGCCCCTACTTCTCGGTGGGAACATTATATACGTCTATAACGTAACACAACCTAACCTAACCCATCTAGCCCCTCGCTGGTAATGTTTTACAGAATCCCGTTCGTGACGTCCCGTACATCTCGGTTGGAATATTATATACGTCTATAGCGTTATATATCCTAACCTAAGGCAGGCTATCATCTAGGATGTAGTATTATACAACATTCGTGACGTATCGGTCCCTACTTCTCGGTGGGAACATTATATACGTTTATAACGTATCACAACCTAACCTAACCCATCTAGCCCCTCGCTGGTAATGTTTTACAGAATCCCGTTCGTGTCGTCCCGTACGTCTCGGATGGGACATTATATACGTCTACAGCGTTATATATCCTAACGTAAGGCAGGCTAACATCTCGGATGTAGTATTTTACAACATTTCTGTAGGATCGGCCTCTACTTCTCGGTGGGAACATTATATACGTCTATAACGTATCACAACCTAACCTAAACCATCTAGCGCCTTGCTGGTAATGTTTTACAGTATCCCGTTCCTGCCGTCCCGTACGTCTCGGTTGGGACATTATAAACGTCTACAGCATTATATATCCTATCCTAAGGCAGGCTAACATCTCGGATGAAGTATTTTACGCCATTCCTGGCGTATCGGCCCCTACTTCACCGTGGGAACATTATACACGTCTATAACTTAACATAACCTAACCTAACCCATCCAGCCCCTCGCTGGTAATATTTTACAGAATCCCGTTCGTGTCGTCCGGTACATCTCGGTTGGGACATTATATACGTCTATAGCGTTATATATCCTAACCTAAGGCAGGCTATCATCTCGGATGCAGTATTTTACAACATTCCTGGCATATCGGCCCCTACTTCTCGGTGGGAACATTATATACGTCTGTAACGTATCACAACGTAACCTAAACCATCTAGCCCCTCGTTTGCAATGTTTTACAGAATCCCGTTCGTGTCGTCCCGTACATCTCGGTTGGGATATTATATACGTCTACAGCGATATATCCTAACCTAAGGCAGGCTAACATCTCGGATGAAGCATTTTACGCCATTCCTGGCGTATCGGCCCCTACTTCTCAGTGGGAACATTATACACGTCTATAACGTAACATAACCTAACCTAACCCATCTAGCCCCTCGCTGGTAATATTTTACAGAACCCCGTTCGTGTCGTCCCGTACGTCTCGGATGGGAAATTATATCCGTCTACAGCGTTATATATCCTAACTTATGGCAGGCTAACATCTCGGATGTAGTATTTTACAACATTTCTGTAGGATCGGCCCCTACTTCACGGTGGGTACATTATACACGTCTATAACGTTACAAAACCTAACGTAACCCATCTAGCCCCTCGCTGGTAATATATCACAGAATCCCGTTCGTGTCGTCCCGTACGTCTCGGTTGCGATATCATATACGTCTATAGCGTTATATATCCTAACCTAAGGCAGGCTAACATCTCGGATGAAGCATTTTACGCCATTCCTGGCGTATCGGCCCCTACTTCTCAGTGGGAACATTATACACGTCTATAACGTAACATAACCTAACCTAACCCATCTAGCCCCTCGCTGGTAATATTTTACAGAATCCCGTTCGTGTCGTCCCGTACGTCTCGGATGGGACATTATATACGTCTACAGCGTTATATATCCTAACTTATGGCAGGCTAACATCTCGGATGCAGTATTTTACGACATTCCTGGCGTATCGGCCCCTACTTCTCAGTGGGAACATTATACACGTCTATAACGTAACATAACCTAACCTAACCCATCTAGCCCCTCGCTGGTAATATTTTGCAGTAACCCGTTCTTGTCGACCCGTACGACTCGGTTGGGACATTATATACGTCTACAGCGTTATATATCCTAACCTAAGCCAGGCTATCATCTCGGATGCAGTATTTTACAACATTCCTGGCATATCGGCCCCTACTTCTCGGTGGGAACATTATATACGTCTATAACGTATCACAACCTAACCTAACCCATCTAGCCCCTCGCTGATAATATTTTACAGAATCCCGTCCCAGTCGTCCCGTACGTCTCGGATGAGACATTATAAACGTCTGCAGCGATATATATTCTAACCTAAGGCAGGCTAACTTATCGGATATAGTATTTTACAACATTTCTGTAGGATCGGCCTCTACTTCTCGGTGGGAACATTATATACGTCTATAACGTAATATAATCTAACCTAACCCGTCTAGCCCCTCGCTGGTAATGTTTTACAGAATCCCGTTGCTGTCGTCCCCTACGTCTCGGATGGGACATTATAAACGTCTATAGCGTTATATATCCTAACCTAAGGCAGGCTATCATCTCGGATGTAGTATTTTACAACATTTCTGGCGTATCGGCCCATACTTCTCGGTGGGAACATTATATACGTCTATAACGTAACATAACCTAACTTATCCCATCTAGCCCCTCGCTGGTAATATATCACAGAATCCCGTTCGTGTCGTCCCGTACGTCTCGGTTGCGATATTATATACGTCTATAGCGTTATATATCCTAACCTAAGGCAGGCTATCATCTCGGATGCAGTATTTTACAACATTCCTGGCATATCGGCCCCTACTTCTCGGTGGGAACATTATATACGTTTATAACGTATCACAACCTAACCTAACCCATCTAGCCCCTCGCTGGTAATGTTTTACAGAATCCCGTTCTTGTCGACCCGTACGTCCCGGTTGGGATATTATATACGTCTATAGCGATATATATCCTAACGTAAGGCAGGCTAACATCTCGGATGTAGTATTTTACAACATTCTTGGAGTATCGGCCCCTACTTCTCGGTGGGAACATTATATACGTCTGTAACGTAACATAGCCTAACCTATCCCATCTAGCCCCTCGTTGGCAATGTTTTACAGAATCCCGATCGTGTCGTCCCGTACATCTCGGTTGGCATATTATATACGTCTACAGCGTTATATATCCTAACCTAAGGAAGGCTAACATCTCGGTTGCAGTATTTTACAACATTCCTGGCATATCGGCCCCTACTTCTCGGTGGGAACATTATATACGTCTGTAACGTATCACAACGTAACCTAAACCATCTAGCCCCTCGTTGGCAATGTTTTACAGAATCCCGTTCGTGTCGTCCCGTACATCTCGGTTGGGATATTATATACGTCTACAGCGATATATCCTAACCTAAGGCAGGCTAACATCTCGGATGAAGCATTTTACGCCATTCCTGGCGGATCGGCCCCTACTTCTCAGTGGGAACATTATACACGTCTATAACGTAACATACCCTAACCTAACCCATCTAGCACCTCGCTGGTAATATTTTACAGAACCCCGTTCGTATCGTCCCCTACATCTCGGTTGGGATATTATAAACGTCTACAGCGATATATATCCTAACCTAAGGCAGGCTAACTTCTCGGATATAGTATTTTACAACATTCCTGTAGGATCGGCCTCTACTTCTCGGTGGGAACATTATATACGTCTATAACGTATCACAACCTAACCTAAACCATCTAGCGCCTTGCTGGTAATGTTTTACAGTATCCCGTTCCTGCCGCCCCGTACGTCTCGGTTGGGACATTATAAACGTTTACAGCAATATATATCCTAACCTAAGGCAGGCTAACATCTCGGATATAGTATTTTACAACATTTCTGTAGGATCGGCCTCTACTTCTCGGTGGGAACATTATATACGTCTATAACGTAATACAATCTAACCTAACCCGTCTAGCCCCTCGCTGGTAATGTTTTACAGAATCCCGTTCCTGTCGTCCCCTACGTCTCGGATGGGACATTATAAACGTCTATAGCGTTATATATCCTAACCTAAGGCAGGCTATCATCTCGGATGCAGTTTTTTACAACATTCCTGGCATATCGGCCCCTACTTCTCGGTGGGAACATTATATACGTTTATAACGTATCACAACCTAGCCTAACCCATCTTGTCCCTCGCTGGTAATATTTCACAGAATCCCGTTCGTGTCGTCCCGTACGTCTCGGTTGGGATATTATATACATCTATAGCGTTATATATCCTAACCTAAGGCAGGCTATCATCTCGGATACAGTATTTTGCAACATTCCTGGCATATCGGCCCCTACTTCTCGGTGGGAACATTATATACGTCTATAACGTATCACAACCTAACCTAAACCATCTAGCACCTTGCTGGTAATGTTTTACAGTATCCCGTTCCTGCCGTCCCGTACGTCTCGGTTGGGACATTATAAACGTCTACAGTAATATATATCCTAACCTAAGGCAGGCTAACATCTCGGATGAAGTATTTTACGCCATTCCTGGCGTATCGGCTCTACTTCTCGGTGGGAAGATTATACACGTCTATAACGTAACATAACATAACCTAACACATCTACCCCTCGCTGGTAATGTTTTACAGAATCCCGTTCGTGTCGTCCCGTACGTCTCGGATGGGACATTATATACGTCTACAGCGTTATATATCCTAACGTAAGGCAGGCTAACATCTCGGATGTAGTATTTTACAACATTTCTGTAGGATCGGCCTCTACTTCTCGGTGGGAACATTATATACGTCTATAACGTATCACAACCTTACCTAACACCTCTAGTCCCTCGCTGGTAATGTTTTACAGAATCCCGTTCGTGTCGTCCCGTACGTCTCGGTTGGGACATTATAAACGTCTACAGCGATATATATCCTAACCTAAGGCAGGCTAACATCTCGGATGAAGTATTTTACAACATTTCTGTAGGATCGGCCTCTACTTCTCGGTGGAAACATTATATACGTCTATAACGTAATACAATCTAACCTAACCCGTCTAGCCCCTCGCTGGTAATGTTTTACAGAATCCCGTTCCTGTCGTCCCCTACGTCTCGGATGGGACATTATAAACGTCTATAGCGTTATATATCCTAACCTAAGGCAGGCTATCATCTCGGATGTAGTATTTTACAACATTCCTGGCGTATCGGCCCCTACTTCTCGGCGGGAACATTATATAGGTCAATAACGTAACATAACCTAACCTAACCCATCTAGCACCTCGCTGGTAATATTTTACAGAATCCCGTTCGTGTCGCCCGTACGTCTCGGATGGGACATTATATCCGTCTACAGCGTTATATATCCTAACTTATGGCAGGCTAACATCTCGGATGTAGTATTTTACAACATTTCTGTAGGATCGGCCTCTACTTCTCGGTGGGAACATTATATACGTCTGTAACGTATCACAACCTAACCTAAACCATCTAGCGCCTTGCTGGTAATGTTTTACAGAATCCAGTTCGTGTCGTCCCGTACGTCTCGGATGGGACATTATATACGTCTACAGCGTTATATTTCCTAACGTAAGGCAGGCTAACATATCGGATGTAGTATTTTACAACGTTCTTGGAGTATCGGCCCACACTTCTCGGTGGGAACATTATATACGTCTATAACGTAACATAACCTAACCTATCCCATATAGCCCCTGGTTGGCAATGTTTTACAGAATCCCGTTCGTGTCGTCTCGTACATCTCGGTTGGCATATTATATACGTCTATAGCGTTATATATCTCAACCTAAGGCAGGCTAACATCTCGGATGCAGTATTTTACAACATTCCTGGCGTATCGGCCCATACTTCTCGGTGGGAACATTATATACGTCTATAACGTAACATAACCTAACCTAACACATCTAGCCCCTCGCTGGTAATGTTTTACAGAATCCCGTTCGTGTCGTCCCGTACGTCTCGGATGGGACATTATATACGTCTACAGCGTTATATTTCCTAACGTAAGGCAGGCTAACATATCGGATGTAGTATTTTACAACGTTCTTGGAGTATCGGCCCACACTTCTCGGTGGGAACATTATATACGTCTATAACGTAACATAACCTAACCTATCCCATATAGCCCCTGGTTGGCAATGTTTTGCAGAATCCCGTTCGTGTCGCCCGTACATCTCGGTTGGTATATTATATACGTCTATAGCGTTATATATCCTAACCAAAGGCAGGCTAACATATAGGATGCAGTATTTTACAACATTCCTGGCGTATCGGCCCATACTTCTCGGTGGGAACATTATATACGTCTATAACGTAACATAACCTAACCTATCCCATCTAGCCCCTCGTTGGCAATGTTTTACAGAATCCCGTTCGTGTCGTCCCGTACATCTCGGTTGGGATATTATATACGTCTACTGCGATATATATCCTAACCTAAGGCAGGCTAACTTCTCGGATATAGTATTTTACAACATTCCTGTAGGATCAGCCTCTACTTCTCGGTGGGAACATTATATACGTCTATAACGTAATATAACCTAACCTAACACATCTAGCCCCTCGCTGGTAATGTTTTACAGAATACCGTTCGTGTCGTCCCGTAGGCCTCGGATGGGACATTATATACGTCTACAGCGTTATATTTCCTAACGTAAGGCAGGCTAACATCTCGGATGTAGTATTTTACAACATTCTTGCAGTATCGGCCCATACTTCTCGGTGGGAACATTATATACGTCTATAACGTAACATAACCTAACCTATCCCATCTAGCCCCTGGTTGGCAATGTATTACAGAATCCCGTTCGTGTCGTCCCGTACATCTCGGTTGGGATATCATATACGTCTCTAGCGTTGTATGCCTAACCTAAGGCAGGCTATCATCTCGGATGTAGTATTTTACAACATTCCTGGCGTATCGGCCCCTACTTCTCGGCGGGAACATTATATAGGTCTATAACGTAATATAACCTAACCTAACAAATCTAGCCTCTCGCTGGTAATGTTTTACAGAATACCGTTCGTGTCGTCCCGTAGGCCTCATTGCGGACGTTATATACGTCTACAGCGTTATATATCCTAACCTAAGGCAGTCTAGCATCTCGGTCGCAGTATTTTACGCCATTCCTGGCGTATCGGCTCTACTTCTCGGTGGGAACATTATAAACGTCTATAACGTAACATAACCTAAACTAACCCATCTAGCCCCTCGTTGGCAATGTTTTACAGAATCCCGTTCGTGTCGTCCCGTACATCTCGGTTGGGATATTATATACGTCTACTGCGATATATATCCTAACCTAAGGCAGGCTAACTTCTCGGATATAGTATTTTACAACATTCCTGTAGGATCAGCCTCTACTTCTCGGTGGGAACATTATATACGTCTATAACGTAATATAACCTAACCTAACACATCTAGCCCCTCGCTGGTAATGTTTTACAGAATCCCGGTTGTGTCGTCCCGTACGTCTCGGATGGGACATTATATACGTCTATAGCGTTATATATCTTAACCTAAGGCAGGCTAACATCTCGGATGCAGTATTTTACAACATTCCTGGCGTATCGGCCCATACTTCTCGGTGGGAACATTATATACGTCTATAACGTAACATAACCTAACCTATCCCATCTAGCCCCTCGATGGCAATGTTTTACAGAATCCCGTTCGTGTCGTCCCGTACATCTCGGTTGGAACATTATAAACGTCTAAAGCAATATATATCCTAACCTAAGGCAGGCTAACATCTCGGATGAAGTATTATACGCCATTCCTGGCGTATCGGCCCCTACTTCACCGTGGGCACATTATATAGGTCTATAACGTAACATAACCTAACCTAACACATCTAGCCCCTCGCTGGTAATATTTTGCAGAATCCCGTTCGTGTCGTCCCGTACATCTCGGTTGGTATATTATATACGTCTATAGCGTTATATATCCTAACCAAAGGCAGGCTAACATATAGGATGCAGTATTTTACAACATTCCTGGCGTATCGGCCCATACTTCTCGGTGGGAACATTATATAGGTCTATAACGTAATATAACCTAACCTAACAAATCTAGCCCCTCGCTGGTAATGTTTTACAGAATACCGTTCGTGTCGTCCCGTAGGCCTCATTTCGGACGTTATATACGTCTACAGCGTTATATATCCTAACCTAAGGCAGTCTAGCATCTCGGTCGCAGTATTTTACGCCATTCCTGGCGTATCGGCTCTACTTCTCGGTGGGAACATTATACACGTCTATAACGTAACATAACCTAACCTAACACATCTAGCCCCTCGCTGGTAATGTTTTACAGAATCCAGTTCGTGTCGTCCAGAACGTCTCGGTTGGGATATTATATACGTCTATAGCGTTATATATCCTAACCTAAGGCAGGCTATCATCTCGGATGTAGTATTTTACAACATTCCTGGCGTATCGGCCCCTACTTCTCGGCGGGAACATTATATAGGTCTATAACGTAATATAACCTAACCTAACACATCTAGCCCCTCGCTTGTAATGTTTTACAGAATACCGTTCGTGTCGTCCCGTAGGCCTCGGATGGGACATTATATACGTCTACAGCGTTATATTTCCTAACGTAAGGCAGGCTAACATCTCGGATGTAGTATTTTACAACATTCTTGCAGTATCGGCCCATACTTCTCGGTGGGAACATTATATACGTCTATAACGTAACATAACCTAACCTATCCCATCTAGCCCCTCGATGGCAATGTTTTACAGAATCCCGTTCGTGTCGTCCCGTACATCTCGGTTGGGATATTATATACGTCTACAGCGATATATATCCTAACCTAAGGCAGGCTAACTTCTCGGATATAGTATTTTACAACATTCCTGTAGGATCAGCCTCTACTTCTCGGTGGGAACATTATATACGTCTATAACGTAATATAATCTAACCTAACACATCTAGCCCCTCGCTGGTAATGTTTTACAGAATCCAGTTCGTGTCGTCCAGAACGTCTCGGTTGGGATATTATATACGTCTATAGCGTTATAAATCCTAACCTAAGGCAGGCTATCATCTCGGATGTAGTATTTTACAACATTCCTGCCGTATCGGCCCCTACTTCTCGGCGGGAACATTATATAGGTCTATAACGTAAGATAACATAACCTAACACATCTAGCCCCTCGCTGGTAATGTTTTACAGAATACCGTTCGTGTCGTCCCGTAGGCCTCGGATGGGACATTATATACGTCTACAGCGTTATATTTCTTAACGCAAGGCAGGCTAACATCTCGGATGTAGTATTTTACAACATTCTTGCAGTATCGGCCCATACTTCTCGGTGGGAACATTATACACGTCTATAACGTAACATAGCCTAACGTAACCCATCTAGCAGCCGCTCGCTGGTAATGTTTTACAGAATCCCGTTCCTGTCGTCCCGTACATCTCGGTTGGGATGTTATATACGTCTACAGCGATATATATCCTAACGTAAGGCAGGCTAACATCTCGGATGTAGTATTTTACAACATTCTTGGAGTAACGGCCCCTACTTCTCGGTGGGAACATTATATAGGTCTATAACGTAATATAACCTAACCTAACAAATCTAGCCCCTCGCTGGTAATGTTTTACAGAATACCGTTCGTGTCGTCCCGTAGGCCTCATTTCGGACGTTATATACGTCTACAGCGTTATATATCCTAACCTAAGGCAGTCTAGCATCTCGGTCGCAGTATTTTACGCCATTCCTGGCGTATCGGCTCTACTTCTCGGTGGGAACATTATACACGTCTATAACGTAACATAACCTAACCTAACACATCTAGCCCCTCGCTGGTAATGTTTTACAGAATCCAGTTCGTGTCGTCCAGAACGTCTCGGTTGGGATATTATATACGTCTATAGCGTTATATATCCTAACCTAAGGCAGGCTATCATCTCGGATGTAGTATTTTACAACATTCCTGGCGTATCGGCCCCTACTTCTCGGCGGGAACATTATATAGGTCTATAACGTAATATAACCTAACCTAACACATCTAGCCCCTCGCTTGTAATGTTTTACAGAATACCGTTCGTGTCGTCCCGTAGGCCTCGGATGGGACATTATATACGTCTACAGCGTTATATTTCCTAACGTAAGGCAGGCTAACATCTCGGATGTAGTATTTTACAACATTCTTGCAGTATCGGCCCATACTTCTCGGTGGGAACATTATATACGTCTATAACGTAACATAACCTAACCTATCCCATCTAGCCCCTCGATGGCAATGTTTTACAGAATCCCGTTCGTGTCGTCCCGTACATCTCGGTTGGGATATTATATACGTCTACAGCGATATATATCCTAACCTAAGGCAGGCTAACTTCTCGGATATAGTATTTTACAACATTCCTGTAGGATCAGCCTCTACTTCTCGGTGGGAACATTATATACGTCTATAACGTAATATAATCTAACCTAACACATCTAGCCCCTCGCTGGTAATGTTTTACAGAATCCAGTTCGTGTCGTCCAGAACGTCTCGGTTGGGATATTATATACGTCTATAGCGTTATAAATCCTAACCTAAGGCAGGCTATCATCTCGGATGTAGTATTTTACAACATTCCTGCCGTATCGGCCCCTACTTCTCGGCGGGAACATTATATAGGTCTATAACGTAAGATAACATAACCTAACACATCTAGCCCCTCGCTGGTAATGTTTTACAGAATACCGTTCGTGTCGTCCCGTAGGCCTCGGATGGGACATTATATACGTCTACAGCGTTATATTTCTTAACGCAAGGCAGGCTAACATCTCGGATGTAGTATTTTACAACATTCTTGCAGTATCGGCCCATACTTCTCGGTGGGAACATTATACACGTCTATAACGTAACATAGCCTAACGTAACCCATCTAGCAGCCGCTCGCTGGTAATGTTTTACAGAATCCCGTTCCTGTCGTCCCGTACATCTCGGTTGGGATGTTATATACGTCTACAGCGATATATATCCTAACGTAAGGCAGGCTAACATCTCGGATGTAGTATTTTACAACATTCTTGGAGTAACGGCCCCTACTTCTCGGTGGGAACATTATATAGGTCTATAACGTAATATAACCTAACCTAACAAATCTAGCCCCTCGATGGTAATGTTTTACAGAATACCGTTCGTGTCGTCCCGTAGGCCTCATTTCGGACGTTATATACGTCTACAGCGTTATATATCCTAACCTAAGGCAGTCTAGCATGTCGGTCGCAGTATTTTACGCCATTCCTGGCGTATCGGCTCTACTTCTCGGTGGGAACATTATACACGTCTATAACGTAACATAACCCAACCTAACCCATCTAGCCCCTCGCTGGTAATATTTTACAGAATCCCGTGCGTGTCGTCCCGTACATCTCGGTTGGTACATTATAAACGTCTAAAGCAATATATATACTAACCAAAGGCAGGCTAACATCTCGGATGAAGTATTATACGCCATTCCTGGCGTATCGGCCCCTACTTCACCGTGGGAGCATTATATAGGTTTATAACGTAACATAACCTAACCTAACACATCTAGCCCCTCGCTGGTAATGTTTTACAGAATACCGTTCGTGTCGTCCCGTAGGCCTCATTTCGGACGTTATATACGTCTACAGCGTTATATATCCTAACCTAAGGCAGTCTAGCATCTCGGTCGCAGTATTTTACGCCATTCCTGGCGTATCGGCTCTACTTCTCGGTGGGAACATTATACACGTCTATAACGTAACATAACCTAACCTAACACATCTAGCCCCTCGCTGGTAATGTTTTACAGAATCCAGTTCGTGTCGTCCAGAACGTCTCGGTTGGGATATTATATACGTCTATAGCGTTATATATCCTAACCTAAGGCAGGCTATCATCTCGGATGTAGTATTTTACAACATTCCTGGCGTATCGGCCCCTACTTCTCGGCGGGAACATTATATAGGTCTATAACGTAATATAACCTAACCTAACACATCTAGCCCCTCGCTTGTAATGTTTTACAGAATACCGTTCGTGTCGTCCCGTAGGCCTCGGATGGGACATTATATACGTCTACAGCGTTATATTTCCTAACGTAAGGCAGGCTAACATCTCGGATGTAGTATTTTACAACATTCTTGCAGTATCGGCCCATACTTCTCGGTGGGAGCATTATATACGTCTATAACGTAACATAACCTAACCTATCCCATCTAGCCCCTCGATGGCAATGTTTTACAGAATCCCGTTCGTGTCGTCCCGTACATCTCGGTTGGGATATTATATACGTCTACAGCGATATATATCCTAACCTAAGGCAGGCTAACTTCTCGGATATAGTATTTTACAGCATTCCTGTAGGATCAGCCTCTACTTCTCGGTGGGAACATTATATACGTCTATAACGTAATATAATCTAACCTAACACATCTAGCCCCTCGCTGGTAATGTTTTACAGAATCCAGTTCGTGTCGTCCAGAACGTCTCGGTTGGGATATTATATACGTCTATAGCGTTATAAATCCTAACCTAAGGCAGGCTATCATCTCGGATGTAGTATTTTACAACATTCCTGCCGTATCGGCCCCTACTTCTCGGCGGGAACATTATATAGGTCTATAACGTAAGATAACATAACCTAACACATCTAGCCCCTCGCTGGTAATGTTTTACAGAATACCGTTCGTGTCGTCCCGTAGGCCTCGGATGGGACATTATATACGTCTACAGCGTTACATTTCTTAACGCAAGGCAGGCTAACATCTCGGATGTAGTATTTTACAACATTCTTGCAGTATCGGCCCATACTTCTCGGTGGGAACATTATACACGTCTATAACGTAACATAGCCTAACGTAACCCATCTAGCAGCCGCTCGCTGGTAATGTTTTACAGAATCCCGTTCCTGTCGTCCCGTACATCTCGGTTGGGATGTTATATACGTCTACAGCGATATATATCCTAACGTAAGGCAGGCTAACATCTCGGATGTAGTATTTTACAACATTCTTGGAGTAACGGCCCCTACTTCTCGGTGGGAACATTATATAGGTCTATAACGTAATATAACCTAACCTAACAAATCTAGCCCCTCGATGGTAATGTTTTACAGAATACCGTTCGTGTCGTCCCGTAGGCCTCATTTCGGACGTTATATACGTCTACAGCGTTATATATCCTAACCTAAGGCAGTCTAGCATGTCGGTCGCAGTATTTTACGCCATTCCTGGCGTATCGGCTCTACTTCTCGGTGGGAACATTATACACGTCTATAACGTAACATAACCCAACCTAACCCATCTAGCCCCTCGCTGGTAATATTTTACAGAATCCCGTGCGTGTCGTCCCGTACATCTCGGTTGGTACATTATAAACGTCTAAAGCAATATATATACTAACCAAAGGCAGGCTAACATCTCGGATGAAGTATTATACGCCATTCCTGGCGTATCGGCCCCTACTTCACCGTGGGAGCATTATATAGGTTTATAACGTAACATAACCTAACCTAACACATCTAGCCCCTCGCTGGTAATATTTTGCAGAATCCCGTTCGTGTCGTCCCGTACATCTCGGTTGGTATATTATATACGTCTATAGCGTTATATGTCCTAACCAAAGGCAGGCTAACATCTAGGATGCAGTATTTTACAACATTCCTGGCGTATCGGCCCATACTTCTCGGTGGGAACATTATATACGTCTATAACGTAACATAACCTAACCTATCCCATCTAGCCCCTCGTTGGCAATGTTTTACAGAATCCCGTTCGTGTCGTCCCGTACATCTCGGTTGGGATATTATATACGTCTACTGCGATATATATCCTAACCTAAGGCAGGCTAACTTCTCGGATATAGTATTTTACAACATTCCTGTAGGATCAGCCTCTACTTCTCGGTGGGAACATTATATACGTCTATAACGTAATATAACCTAACCTAACACATCTAGCCCCTCGTTGGTAATGTTTTACAGAATCCCGGTTGTGTCGTCCCGTACGTCTCGGATGGGACATTATATACGTCTATAGCGTTATATATCTTAACCTAAGGCAGGCTAACATCTCGGATGCAGTATTTTACAACATTCCTGGCGTATCGGCCCATACTTCTCGGTGGGAACATTATATACGTCTATAACGTAACATAACCTAACCTATCCCATCTAGCCCCTCGATGGCAATGTTTTACAGAATCCCGTTCGTGTCGTCCCGTACATCTCGGTTGGAACATTATAAACGTCTAAAGCAATATATATCCTAACCTAAGGCAGGCTAACATCTCGGATGAAGTATTATACGCCATTCCTGGCGTATCGGCCCCTACTTCACCGTGGGCACATTATATAGGTCTATAACGTAACATAACCTAACCTAACACATCTAGCCCCTCGCTGGTAATATTTTGCAGAATCCCGTTCGTGTCGTCCCGTACATCTCGGTTGGTATATTATATACGTCTATAGCGTTATATATCCTAACCAAAGGCAGGCTAACATATAGGATGCAGTATTTTACAACATTCCTGGCGTATCGGCCCATACTTCTCGGTGGGAACATTATATAGGTCTATAACGTAATATAACCTAACCTAACAAATCTAGCCCCTCGCTGGTAATGTTTTACAGAATACCGTTCGTGTCGTCCCGTAGGCCTCATTTCGGACGTTATATACGTCTACAGCGTTATATATCCTAACCTAAGGCAGTCTAGCATCTCGGTCGCAGTATTTTACGCCATTCCTGGCGTATCGGCTCTACTTCTCGGTGGGAACATTATACACGTCTATAACGTAACATAACCTAACCTAACACATCTAGCCCCTCGCTGGTAATGTTTTACAGAATCCAGTTCGTGTCGTCCAGAACGTCTCGGTTGGGATATTATATACGTCTATAGCGTTATATATCCTAACCTAAGGCAGGCTATCATCTCGGATGTAGTATTTTACAACATTCCTGGCGTATCGGCCCCTACTTCTCGGCGGGAACATTATATAGGTCTATAACGTAATATAACCTAACCTAACACATCTAGCCCCTCGCTTGTAATGTTTTACAGAATACCGTTCGTGTCGTCCCGTAGGCCTCGGATGGGACATTATATACGTCTACAGCGTTATATTTCCTAACGTAAGGCAGGCTAACATCTCGGATGTAGTATTTTACAACATTCTTGCAGTATCGGCCCATACTTCTCGGTGGGAACATTATATACGTCTATAACGTAACATAACCTAACCTATCCCATCTAGCCCCTCGATGGCAATGTTTTACAGAATCCCGTTCGTGTCGTCCCGTACATCTCGGTTGGGATATTATATACGTCTACAGCGATATATATCCTAACCTAAGGCAGGCTAACTTCTCGGATATAGTATTTTACAACATTCCTGTAGGATCAGCCTCTACTTCTCGGTGGGAACATTATATACGTCTATAACGTAATATAATCTAACCTAACACATCTAGCCCCTCGCTGGTGATGTTTTACAGAATCCAGTTCGTGTCGTCCAGAACGTCTCGGTTGGGATATTATATACGTCTATAGCGTTATAAATCCTAACCTAAGGCAGGCTATCATCTCGGATGTAGTATTTTACAACATTCCTGCCGTATCGGCCCCTACTTCTCGGCGGGAACATTATATAGGTCTATAACGTAAGATAACATAACCTAACACATCTAGCCCCTCGCTGGTAATGTTTTACAGAATACCGTTCGTGTCGTCCCGTAGGCCTCGGATGGGACATTATATACGTCTACAGCGTTATATTTCTTAACGCAAGGCAGGCTAACATCTCGGATGTAGTATTTTACAACATTCTTGCAGTATCGGCCCATACTTCTCGGTGGGAACATTATACACGTCTATAACGTAACATAGCCTAACGTAACCCATCTAGCAGCCGCTCGCTGGTAATGTTTTACAGAATCCCGTTCCTGTCGTCCCGTACATCTCGGTTGGGATGTTATATACGTCTACAGCGATATATATCCTAACGTAAGGCAGGCTAACATCTCGGATGTAGTATTTTACAACATTCTTGGAGTAACGGCCCCTACTTCTCGGTGGGAACATTATATAGGTCTATAACGTAATATAACCTAACCTAACAAATCTAGCCCCTCGATGGTAATGTTTTACAGAATACCGTTCGTGTCGTCCCGTAGGCCTCATTTCGGACGTTATATACGTCTACAGCGTTATATATCCTAACCTAAGGCAGTCTAGCATGTCGGTCGCAGTATTTTACGCCATTCCTGGCGTATCGGCTCTACTTCTCGGTGGGAACATTATACACGTCTATAACGTAACATAACCCAACCTAACCCATCTAGCCCCTCGCTGGTAATATTTTACAGAATCCCGTGCGTGTCGTCCCGTACATCTCGGTTGGTACATTATAAACGTCTAAAGCAATATATATACTAACCTAAGGCAGGCTAACATCTCGGATGAAGTATTATACGCCATTCCTGGCGTATCGGCCCCTACTTCACCGTGGGAGCATTATATAGGTCTATAACGTAACATAACCTAACCTAACACATCTAGCCCCTCGCTGGTAATATTTTGCAGAATCCCGTTCGTGTCGTCCCGTACATCTCGGTTGGTATATTATATACGTCTATAGCGTTATATATCCTAACCAAAGGCAGGTTAACATCTAGGATGCAGTATTTTACAACATTCCTGGCGTATCGGCCCATACTTCTCGGTGGGAACATTATATACGTCTATAACGTAACATAACCTAACCTATCCCATCTAGCCCCTCGTTGGCAATGTTTTACAGAATCCCGTTCGTGTCGTCCCGTACATCTCGGTTGGGATATTATATACGTCTACAGCGATACATATCCTAACCTAAGGCAGGCTAACTTCTCGGATATAGTATTTTACAACATTCCTGTAGGATCAGCCTCTACTTCTCGGTGGGAACATTATATACGTCTATAACGTAATATAATCTAACCTAACACATCTAGCCCCTCGCTGGTAATGTTTTACAGAATCCAGTTCGTGTCGTCCAGAACGTCTCGGATGGGATATTATATACGTCTATAGCGTTATATATCCTAACCTAAGGCAGGGTATCATCTCGGATGTAGTATTTTACAACATTCCTGGCGTATCGGCCCCTACTTCTCGGCGAGAACATTATATAGGTCTATAACGAAATATAACCTAACCTAACACATCTAGCCCCTCGCTGGTAATGTTTTACAGAATACCGTTCGTGTCGTCCCGTAGGTCTCCGTTGGGACGTTATATACGCCTACAGCGTTATATATCCTAACCTAAGGCAGTCTAGCATCTCGGTCGCAATATTTTACGCCATTCCTGGCGTATCGGCTCTATATCTCGGTGGGAACATTATACAGGTCTATAACGTAACATAACCTAACCTAACCCATCTAGCCCCTCGTTGGCAATGTTTTACAGAATCCCGTTCGTGTCGTCCCGTACATCTCGGTTGGCATATTATATACGTCTATAGCGTTATATATCTTAACCTAAGGCAGGCTAACATCTCGGATGCAGTATTTTACAACATTCCTGGCGTATCGGCTCTACTTCTCGGTGGGAACATTATACACGTATATAACGTAACATAACCTAACCTATCCCATCTAGCCCCTCGTTGGCAATGTTTTACAGAATCCCGTTCGTGTCGTCCCGTACATCTCGGTTGGGATATTATATACGTCTACAGCGATATATATCCTAACCTAAGGCAGGCTAACTTCTCGGATATAGTATTTTACAACATTCCTGTAGGATCAGCCTCTACCTCTCGGTGGGAACATTATATACGTCTATAACGTAATATAATCTAACCTAACACATCTAGCCCCTCGCTGGTAATGTTTTACAGAATACCGTTCGTGTCGTCACGTAGGTCTCCGTTGGGACGTTATATACGTCTACAGCGTTATATATCCTAACCTAAGGCAGTCTAGCATCTCGGTCGCAATATTTTACGCCATTCCTGGCGTATCGGCTCTATATCTCGGTGGGAACATTATACAGGTCTATAACGTAACATAACCTAACCTAACCCATCTAGCCCCTCGTTGGCAATGTTTTACAGAATCCCGTTCGTGTCGTCCCGTACATCTCGGTTGGCATATTATATACGTCTATAGCGTTATATATCTTAACCTAAGGCAGGCTAACATCTCGGATGCAGTATTTTACAACATTCCTGGCGTATCGGCTCTACTTCTCGGTGGGAACATTATACACGTATATAACGTAACATAACCTAACCTATCCCATCTAGCCCCTCGTTGGCAATGTTTTACAGAATCCCGTTCGTGTCGTCCCGTACATCTCGGTTGGGATATTATATACGTCTACAGCGATATATATCCTAACCTAAGGCAGGCTAACTTCTCGGATATAGTATTTTACAACATTCCTGTAGGATCAGCCTCTACTTCTCGGTGGGAACATTATATACGTCTATAACGTAATATAACCTAACCTATCCCATCTAGCCCCTCGTTGGCAATGTTTTACAGAATCCCTTTTATGTCGTCCTGTACATCTCGGTTGGGATGTTATATACGTCTACAGCGATATATATCCTAACGTAAGGCAGGCTAACATGTCGGATGTAGTATTTTACAACATTCTTGGAGTATCGGCCCCTACTTCTCGGTGGGAACATTATATACGTCTATAACGTAATATAATCTAACCTAACACATCTAGCCCCTCGCTGGTAATGTTTTACAGAATACCGTTCGTGTCGTCCCGTAGGCCTCGTTTGGGACGTTATATACGTCTACAGCGTTACATATCCTAACCTAACGCAGTCTAGCATCTCGGTCGCAGTATTTTACGCCATTCCTGGCGTATCGGCTCTACTTCTCGGTGTTAACATTATACACCTCTATAACGTAACATAACCTAACCTAATCCATCTAGCCCCTCGCTGGTAATATTTTACAGAATCCCGTTCGTGTCGTCCCGTACATCTCGGTTGGAACATTATAAACGTCTGAAGCAATATATATCCTAACCTAAGGCAGGCTAACATCTCGGATGAAGTATTATACGCCATTCCTGGCGTATCGACCCCTACTTCACCGTGGGAACATTATACAGGTCTATAACGTAACATAACCTAACCTACCCCATCTAGCCCCTCGCTGGTAATGTTTTACAGAATCCCGTTCCTGTCGTCCCATACATCTCGGTTGTGATGTTATATACGTCTACAGCGATATATATCCTAACCTAAGGCAGGCTAACTTCTCGGATATAGTATTTTACAACATTCCTGTAGGATCAGCCTCTACTTCTCGGTGGGAACATTATATACTTCTATAACGTAATATAATCTAACCTAACACATCTAGCCCCTCGCTGGTAATGTTTTACAGAATCCAGTTCGTGTCGTCCAGAACGTCTCGGTTGGGATATTATATACGTCTATAGCGTTATATATCCTAACCTAAGGCAGGGTATCATCTCGGATGTAGTATTTTACAACATTCCTGGCGTATCGGCCCCTACTTCTCGGCGAGAACATTATATAGGTCTATAACGAAATATAACCTAACCTAACACATCTAGCCCCTCGCTGGTAATGTTTTACAGAATACCGTTCGTGTCGTCCCGTAGGTCTCGGTTGGGACGTTATATACGTCTACAGCGTTATATATCCTAACCTAAGGCAGTCTAGCATCTCGGTCGCAATATTTTACGCCATTCCTGGCGTATCGGCTCTACATCTCGGTGGGAACATTATGCACGTCTATAACGTAACATAACCTAACCTAACCCATCTAGCCCCTCGCTGGTAATGTTTTACAGAATCCCGTTTCTGTCGTCCCGTACATCTCGGTTGGGAAGTTATATACGTCTACAGCGATATATCCTAACCTAAGGCAGGCTAACATCTCGGATGAAGTATTATACGCCATTCCTGGCGTATCGGCCCCTACTTCACCGTGGGAACATTATACAGGTCTATAACGTAACATAACCTAACCTAACCCATCTAGCCCCTCGCTGGTAATGTTTTACAGAATCCCGTTCCTGTCGTCCCATACATCTCGGTTGTGATGTTATATACGTCTACAGCGATATATATCCTAACGTAAGGCAGGCTAACATCTCGGATGTAGTATTTTACAACATTCTTGGATTATCGGCCCATACTTCTCGGTGGGAACATTATATACGTCTATAACGTAACATAACCTAACCTATCCCATCTAGCCCCTCGTTGGCAATGTTTTACAGAATCCCGTTCGTGTCGTACCGTACATCTCGGTTGGCATATTATATACGTCTATAGCGTTATATATCTTAACCTAAGGCAGGCTAACATCTCGGATGCAGTATATTACAACATTCCTGGCGTATCGGCTCTACTTCTCGGTGGGAACATTATACACGTATATAACGTAACATAACCTAACCTAACCCATCTAGCCCCTCGCTGGTAATGTTTTACAGAATCCCGTTCCTGTCGTCCCGTACATCTCGGTTGAGATGTTATATTCGTCTACAGCGATATATATCCTAACGTAAGGCAGGCTAACATCTTGGATGTAGTATTTTACAACATTCTTGGAGTATCGGCCCCTACTTCTCGGTGGGAGCATTATATACGACTGTAACGTAACATAACCTAACCTATCCCATCTAGCCCCTCGTTGGCAATGTTTTACAGAATCCCGTTCGTGTCGTCCCGTACATCTCGGTTGGGATATTATATACGTCTACAGCGATATATATCCTAACCTAAGGCAGGCTAACGTCTCGGATATAGTATTTTACAACATTCCTGTAGGATCAGCCTCTACTTCTCGGTGGGAACATTATATACGTCTATAACGTAATATAACCTAACCTATCACATCTAGCGCCTCGCTGGTAATGTTTTACAGAATCCCGTTTATGTCGTCCTGTACATCTCGGTTGGGATATTATATACGCCTATAGCGTTATATATCTTAACCTAAGGCAGGCTAACATCTCGGATGCAGTATTTTACAACATTCCTGGCGTATCGGCTCTACTTCTCGGTGGGAACATTATACACGTCTATAACGTAACATAACTTAACCTAACCCATCTAGCCCCTCGCTGGTAATGTTTTACAGAATCCCGTTCCTGTCGTCCCGTACATCTTGGTTGGGATGTTATATTCGTCTACAGCGATATATATCCTAACGTAAGGCAGGCTAACATCTCGGATGCAGTATTTTACAACATTCCTGGCGTATCGGCTCTACTTCTCGGTGGGAACATTATACACGTCTATAACGTAACATAACCTAACCTAACCCATCTAGCCCCTCGCTGGTAATGTTTTACAGAATCCCGTTCCTGTCGTCCCGTACATCTCGGTTGGGATGTTATATACGTCTACAGCGATATATATCCTAACCTAAGGCAGGCTATCATCTCGGATGTAGTATTTTACAACATTCCTGGCGTATCGGCCCCTACTTCTCGGCGGGAACATTATATAGGTCTATAACGTAATCTAACCTAACCTAACACATCTAGCCCCTCGCTGGTAATGTTTTACAGAATCCCGTTCGTGACGTCCCGTACGTCTCTGTTGGGACATTATAAAAGTCTACAGCGTTATATATCCTAACCTAAGGCAGGCTAACATCTCGGTTGCAGTAATTTACAACATTCCTGGCGTATCGGCCCATACTTCTCGGTGGGAACATTATATAGGTCTATAACGTAACATAACCTAACCTAACACATCTAGCCCCTCGCTGGTAATGTTTTACAGAATCCCGTTCGTGTCGTCCCGTACGTCTCGGATGGGACATTATATACGTCTACAGCGTTATATATCCTAACCTAAGGCAGTCTAGCATCTCGGTCGCAGTATTTTACGCCATTCCTGGCGTATCGGCTCTACTTCTCGGTGGGAACATTATACACGTCTATAACGTAACATAACCTAACCTAACCCATCTAGCCCCTCGCTGGTAATATTTTACAGAATCCCGTTCGTGTCGTCCTGTACATCTTGGTTGGGATGTTATATACGTCTATAGCTTTATATATCCTAACCTAAGGCAGGCTAACATCTCGGATGCAGTATTTTACAACATTCCTGGCTTATCGGCCCATACTTCTCGGTGGGAACATTATACACGTCTATAACGTAACATAACCTAACCTAACCCATCTAGCCCCTCGATGGTAATGTTTTACAGAATCCCATTCGTGTCGTCCCGTACGTCTCGGATGGGACATTATATACGTCTACAGCGTTCTGTTTCCTAACGTAAGGCAGGCTAACAGCTCGGATGTAGTATTTTACAACATTCTTGGAGTATCGGCCCCTACTTCTCGGTGGGAACATTATATACGTCTACAACGTAACATAACCTAACCTATCCCATCTAGACCCTCGTTGGCAATGTTTTACAGAATCCCATTCCTGTCGTCCCGTACATCTCGGTTGGGAAGTTATATGCGTCTACAGCGATATATATCCTAACGTAAGGCAGGCTAACATCTCGGATGTAGTATTTTACAACATTCTTGGAGTATCGGCCCCTACTTCTCGGTGGGAACATTATATACGTCTACAACGTAACATAACCTAACCTAACCCATCTAGCCCCTCGCTTGTAATGTTTTACAGAATCCCGTTCCTCTCGTCCCGTACATCTCGGTTGGGATGTTATATTCGTCTACAGCGATATATATCCTAACGTAAGGCAGGCTAACATCTCGGATGCAGTATTTTACAACATTCCTGGCGTATCGGCTCTACTTCTCGGTGGGAACATTATACACGTATATAACGTAACATAACCTAACCTAACCCATCTAGCCCCTCGCTGGTAATGTTTTACAGAATCCCGTTCCTGTCGTCCCGTACATCTCGGTTGAGATGTTATATTCGTCTACAGCGATATATATCCTAACGTAAGGCAGGCTAACATCTTGGATGTAGTATTTTACAACATTCTTGGAGTATCGGCCCCTACTTCTCGGTGGGAGCATTATATACGTCTGTAACGTAACATAACCTAACCTATCCCATCTAGCCCCTCGTTGGCAATGTTTTACAGAATCCCGTTCGTGTCGTCCCGTACATCTCGGTTGGGATATTATATACGTCTACAGCGATATATATCCTAACCTAAGGCAGGCTAACGTCTCGGATATAGTATTTTACAACATTCCTGTAGGATCAGCCTCTACTTCTCGGAGGGAACATTATATACGTCTATAACGTAATATAACCTAACCTATCACATCTAGCGCCTCGCTGGTAATGTTTTACAGAATCCCGTTTATGTCGTCCTGTACATCTCGGTTGGGATATTATATACGCCTATAGCGTTATATATCTTAACCTAAGGCAGGCTAACATCTCGGATGCAGTATTTTACAACATTCCTGGCGTATCGGCTCTACTTCTCGGTGGGAACATTATACACGTCTATAACGTAACATAACTTAACCTAACCCATCTAGCCCCTCGCTGGTAATGTTTTACAGAATCCCGTTCCTGTCGTCCCGTACATCTTGGTTGGGATGTTATATTCGTCTACAGCGATATATATCCTAACGTAAGGCAGGCTAACATCTCGGATGCAGTATTTTACAACATTCCTGGCGTATCGGCTCTACTTCTCGGTGGGAACATTATACACGTCTATAACGTAACATAACCTAACCTAACCCATCTAGCCCCTCGCTGGTAATGTTTTACAGAATCCCGTTCCTGTCGTCCCGTACATCTCGGTTGGGATGTTATATACGTCTACAGCGATATATATCCTAACCTAAGGCAGGCTATCACCTCGGATGTAGTATTTTACAACATTCCTGGCGTATCGGCCCCTACTTCTCGGCGGGAACATTATATAGGTCTATAACGTAATCTAACCTAACCTAACACATCTAGCCCCTCGCTGGTAATGTTTTACAGAATCCCGTTCGTGACGTCCCGTACGTCTCTGTTGGGACATTATAAAAGTCTACAGCGTTATATATCCTAACCTAAGGCAGGCTAACATCTCGGTTGCAGTAATTTACAACATTCCTGGCGTATCGGCCCATACTTCTCGGTGGGAACATTATATAGGTCTATAACGTAACATAACCTAACCTAACACATCTAGCCCCTCGCTGGTAATGTTTTACAGAATCCCGTTCGTGTCGTCCCGTACGTCTCGGATGGGACATTATATACGTCTACAGCGTTATATTTCCTAACGTAAGGCAGGCTAACATCTCGGATGTAGTATTTTACAACATTCTTGGAGTATCGGCCCATACTTCTCGGTGGGAACATTATATACGTCTATAACGTAACATAACCTAACCTATCCCATCTAGCCCCTGGTTGGCAATGTTTTACAGAATCCCGTCCGTGTCGTCCCGTACATCTCGGTTGGCATATTATATACGTCTATAGCGTTATATATCTCAACCTAAGGCAGGCTAACATCTCGGATGCAGTGTTTTACAACATTCCTGGCGTATCGGCTCTACTTCTCGGTGGGAACATTATACACGTATATAACGTAACATAACCTAACCTAACCCATCTAGCCCCTCGCTGGTAATGTTTTACAGAATCCCGTTCCTGTCGTCCCGTACATCTCGGTTGGGATGTTATATTCGTCTACAGCGATATATATCCTAACGAAAGGCAGGCTAACATCTCGGATGCAGTATTTTACAACATTCCTGGCGTATCGGCTCTACTTCTCGGAGGGAACATTATACACGTCTATAACGTAACATAACCTAACCTAACCCATCTAGCCCCTCGCTGGTAATATTTTACAGAATCCCGTTCGTGTCGTCCCGTACATCTCGGTTGGAACATTATAAACGTCTAAAGCAATATATATCCTAACCTATGGCAGGCTAACATCTCGGGTGAAGTATTATACGCCATTCCTGGCGTATCGGCCCCTACTTCACCGTGGGAACATTATATAGGTCTATAACGTAACATAACCTAACCTAACCCATCTAGCCCCTCGCTGGTAATGTTTTACAGAATCCCGTTCGTGACGTCCCGTACGTCTCTGTTGGGACATTATAAAAGTCTACAGCGTTATATATCCTAACCTAAGGCAGGCTAACATCTCGGTTGCAGTAATTTACAACATTCCTGGCGTATCGGCCCATACTTCTCGGTGGGAACATTATATAGGTCTATAACGTAACATAACCTAACCTAACACATCTAGCCCCTCGCTGGTAATGTTTTACAGAATCCCGTTCGTGTCGTCCCGTACGTCTCGGATGGGACATTATATACGTCTACAGCGTTATATTTCCTAACGTAAGGCAGGCTAACATCTCGGATGTAGTATTTTACAACATTCTTGGAGTATCGGCCCATACTTCTCGGTGGGAACATTATATACGTCTATAACGTAACATAACCTAACCTATCCCATCTAGCCCCTGGTTGGCAATGTTTTACAGAATCCCGTTCGTGTCGTCCCGTACATCTCGGTTGGCATATTATATACGTCTATAGCGTTATATATCTCAACCTAAGGCAGGCTAACATCTCGGATGCAGTATTTTACAACATTCCTGGCGTATCGGCTCTACTTCTCGGTGGGAACATTATACACGTATATAACGTAACATAACCTAACCTAACCCATCTAGCCCCTCGCTGGTAATGTTTTACAGAATCCCGTTCCTGTCGTCCCGTACATCTCGTTTGGGATGTTATATTCGTCTACAGCGATATATATCCTAACGTAAGGCAGGCTAACATCTCGGATGTAGTATTTTACAACATTCTTGGAGTATCGGCCCCTACTTCTCGGTGGGAGCATTATATACGTCTGTAACGTAACATAACCTAACCTATCCCATCTAGCCCCTCGTTGGCAATGTTTTACAGAATCCCGTTCGTGTCGTCCCGTACATCTCGGTTGGGATATTATATACGTCTACAGCGATATATATCCTAACCTAAGGCAGGCTAACTTTTCGGATATAGTATTTTACAACATTCCTGTAGGATCAGCCTCTACTTCTCGGTGGGAACATTATATACGTCTATAACGTAATATAACCTAACCTATCACATCTAGCCCCTCGCTGGTAATGTTTTACAGAATCCCGTTTTTGTCATCCTGTACATCTCGGTTGGGATGTTATATACGTCTACAGCGATAAATATCCTAACGTAAGGCAGGCTAACATGTCGGATGTAGTATTTTACAACATTCTTGGAGTATCGGCCCCTACTTCTCGGTGGGAACATTATATACGTCTATAACGTAATATAATCTAACCTAACACATCTAGCCCCTCGCTGGTAATGCTTTACAGAATACCGTTCGTGTCGTCCCGCAGGCCTCGTTTGGGACGGTACATACGTCTACAGCGTTATATATCCTAACCTAAGGCAGTCTAGCATCTCGGTCGCAGTATTTTACGCCATTCCTGGCGTATCGGCTCTACTTCTCGGTGTTAACATTATACACCTCTATAACGTAACATAACCTAACCTAATCCATCTAGCCCCTGGCTGGTAATATTTTACAGAATCCCGTTCGTGTCGTCCCGTACATCTCGGTTGGAACATTATAAACGTCTGAAGCAATATATATCCTAACCTAAGGCAGGCTAACATCTCGGATGAAGTATTATACGCCATTCCTGGCGTATCGGCCCCTACTTCACCGTGGGAACATTATATAGGTCTATAACGTAACATAACCTAACCTAACACATCTAGCCCCTCGCTGGTAATGTTTCACAGAATCCCGTTCGTGTCGTCCCGTACGTCTCGGATGGGACATTATATACGTCTACAGCGTTATATTTCCTAACGTAAGGCAGGCTAACATCTCGGATGTAGTATTTTACAACATTCTTGGAGTATCGGCCCATACTTCTCGGTGGGAACATTATATACGTCTATAACGTAACATAACCTAACCTATCCCATCTAGCCCCTGGTTGGCAATGTTTTACAGAATCCCGTCCGTGTCGTCCCGTACATCTCGGTTGGCATATTATATACGTCTATAGCGTTATATATCTCAACCTAAGGCAGGCTAACATCTCGGATGCAGTGTTTTACAACATTCCTGGCGTATCGGCTCTACTTCTCGGTGGGAACATTATACACGTATATAACGTAACATAACCTAACCTAACCCATCTAGCCCCTCGCTGGTAATGTTTTACAGAATCCCGTTCCTGTCGTCCCGTACATCTCGGTTGGGATGTTATATTCGTCTACAGCGATATATATCCTAACGAAAGGCAGGCTAACATCTCGGATGCAGTATTTTACAACATTCCTGGCGTATCGGCTCTACTTCTCGGAGGGAACATTATACACGTCTATAACGTAACATAACCTAACCTAACCCATCTAGCCCCTCGCTGGTAATATTTTACAGAATCCCGTTCGTGTCGTCCCGTACATCTCGGTTGGAACATTATAAACGTCTAAAGCAATATATATCCTAACCTATGGCAGGCTAACATCTCGGGTGAAGTATTATACGCCATTCCTGGCGTATCGGCCCCTACTTCACCGTGGGAACATTATATAGGTCTATAACGTAACATAACCTAACCTAACCCATCTAGCCCCTCGCTGGTAATGTTTTACAGAATCCCGTTCGTGACGTCCCGTACGTCTCTGTTGGGACATTATAAAAGTCTACAGCGTTATATATCCTAACCTAAGGCAGGCTAACATCTCGGTTGCAGTAATTTACAACATTCCTGGCGTATCGGCCCATACTTCTCGGTGGGAACATTATATAGGTCTATAACGTAACATAACCTAACCTAACACATCTAGCCCCTCGCTGGTAATGTTTTACAGAATCCCGTTCGTGTCGTCCCGTACGTCTCGGATGGGACATTATATACGTCTACAGCGTTATATTTCCTAACGTAAGGCAGGCTAACATCTCGGATGTAGTATTTTACAACATTCTTGGAGTATCGGCCCATACTTCTCGGTGGGAACATTATATACGTCTATAACGTAACATAACCTAACCTATCCCATCTAGCCCCTGGTTGGCAATGTTTTACAGAATCCCGTTCGTGTCGTCCCGTACATCTCGGTTGGCATATTATATACGTCTATAGCGTTATATATCTCAACCTAAGGCAGGCTAACATCTCGGATGCAGTATTTTACAACATTCCTGGCGTATCGGCTCTACTTCTCGGTGGGAACATTATACACGTATATAACGTAACATAACCTAACCTAACCCATCTAGCCCCTCGCTGGTAATGTTTTACAGAATCCCGTTCCTGTCGTCCCGTACATCTCGTTTGGGATGTTATATTCGTCTACAGCGATATATATCCTAACGTAAGGCAGGCTAACATCTCGGATGTAGTATTTTACAACATTCTTGGAGTATCGGCCCCTACTTCTCGGTGGGAGCATTATATACGTCTGTAACGTAACATAACCTAACCTATCCCATCTAGCCCCTCGTTGGCAATGTTTTACAGAATCCCGTTCGTGTCGTCCCGTACATCTCGGTTGGGATATTATATACGTCTACAGCGATATATATCCTAACCTAAGGCAGGCTAACTTTTCGGATATAGTATTTTACAACATTCCTGTAGGATCAGCCTCTACTTCTCGGTGGGAACATTATATACGTCTATAACGTAATATAACCTAACCTATCACATCTAGCCCCTCGCTGGTAATGTTTTACAGAATCCCGTTTTTGTCGTCCTGTACATCTCGGTTGGGATGTTATATACGTCTACAGCGATAAATATCCTAACGTAAGGCAGGCTAACATGTCGGATGTAGTATTTTACAACATTCTTGGAGTATCGGCCCCTACTTCTCGGTGGGAACATTATATACGTCTATAACGTAATATAATCTAACCTAACACATCTAGCCCCTCGCTGGTAATGCTTTACAGAATACCGTTCGTGTCGTCCCGCAGGCCTCGTTTGGGACGGTACATACGTCTACAGCGTTATATATCCTAACCTAAGGCAGTCTAGCATCTCGGTCGCAGTATTTTACGCCATTCCTGGCGTATCGGCTCTACTTCTCGGTGTTAACATTATACACCTCTATAACGTAACATAACCTAACCTAATCCATCTAGCCCCTGGCTGGTAATATTTTACAGAATCCCGTTCGTGTCGTCCCGTACATCTCGGTTGGAACATTATAAACGTCTGAAGCAATATATATCCTAACCTAAGGCAGGCTAACATCTCGGATGAAGTATTATACGCCATTCCTGGCGTATCGGCCCCTACTTCACCGTGGGAACATTATATAGGTCTATAACGTAACATAACCTAACCTAACACATCTAGCCCCTCGCTGGTAATGTTTCACAGAATCCCGTTCGTGTCGTCCCGTACGTCTCGGATGGGACATTATATACGTCTACAGCGTTATATTTCCTAACGTAAGGCAGGCTAACATCTCGGATGTAGTATTTTACAACATTCTTGGAGTATCGGCCCATACTTCTCGGTGGGAACATTATATACGTCTATAACGTAACATAACCTAACCTAACCCATCCAGCCCCTCGCTGGTAATATTTTACAGAATCCCGTTCGTGTCGTCACGTACATCTCGGTTGGGATATTATATACGTCTATAGCGTTATATATCTTAACCTAAGGCAGGCTAACATCTCGGATGCAGTATTTTACAACATTCCTGGCGTTTCGGCTCTACTTCTCGGTGGGAACATTATACACGTATATAACGTAACATAACCTAACCTAACCCATCTAGCCCCTCGCTGGTAATGTTTTACAGAATCCCGTTCCTGTCGTCCCGTACATCTCGGTTGGAACATTATAAACGTCTACAGCGATATATATCCGAACGTAAGGCAGGCTAACATCTCGGATGTAGTATTTTACAACATTCTTGGAGTATCGGCCCCTACTTCTCGGTGGGAGCATTATATACGTCTGTAACGTAACATAACCTAACCTATCCCATCTAGCCCCTCGTTGGCAATGTTTTACAGAATCCCGTTCGTGTCGTCCCGTACATCTCGGTTGGGATATTATATACGTCTACAGCGATATATATCCTAACCTAAGGCAGGCTAACTTCTCGGATATAGTATTTTACAACATTCCTGGCGTATCGGCTCTACTTCTCGGTGGGAACATTATACACGTCTATAACGTAACATAACCTAACCTAACCCATCTAGCCCCTCGCTGGTAATATTTGCAGAATCCCGTTCGTGTCGTCCCGTACATCTCGGTTGGTATATTATATACGTCTATAGCGTTATATATCCTAACCAAAGGCAGGCTAACATCTAGGATGCAGTATTTTACAACATTCCTGGCGTATCGGCCCATACTTCTCGGTGGGAACATTATATACGTCTATAACGTAACATAACCTAACCTATCCCATCTAGCCCCTCGTTGGCAATGTTTTACAGAATCCCGTTCGTGTCGTCCCGTACATCTCGGTTGGGATATTATATACGTCTACAGCGATATATATCCTAACCTAAGGCAGGCTAACTTCTCGGATATAGTATTTTACAACATTCCTGTAGGATCAGCCTCTACTTCTCGGTGGGAACATTATATACGTCTATAACGTAATATAATCTAACCTAACACATCTAGCCCCTCGCTGGTAATGTTTTACAGAATCCAGTTCGTGTCGTCCAGAACGTCTCGGTTGGGATATTATATACGTCTATAGCGTTATATATCCTAACCTAAGGCAGGGTATCATCTCGGATGTAGTATTTTACAACATTCCTGGCGTATCGGCCCCTACTTCTCGGCGAGAACATTATATAGGTCTATAACGAAATATAACCTAACCTAACACATCTAGCCCCTCGCTGGTAATGTTTTACAGAATACCGTTCGTGTCGTCCCGTAGGTCTCGGTTGGGACGTTATATACGTCTACAGCGTTATATATCCTAACCTAAGGCAGTCTAGCATCTCGGTCGCAATATTTTACGCCATTCCTGGCGTATCGGCCCTACATCTCGGTGGGAACATTATGCACGTCTATAACGTAACATAACCTAACCTAACCCATCTAGCCCCTCGCTGGTAATGTTTTACAGAATCCCGTTTCTGTCGTCCCGTACATCTCGGTTGTAAAGTTATATACGTCTACAGCGATATATCCTAACCTAAGGCAGGCTAACATCTCGGATGAAGTATTATACACCATTCCTGGCGTATCGGCCCCTACTTCACCGTGGGAACATTATACAGGTCTATAACGTAACATAACCTAACCTAACCCATCTAGCCCCTCGCTGGTAATGTTTTACAGAATCCCGTTCCTGTCGTCCCATACATCTCGGTTGTGATGTTATATACGTCTACAGCGATATATATCCTAACGTAAGGCAGGCCAACATCTCGGATGTAGTATTTTACAACATTCTTGGATTATCGGCCCATACTTCTCGGTGGGAACATTATATACGTCTATAACGTAACATAACCTAACCTATCCCATCTAGCCCCTCGTTGGCAATGTTTTACAGAATCCCGTTCGTGTCGTCCCGTACATCTCGGTTGGCATATTATATACGTCTATAGCGTTATATATCTTAACCTAATGCAGGCTAACATCTCGGATGCAGTATATTACAACATTCCTTGCGTATCGGCTCTACTTCTCGGTGGGAACATTATACACGTATATAACGTAACATAACCTAACCTAACCCATCTAGCCCCTCGCTGGTAATGTTTTACAGAATCCCGTTCCTGTCATCCCGTACATCTCGGTTGGGATGTTATATACGTCTACAGCGATATATATCCTAACCTAAGGCAGGCTATCATCTCGGATGTAGTATTTTACAACATTCCTGGCATATCGGCCCCTACTTCTCGGTGGGAACAATATATACGTTTATAACGTATCACAACCTAACCTAACCCATCTAGCCCCTCGCTGGTAATGTTTTACAGAATCCCGTTCCTGACGTCCCGTCTCTGTTGGGACATTATAAACGTCTACAGCGTTATATATCCTAACCTAAGGCAGGCTAACATCTCGGTTGCAGTATTTTACAATATTCCTGGCGTATCGGCCCATACTTCTCGGTGGGAACATTATATAGGTCTATAACGTAACATAACTTAACCTATCACATCTAGCCGCTCGCTGGTAATGTTTTACCGAATCCCGTTCGTGTCGTCCCCTACGTCTCGGTTGGGACATTATATACGTCTACAGCGTTATATATCCTAACCTAAGGCAGGCTAACATCTCGGATGAAGTATTTTACGCCATTCCTGGCGTATCGTCTCTACTTCTCGGTGGGAACATTATACACGTCTATAACGTAACATAACCTAACCTAACCCATCTAGCCCCTCGCTGGTAATTTTTAACAGAATCCCGTTCCTGTCGTCCCGTACATCTCGGTTGGGATGTTATATTCGTCTACAGCGATATATATCCTAACGTAAGGCAGGCTAACATCTCGGATGCAGTGTTTTACAACATTCCTGGCGTATCGGCTCTACTTCTCGGTCGGAACATTATATACGTCTACAACGTAACATAACCTAACCTATCCCATCTAGCCCCTCGTTGGCAATGTTTTACAGAATCCCGTTCGTGTCGTCCCGTACATCTCGGTTGGGATATTATATACGTCTATAGCGTTATATATCCTAACCTGAGGCAGGCTAACATGTCGGATGCAGTATTTTACAACATTCCTGGCATATCGGCCCCTACTTCTCGGTGGGAACATTATATACGTTTATAACGTATCACAACCTAACCTAACCCATCTAGCCCCTCGCTGGTAATGTTTTACGGAATCCCGTTCCTGACGTCCCGTACGTCTCTGTTGGGACATTATAAACGTCTACAGCCTTATATATCCTAACCTAAGGCAGGTTAACATCTCGGTTGCAGTATTTTACAACATTCCTGGCGTATCGGCCCATACTTCTCGGTGGGAACATTATATACGTCTATAACGTAACATAACCTAACCTATCCCATCTAGCCCCTCGTTGGCAATGTTTTACAGAATCCCGTTCGTGTCGTCCCGTACATCTCGGTTGGGATATTATATACGTCTACAGCGATATATATCCTAACCTAAGGCAGGCTATCATCTCGGATGTAGTATTTTACAACATTCCTGGCGTATCGGCTCTACTTCTCGGTGGGAACATTATACACGTCTATAACGTAACATAACCTAACCTAACCCATCTAGCCCCTCGCTGGTAATGTTTTACAGAATCCCGTTCCTGTCGTCCCGTACATCTCGTTTGGGATGTTATATACGTCTACAGCGATATATATCCTAACCTAAGGCAGGCTATCATCTCGGATGTAGTATTTTACAACATTCCTGGCGTATCGGCTCTACTTCTCGGTGGGAACATTATATACGTTTATAACGTATCACAACCGAACCTAACCCATCTAGCCCCTCGCTGGTAATGTTTTACAGAATCCCGTTCCTGTCGTCCCGTACATCTCGGTTGGAACATTATAAACGTCTACAGCGATATATATCCGAACGTAAGGCAGGCTAACATCTCGGATGTAGTATTTTACAACATTCTTGGAGTGTCGGCCCCTACTTCTCGGTGGGAACATTATATACGTCTACAACGTAACATAACTTAACCTATCCCATCTAGCCCCTCGTTGGCAATGTTTTACAGAATCCCGTTCGTGTCGTCCCGTACATCTCGGTTGGGATATTATATACGTCTATAGCGTTATATATCCTAACCTGAGGCAGGCTAACATGTCGGATGCAGTATTTTACAACATTCCTGGCATATCGGCCCCTACTTCTCGGTGGGAACATTATATACGTTTATAACGTATCACAACCTAACCTAACCCATCTAGCCCCTCGCTGGTAATGTTTTACGGAATCCCGTTCCTGACGTCCCGTACGTCTCTGTCGGGACATTATAAACGTCTACAGCGTTATATATCCTAACCTAAGGCAGGCTAACATCTCGGTTGCAGTATTTTACAACATTCCTGGCGTATCGGCCCATACTTCTCGGTGGGAACATTATATACGTCTATAACGTAACATAACCTAACCTATCCCATCTAGCCCCTCGTTGGCAATGTTTTACAGAATCCTGTTCGTGTGGCCCCGTACATCTCGGTTGGGATATTATATACGTCTATAGCGTTATATATCTTAACCTAAGGCAGGCTAACATCTCGGATGCAGTATTTTACAACATTCCTGGCGTATCGGCTCTACTTCTCGGTGGGAACATTATACACGTCTATAACGTAACATAACTTAACCTAACCCATCTAGCCCCTCGCTGGTACTGTTTTACAGAATCCCGTTCCTGTCGTCCCGTACATCTCGGTTGGGATGTTATATTCGTCTACAGCGATATATATCCTAACGTAAGGCAGGCTAACATCTCGGATGCAGTGTTTTACAACATTCCTGGCGTATCGGCTCTACTTCTCGGTCGGAACATTATATACGTCTACAACGTAACATAACCTAACCTATCCCATCTAGCCCCTCGTTGGCAATGTTTTACAGAATCCCGTTCGTGTCGTCCCGTACATCTCGGTTGGGATATTATATACGTCTATAGCGTTATATATCCTAACCTGAGGCAGGCTAACATGTCGGATGCAGTATTTTACAACATTCCTGGCATATCGGCCCCTACTTCTCGGTGGGAACATTATATACGTTTATAACGTATCACAACCTAACCTAACCCATCTAGCCCCTCGCTGGTAATGTTTTACGGAATCCCGTTCCTGACGTCCCGTACGTCTCTGTTGGGACATTATAAACGTCTACAGCCTTATATATCCTAACCTAAGGCAGGTTAACATCTCGGTTGCAGTATTTTACAACATTCCTGGCGTATCGGCCCATACTTCTCGGTGGGAACATTATATACGTCTATAACGTAACATAACCTAACCTATCCCATCTAGCCCCTCGTTGGCAATGTTTTACAGAATCCCGTTCGTGTCGTCCCGTACATCTCGGTTGGGATATTATATACGTCTACAGCGATATATATCCTAACCTAAGGCAGGCTATCATCTCGGATGCAGTATTTTACAACATTCCTGGCGTATCGGCTCTACTTCTCGGTGGGAACATTATACACGTCTATAACGTAACATAACCTAACCTAACCCATCTAGCCCCTCGCTGGTAATTTTTTACAGAATCCCGTTCCTGTCGTCCCGTACATCTCGGTTGGGACGTTATATACGTCTACAGCGATATATATCCTAACCTAAGGCAGGCTAACATCTCGGATGCAGTATTTTACAACATTCCTGGCGTATCGGCCCGTACTTCTCGGTGGGAACATTATACACGTCTATAACGTAACATAACCTAACCTAACCCATCTAGCCCCTCGCTGGTAATGTTTTACAGAATCCCGTTCCTGTCCTCCCGTACATCTCGGATGGGATGTTATATGCTTCTACAGCGATATATATCCTAACGTAAGGCAGGCTAACATCGCGGATGTAGTATTTTACAACATTCTTGGAGTATCGGCCCCTACTTCTCGGTGGGAACATTATATACGTCTGTAACGTAACATAACCTAACCTATCCCACCTAGCCCCTCGTTGGCAATGTTTTACAGAATCCCATTCGTGTCGTCCCGTACATCTCGGTTGGGATATTATATACGTCTACAGCGATATATATCCTAACCTAAGGCAGGCTAACTTCTCGGATATATTATTTTACAACATTCCTGGCATATCGGCCCCTACTTCTCGGTGGGAACATTATATACGTTTATAACGTATCACAACCTAATCTAGCCCATCTAGCCCCTCGCTGGTAATGATTTACAGAATCCCGTTCCTGTCGTCCCGTACGTCTCGGATGGGACATTATAAACTTCTACAGCGTTATATATCCTAACCTAAGGCAGGCTAACATCTCGGTTGCAGTATTTTACAACATTCCTGCCGTATCGGCCCATACTTCTCGGTGGGAACATTATATAGGTCTATAAGGTAACATAACCTAACCTAACACATCTAGCCCCTCGCTGGTAATGTTTTACAGAGTCCCGTTCATGTCGTACCGTACGTCTCGGATGGGACATTATATCCGTCTACAGCGTTATATATCTTAACTTAAGGCAGGCTAACATCTCGGATGCAGTATTTTACGACATTCCTGGCGTATCAGCCCCTACTTCTCAGTGGGAACATTATATACGTCTGTAACGTAACATAACCTAACCTATCCCATCTAGCCCCTCGTTGGCAATGTTTTACAGAATCCCGTTCGTGTCGTCCCGTACATCTCGGTTGGGATGTTATATACGTCTACAGCGATATATATCCTAACGTAAGGCAGGCTAATATGTCGGATGTAGTATTTTACAACATTCTTGGAGTATCGGCCCCTACTTCTCGGTGGGAACATTATATACGTCAATAACGTAACATACCCTAACCTAACCCATCTAGCCCCTCGCTGGCAATGTTTTACAGAATCCCGTTCCTGTCGTCCCGTACGTCTCTGTTGGGACATTATAAACGTCTACAGCGTTATATATCCTAACCTAAGGCAGGCTAACATCTCGGTTGCTGTATTTTACAACATTCCTGGCGTATCGGCCCATACTTCGCGGTGGGAACTTTATATAGGTCTATAACGTAACATAACCTAACCTAACCCATCTGGCCCCTCGCTGGCAATGTTTTACAGAATCCCGTTCCTGTCGTCCCGTACATCTCGGTTGGGATGTTATATACGTCTACAGCGATATATATCCTAACCTAAGGCAGGCTATCATCTCGGATGTAGTATTTTACAACATTCCTGGCGTATCGGCCCCTACTTCTCGGCGGGAACATTATATAGGTCTATAACGTAATCTAACCTAACCTAACACATCTAGCCCCTCGCTGGTAATGTTTTACAGAATACCGTTCGTGTCGTCCCGTAGGTCTCGTTTGGGACGTTATATACGTCTACAGCGTTATATATCCTAACCTAAGGCAGTCTACCATCTCGGTCGCAGTATTTTACGCCATTCCTGGCGTATCGGCTCTACTTCTCGGTGGGAACATTATACACGTCTATAACGTAACATAACCTAACCTAACCCATCTAGGCCCTCGCTGGTAATGTTTTACAGAATCCCGTTCCTGTCGTCCCGTACATCTCGGTTGGAACATTATAAACGTCTAAAGCAATATATATCCTAACCTAAGGCAGGCTAACATCTCGGATGAAGTATTATACGCCATTCCTGGCGTATCGGCCCGTACTTCACCGTGGGAACATTATACACGTCTATAACGTAGCATAACCTAACCTAACCCATTTAGCCCCTCGCTGGTAATATTTTACAGAATCCCGTTCGTGTCGTCCTGTACATCTGGGTTGGGACATTATATACGTCTATAGCGTTATATATCCTAACCTAAGGCAGGCTAACATCTCGGATGCAGTATTTTACAACATTCCTGGCGTATCGGCCCATACTTCTCGGTGGGAACATTATACACGTCTATAACGTAACATAACCTAACCTAACCCATCTAGCCCCTCGCTGGTAATGTTTTACAGAATCCCGTTCGTGTCGTCCCGTACGTCTCGGATGGGACATTATATACGTCTACAGCGTTATATTTCCTAACGTAAGGCAGGCTAGCATCTCGGATGTAGTATTTTACAACATTCTTGGAGTATCGGCCCATACTTCTCGGTGGGATCATTATATACGTCTATAACGTAACATAACCTAACCTATCCCATCTAGCCCCTCGTTGGCAATGTTTTACAGAATCCCGTTCGTGTCGTCCCGTACATCTCGGTTGGGATATTATATACGTCTATAGCGTTATATATCTTAACCTAAGGCAGGCTAACATCTCGGATGCAGTATTTTACAACATTCCTGGCGTATCGGCTCTACTTCTCGGTGGGAACATTATACACGTCTATAACGTAACATAACCTAACCTAACCCATCTAGCCCCTCGCTGGTAATTTTTTACAGAATCCCGTTCCTGTCGTCCCGTACATCTCGGTTGGGATGTTATATACGTCTACAGCGATATATATCCTAACCTAAGGCAGGCTAACATCTCGGATGCAGTATTTTACAACATTCCTGGCGTATCGGCCCGTACTTCTCGGTGGGAACATTATACACGTCTATAACGTAACATAACCTAACCTAACCCATCTAGCCCCTCGCTGGTAATGTTTTACAGAATCCCGTTCCTGTCGTCCCGTACATCTCGGATGGGATGTTATATGCTTCTACAGCGATATATATCCTAACGTAAGGCAGGCTAACATCTCGGATGTAGTATTTTACAACATTCTTGGAGTATCGGCCCCTACTTCTCGGTGGGAACATTATATACGTCTGTAACGTAACATAACCTAACCTATCCCACCTAGCCCCTCGTTGGCAATGTTTTACAGAATCCCATTCGTGTCGTCCCGTACATCTCGGTTGGGATATTATATACGTCTACAGCGATATATATCCTAACCTAAGGCAGGCTAACTTCTCGGATATATTATTTCACAACATTCCTGGCATATCGGCCCCTACTTCTCGGTGGGAACATTATATACGTTTATAACGTATCACAACCTAATCTAACCCATCTAGCCCCTCGCTGGTAATGATTTACAGAATCCCGTTCCTGTCGTCCCGTACGTCTCGGATGGGACATTATAAACTTCTACAGCGTTATATATCCTAACCTAAGGCAGGCTAACATCTCGGTTGCAGTATTTTACAACATTCCTGCCGTATCGGCCCATACTTCTCGGTGGGAACATTATATAGGTCTATAAGGTAACATAACCTAACCTAACACATCTAGCCCCTCGCTGGTAATGTTTTACAGAGTCCCGTTCATGTCGTCCCGTACGTCTCGGATGGGACATTATATACGTCTACAGCGTTATATTTCCAAAGGCAAGGCAGGCTAACATCTCGGATGTAGTATTTTACAACATTCTTGGAGTATCGGCCCATACTTCTCGGTGGGAACATTATATACGTCTATAAAGTAACATAACCTAACCTAACCCATCTAGCCCATCGTTGGCAATGTTCTACAGAATCCCGTTCGTGTCGTCCCGTACATCTCGGATGGGATATTATATACGTCTATAGCGTTATATATCTTAACCTAAGGCAGGCTAACATCTCGGATGCAGTATTTTACAACATTCCTGGCGTATCGGCTCTACTTCTCGGTGGGAATATTATACACGTCTATAACGTAACATAACCTAACCTAACCCATCTGGCCCCTCGCTGGCAATGTTTTACAAAATCCCGTTCCTGTCGTCCCGTACATCTCGGTTGGGATGTTATATACGTCTACAGCGATATATATCCTAACGTAGGGCAGGCTAACATCTCGGATGTAGTATTTTACAACATTCTTGGAGTATCGGCTCTACTTCTCGGTGGGAACATTATATACGTCTACAACGTAACATAACCTAACCTAACCCATCTAGCCCCTCGCTTGTAATGTTTTACAGAATCCCGTTCCTGTCGTCCCGTACACCTCGGTTGGGATGTTATATTCGTCTACAGCGATATATATCCTAACGTAGGGCAGGCTAACATCTCGGATGTAGTATTTTACAACATTCTTGGAGTATCGGCTCTACTTCTCGGTGGGAACATTATATACGTCTACAACGTAACATAACCTAACCTAACCCATCTAGCCCCTCGCTTGTAATGTTTTACAGAATCCCGTTCCTGTCGTCCCGTACACCTCGGTTGGGATGTTATATTCGTCTACAGCGATATATATACTAACGTAAGGCAGGCTAACATCTCGGATGCAGTATTTTACAACATTCCTGGCGTATCGACTCTACTTCTCGGTGGGAACATTATACACGTCTATAACGTAACATAACCTAACCTAACCCATCTAGCCCCTCGCTGGTAATGTTTTACAGAATCCCGTTCCTGTCGTCCCGTACATCTCGGTTGGCATGTTATATACGTCTACAGCGATATATATCCTAACCTAAGGCAGGCTATCATCTCGGATGTAGTATTTTACAACATTCCTGGCGTATCGGCCCCTACTACTCGGCGGGAACATTATACAGGTCTATAACGTAATCTAACCTAACCTAACACATCTAGCCCCTCGCTGGTAATGTTTTACAGAATACCGTTCGTGTCGTCCCGTAGGTCTCGTTTGGGACGTTATATACGTCTACAGCGTTATATATCCTAACCTAAGGCAGTCTACCATCTCGGTCGCAGTATTTTACGCCATTCCTGGCGTATCGGCTCTACTTCTCGGTGGGAACATTATAGACGTCTATAACGTAACATAACCTAACCTAACCCATCTAGGCCCTCGCTGGTAATGTTTTACAGAATCCCGTTCCTGTCGTCCCGTACATCTCGGTTGGAACATTATAAACGTCTAAAGCAATATATATCCTAACCTAAGGCAGGCTAACATCTCGGATGAAGTATTATACGCCATTCCTGGCGTATCGGCCCCTACTTCTCGGCGGGAACATTATATAGGTCTATAACGTAATCTAACCTAACCTAACACATCTAGCCCCTCGCTGGTAATGTTTTACAGAATACCGTTCGTGTCGTCCCGTAGGTCTCGTTTGGGACGTTATATACGTCTACAGCGTTATATATCCTAACCTAAGGCAGGCTAACATCTCGGATGCAGTATTTTACAACATTCCTGGCATATCGGCCCCTACTTCTCGGTGGGAACATTACATACGTTTATAACGTATCACAACCTAACCTAACCCATCTAGCCCCTCGCTGGTAATGTTTTACAGAATCCCGTTCGTGTCGTCCAGTAGGTCTCGTTTGGGACGTTATATACGTCTAAAGCAATATATATCCTAACCTAAGGCAGGCTAACATCTCGGATGAAGTATTATACGCCATTCCTGGCGTATCGGCCCCTACTTCACCGTGGGAACATTATACAGGTCTATAACGTAACATAACCTAACCTAACCCATCTAGCCCCTCGCTCGTAATATTTTACAGAATCCCGTTCGTGTCGTCCTGTACATCTGGGTTGGGATATTATATACGTCTATAGCGTTATATATCCTAACCTAAGGCAGGCTAACATCTCGGATGCAGTATTTTACAACATTCCTGGCGTATCGGCCCATACTTCTCGGTGGGAACATTATACACGTCTATAACGTAACATAACCTAACCTAACCCATCCAGCCCCTCGCTGGTAATGTTTTACAGAATCCCGTTCCTGTCGTCCCGTACATCTCGGTTGGGAAGTTATATACGTCTACAGCGATATATATCCTAACGTAAGGCAGGCTAACATCTCGGATGTAGTATTTTACAACAATCTTGGTGTATCGGGCCCTACTTCACCGTGGGAACATTATATAGGTCTATAACGTAACATAACCTAACCTAACACATCTAGCCCCTCGCTGGTAATGTTTTACAGAATCCCGTTCGTGTCGTCCCGTACGTCTCGGATGGGACATTATATACGTCTACAGCGTTATATTTCCTAACGTAAGGCAGGCTAACATCTCGGATGTAGTATTTTACAACATTCCTGGCGTATCGGCTCTACTTCTCGGTGGGAACATTATACACGTCTATAACGTAACATAACCTAACCTAACCCATCTAGCCCCTCGCTGGTAATTTTTTACAGAATCCCGTTCCTGTCGTCCCGTACATCTCGGTTGGGATGTTATATACGTCTACAGCGATATATATCCTAACCTAAGGCAGGCTAACATCTCGGATGCAGTATTTTACAACATTCCTGGCGTATCGGCCCGTACTTCTCGGTGGGAACATTATACACGTCTATAACGTAACATAACCTAACCTAACCCATCTAGCCCCTCGCTGGTAATGTTTTACAGAATCCCGTTCCTGTCGTCCCGTACATCTCGGTTGGGATGTTATATACGTCTACAGCGATATATATCCTAACCTAAGGCAGGCTATCATCTCGGATGTAGTATTTTACAACATTCCTGGCGTATCGGCCCCTACTACTCGGCGGGAACATTATACAGGTCTATAACGTAATCTAACCTAACCTAACCCATCTAGCCCCTCGCTGGTAATGTTTTACAGAATCCCGTTCCTGTCGTCCCGTACATCTCGGATGGGATGTTATATGCTTCTACAGCGATATATATCCTAACGTAAGGCAGGCTAACATCTCGGATGTAGTATTTTACAACATTCTTGGAGTATCGGCCCCTACTTCTCGGTGGGAACATTATATACGTCTGTAACGTAACATAACCTAACCTATCCCACCTAGCCCCTCGTTGGCAATGTTTTACAGAATCCCGTTCGTGTCGTCCCGTACATCTCGGTTGGGATGTTATATACGTCTACAGCGATATATATCCTAACGTAAGGCAGGCTAACATGTCGGATGTAGTATTTTACAACATTCTTGGAGTATCGGCCCCTACTTCTCGGTGGGAACATTATATACGTCAATAACGTAACATACCCTAACCTAACCCATCTAGCCCCTCGCTGGCAATGTTTTACAGAATCCCGTTCCTGTCGTCCCGTACGTCTCTGTTGGGACATTATAAACGTCTACAGCGTTATATATCCTAACCTAAGGCAGGCTAACATCTCGGTTGCTGTATTTTACAACATTCCTGGCGTATCGGCCCATACTTCTCGGTGGGAACTTTATATAGGTCTATAACGTAACATAACCTAACCTAACACATCTAGCCCCTCGCTGGTAATGTTTTACAGAATCCCGTTCGTGTCGTCCCGTACGTCTCGGATGGGACATTATATACGTCTACAGCGTTATATTTCCTAAGGTAAGGCAGGCTAACATCTCGGATGTAGTATTTTACAACATTCTTGGAGTATCGGCCCATACTTCTCGGTGGGAACATTATATACGTCTATAAAATAACATAACCTAACCTAACCCATCTAGCCCATCGTTGGCAATGTTCTACAGAATCCCGTTCGTGTCGTCCCGTACATCTCGGATGGGATATTATATACGTCTATAGCGTTATATATCTTAACCTAAGGCAGGCTAACATCTCGGATGCAGTATTTTACAACATTTCTGGCGTATCGGCTCTACTTCTCGGTGGGAATATTATACACGTCTATAACGTAACATAACCTAACCTAACCCATCTAGACCCTCGCTGGCAATGTTTTACAGAATCCCGTTCCTGTCGTCCCGTACATCTCGGTTGGGATGTTATATACGTCTACAGCGATATATATCCTAACGTAAGGCAGGCTAACATCTCGGATGTAGTATTTTACAACATTCTTGGAGTATCGGCCCATACTTCTCGGTGGGAACATTATATACGTCTATAAAGTAACATAACCTAACCTAACCCATCTAGCCCATCGTTGGCAATGTTCTACAGAATCCCGTTCGTGTCGTCCCGTACATCTCGGATGGGATATTATATACGTCTATAGCGTTATATATCTTAACCTAAGGCAGGCTAACATCTCGGATGCAGTATTTTACAACATTCCTGGCGTATCGGCTCTACTTCTCGGTGGGAATATTATACACGTCTATAACGTAACATAACCTAACCTAACCCATCTAGACCCTCGCTGGCAATGTTTTACAGAATCCCGTTCCTGTCGTCCCGTACATCTCGGTTGGGATGTTATATACGTCTACAGCGATATATATCCTAACGTAAGGCAGGCTAACATCTCGGATGTAGTATTTTACAACATTCTTGGAGTATCGGCCCCTACTTCTCGGTGGGAACATTGTATACGTCTGTAACGTAAGATAACCTAACCTATCCCATCTAGCCCCTCTTTGGCAATGTTTTACAGAATCCCGTTCGTTTCGTCCCGTACATCTCGGTTGGGATATTATATACGTCTACAGCGATACATATCCTAACCTAAGGCAGGCTAACTTCTCGGATATAGTATTTTACAACATTCCTGTAGGATCAGCCTCTACTTCTCGGTGGGAACATTATATACGTCTATAACGTAATATAATCTAACCTAACACATCTAGCCCCTCGCTGGTAATATTTTACAGAATCCCGTTCGTGTCGTCCTGTACATCTGGGTTGGGATATTATATACGTCTATAGCGTTATATATCCTAACCTAAGGCAGGCTAACATCTCGGATGCAGTATTTTACAACATTCCTGGCGTATCGGCCCATACTTCTCGGTGGGAACATTATACACGTCTATAACGTAACATAACCTAACCTAACCCATCCAGCCCCTCGCTGGTAATGTTTTACAGAATCCCGTTCCTGTCGTCCCGTACATCTCGGTTGGGAAGTTATATACGTCTACAGCGATATATATCCTAACGTAAGGCAGGCTAACATCTCGGATGTAGTATTTTACAACAATCTTGGTGTATCGGGCCCTACTTCACCGTGGGAACATTATATAGGTCTATAACGTAACATAACCTAACCTAACACATCTAGCCCCTCGCTGGTAATGTTTTACAGAATCCCGTTCGTGTCGTCCCGTACGTCTCGGATGGGACATTATATACGTCTACAGCGTTATATTTCCTAACGTAAGGCAGGCTAACATCTCGGATGTAGTATTTTACAACATTCCTGGCGTATCGGCTCTACTTCTCGGTGGGAACATTATACACGTCTATAACGTAACATAACCTAACCTAACCCATCTAGCCCCTCGCTGGTAATTTTTTACAGAATCCCGTTCCTGTCGTCCCGTACATCTCGGTTGGGATGTTATATACGTCTACAGCGATATATATCCTAACCTAAGGCAGGCTAACATCTCGGATGCAGTATTTTACAACATTCCTGGCGTATCGGCCCGTACTTCTCGGTGGGAACATTATACACGTCTATAACGTAACATAACCTAACCTAACCCATCTAGCCCCTCGCTGGTAATGTTTCACAGAATCCCGTTCCTGTCGTCCCGTACATCTCGGTTGGGATGTTATATACGTCTACAGCGATATATATCCTAACCTAAGGCAGGCTATCATCTCGGATGTAGTATTTTACAACATTCCTGGCGTATCGGCCCCTACTACTCGGCGGGAACATTATACAGGTCTATAACGTAATCTAACCTAACCTAACCCATCTAGCCCCTCGCTGGTAATGTTTTACAGAATCCCGTTCCTGTCGTCCCGTACATCTCGGATGGGATGTTATATGCTTCTACAGCGATATATATCCTAACGTAAGGCAGGCTAACATCTCGGATGTAGTATTTTACAACATTCTTGGAGTATCGGCCCCTACTTCTCGGTGGGAACATTATATACGTCTGTAACGTAACATAACCTAACCTATCCCACCTAGCCCCTCGTTGGCAATGTTTTACAGAATCCCGTTCGTGTCGTCCCGTACATCTCGGTTGGGATGTTATATACGTCTACAGCGATATATATCCTAACGTAAGGCAGGCTAACATGTCGGATGTAGTATTTTACAACATTCTTGGAGTATCGGCCCCTACTTCTCGGTGGGAACATTATATACGTCAATAACGTAACATACCCTAACCTAACCCATCTAGCCCCTCGCTGGCAATGTTTTACAGAATCCCGTTCCTGTCGTCCCGTACGTCTCTGTTGGGACATTATAAACGTCTACAGCGTTATATATCCTAACCTAAGGCAGGCTAACATCTCGGTTGCTGTATTTTACAACATTCCTGGCGTATCGGCCCATACTTCTCGGTGGGAACTTTATATAGGTCTATAACGTAACATAACCTAACCTAACACATCTAGCCCCTCGCTGGTAATGTTTTACAGAATCCCGTTCGTGTCGTCCCGTACGTCTCGGATGGGACATTATATACGTCTACAGCGTTATATTTCCTAAGGTAAGGCAGGCTAACATCTCGGATGTAGTATTTTACAACATTCTTGGAGTATCGGCCCATACTTCTCGGTGGGAACATTATATACGTCTATAAAGTAACATAACCTAATCTAACCCATCTAGCCCCTCGCTGGTAATATTTTACAGAATACCGTTCGTGTCGTCCCGTAGATCTCGTTTGGGACGTTATATACGTCTACAGCGTTATATATCCTAACCTAAGGCAGTCTACCATCTCGGTCGCAGTATTTTACGCCATTCCTGGCGTATGGGCTCTACTTCTCGGTGGGAACATTATACACGTCTATAACGTAACATAACCTAACCTAACCCATCTAGGCCCTCGCTGGCAATGTTTTACAGAATCCCGTTCCTGTCGTCCCGTACATCTCGGTTGGAACATTATAAACGTCTAAAGCAATATATATCCTAACCTAAGGCAGGCTAACATCTCGGATGAAGTATTATACGCCATTCCTGGCGTATCGGCCCCTACTTCACCGTGGGAACATTATACAGGTCTATAACGTAACATAACCTAACCTAACCCATCTAGCCCCTCGCTGGTAATGTTTTACAGAATCCCGTTTCTGTCGTCCCATACATCTCGGTTGTGATGTTATATACGTCTACAGCGATATATATCCTAACGTAAGGCAGGCTAACATCTCGGATGTAGTATTTTACAACATTCTTGGAGTATCGGCCCCTACTTCTCGGTGGGAACATTATATACGTCTGTAACGTAACATAACCTAAACTAACCCATCTAGCCCCTCGCTCGTAATATTTTACAGAATCCCGTTCGTGGCGTCCCGTACATCTCGGTTGGGATATTATATACGTCTATAGCGTTATATATCCTAACCTAAGGCAGGCTAACATCTCGGATGCAGTATTTTACAACATTCCTGGCATATCGGCCCCTACTTCTCGGTGGGAACATTATATACGTTTATAACGTATCACAACCTAACCTAACCCATCGAGCCCCTCGCTGGTAATGTTTTACAGAATCCCGTTCCTGACGTCCCGTACGTCTCTGTTGGGACATTATAAACGTCTACAGCGTTATATATCCTAACCTAAGGCAGGCTAACATCTCGGATGTGGTATTTTACAACATTCTTGGAGTATCGGCCCCTACTTCTCGGTGGGAACAATATATACGTCTACAACGTAACATAACCTAACCTATTCCATCTCGACCCTCGTTGGCAATGTTTTACAGAATCCCGTTCGTGTCGTCCCGTACATCTCGGTTGGGATATTATATACGTCTATAGCGTTATATATCTTAACCTAAGGCAGGCTAATATCTCGGATGCAGTATTTTACAACATTCCTGGCGTATCGGCTCTACTTCTCGGTGGGAACATTATACACGTCTATAACGTAATATAATCTAACCTAACACATCTAGCCCCTAGCTGGTAATGTTTTACAGAATCCAGTTCGTGTCGTCCCGTACGTCTCGGTTGGGATATTATATACGTCTATAGCGTTATATATCCTAACCTAAGGCAGGCTATCATCTCGGATGTAGTATTATACAACATTCCTGGCGTATCGGCCCCTACTTCTCGGCGGGAGCATTATACACGTCTATAACGTAACATAACCTAACCTAACCCATCTAGCCCCTCGCTGGTAATTTTTTACAGAATCCCGTTCCTGTCGTCCCGTACATCTCGGTTGTGATGTTATATACGTCTACAGCGATATATATCCTAACGTAAGGCAGGCTAACATCTCGGATGTAGTATTTTACAACATTCTTGGAGTATCGGCCCCTACTTCTCGGTGGGAACATTATATACGTCTACAACGTAACATAACCTAACCTATTCCATCTAGTCCCTCGTTGGCAATGTTTTACAGAATCCCGTTCGTGTCGTCCCGTACATCTCGGTTGGGATATTATATACGTCTATAGCGTTATATATCTTAACCTAAGGCAGGCTAATATCTCGGATGCAGTATTTTACAACATTCCTGGCGTATCGGCTCTACTTCTCGGTGGGAACATTATACACGTCTATAACGTAATATAATCTAACCTAACACATCTAGCCCCTAGCTGGTAATGTTTTACAGAATCCAGTTCGTGTCGTCCCGTACGTCTCGGTTGGGATATTATATACGTCTATAGCGTTATATATCCTAACCTAAGGCAGGCTATCATCTCGGATGTAGTATTATACAACATTCCTGGCGTATCGGCCCCTACTTCTCGGCGGGAGCATTATACACGTCTATAACGTAACATAACCTAACCTAACCCATCTAGCCCCTCGCTGGTAATTTTTTACAGAATCCCGTTCCTGTCGTCCCGTACATCTCGGTTGGGATGTTATATACGTCTACAGCGATATATATCCTAACCTAAGGCAGGCTAACATCTCGGATACAGTATTTTACAACATTCCTGGCGTATCGGCCCGTACTTCTCGGTGGGAACATTATACACGTCTATAACGTAACATAACCTAACCTAACCCATCTAGCCCCTCGCTGGTAATGTTTTACAGAATCCCGTTCCTGTCGTCCCGTACATCTCGGATGGGAGGTTATATGCGTCTACAGCGTTATATATCTTAACTTAAGGCAGGCTAACATGTCGGATGTAGTATTTTACAACATTCTTGGAGTATCGGCCCCTACTTCTCGGTGGGAACATTATATACGTCAATAACGTAACATACCCTAACCTAACACATCTAGCCCCTCGCTGGCAATGTTTTACAGAATCCCGTTCCTGTCGTCCCGTACGTCTCTGTTGGGACATTATAAACGTCTACAGCGTTATATATCCTAACCTAAGGCAGGCTAACATCTCGGTTGCTGTATTTTACAACATTCCTGGCGTATCGGCCCATACTTCTCGGTGGGAACTTTATATAGGTCTATAACGTAACATAACCTATCCTAACACATCTAGCCCCTCGCTGGTAATGTTTTACAGAATCCCGTTCGTGTCGTCCCGTAGGTCTCGGATGGGACATTATATACGTCTACAGCGTTATATTTCCTAAGGTAAGGCAGGCTAACATCTCGGATGTAGTATTTTACAACATTCTTGGAGTATCGGCCCATACTTCTCGGTGGGAACATTATATACGTCTATAAAGTAACATAACCTAACCTAACCCATCTAGCTCCTCGTTGGCAATGTTTTACAGAATCCCGTTCGTGTCGTCCCGTACATCTCGGATGGGATATTATATACGTCTATAGCGTTATATATCTTAACCTAAGGCAGGCTAACATCTCGGATGCAGTATTTTACAACATTCCTGGCGTATCGGCTCTACTTCTCGGTGGGAATATTATACACGTCTATAACGTAACATAACCTAACCTAACCCATCTAGCCCCTCGCTGGTAATTTTTTACAGAATCCCGTTCCTGTCGTCCCGTACATCTCGGTTGGGATGTTATATACGTCTACAGCGATATATATCCTAACCTAAGGCAGGCTAACATCTCGGATGCAGTATTTTACAACATTCCTGGCGTATCGGCCCGTACTTCTCGGTGGGAACATTATACACGTCTATAACGTAACATAACCTAACCTAACCCATCTAGCCCCTCGCTGGTAATGTTTTACAGAGTCTCGTTCGTGTCGTCCCGTACGTCTCGGATGGGACATTATATCCGTCTACAGCGTTATATATCTTAACTTAAGGCAGGCTAACATCTCGGATGTAGTATTTTACAACATTCTTGGAGTATCGGCCCATACTTCTCGGTGGGAACATTATATACGTCTATAAAGTAACATAACCTAACCTAACCCATCTAGCCCCTCGTTGGCAATGTTTTACAGAATCCCGTTCGTGTCGTCCCGTACATCTCGGATGGGATATTATATACGTCTATAGCGATATATATCTTAACCTAAGGCAGGCTAACATCTCGGGTGCAGTATTTTACAACATTCCTGGCGTATCGGCTCTACTTCTCGGTGGGAATATTATACACGTCTATAACGTAACATAACCTAACCTAACCCATCTAGCCCCTCGCTGGCAATGTTTTACAGAATCCCGTTCCTGTCGTCCCGTACATCTCGGTTGGGATGTTATATACGTCTACAGCGATATATATCCTAACGTAAGGCAGGCTAACATCTCGGATGTAGTATTTTGAACATTCTTGGAGTATCGGCCCCTACTTCTCGGCGGGAACATTATATACGTCTGTAACGTAACATAACCTAACCTATCCCATCTAGCCCCTCGCTGGCAATGTTTTACAGAATCCCGTTCGTGTCGTCCCGTACGTCTCGGTTGGGATATTATATACGTCTATAGCGTTATATATCCTAACCTAAGGCAGGCTATCATCTCGGATGTAGTATTATACAACATTCCTGGCGTATCGGCCCCTACTTCTCGGCGGGAGCATTATACACGTCTATAACGTAACATAACCTAACCTAACCCATCTAGCCCCTCGCTGGTAATTTTTTACAGAATCCCGTTCCTGTCGTCCCGTACATCTCGGTTGGGATGTTATATACGTCTATAGCGTTATATATCTTAACCTAAGGCAGGCTAACATCTCGGATGCAGTATTTTACAACATTCCTGGCGTATCGGCTCTACTTCTCGGTGGGAATATTATACACGTCTATAACGTAACATAACCTAACCTAACCCATCTAGACCCTCGCTGGCAATGTTTTACAGAATCCCGTTCCTGTCGTCCCGTACATCTCGGTTGGGATGTTATATACGTCTACAGCGATATATATCCTAACGTAAGGCAGGCTAACATCTCGGATGTAGTATTTTACAACATTCTTGGAGTATCGGCCCCTACTTCTCGGTGGGAACATTGTATACGTCTGTAACGTAAGATAACCTAACCTATCCCATCTAGCCCCTCTTTGGCAATGTTTTACAGAATCCCGTTCGTTTCGTCCCGTACATCTCGGTTGGGATATTATATACGTCTACAGCGATACATATCCTAACCTAAGGCAGGCTAACTTCTCGGATATAGTATTTTACAACATTCCTGTAGGATCAGCCTCTACTTCTCGGTGGGAACATTATATACGTCTATAACGTAATATAATCTAACCTAACACATCTAGCCCCTCGCTGGTAATGTTTTACAGAATCCCGTTCGTGTCGTCCTGTACATCTGGGTTGGGATATTATATACGTCTATAGCGTTATATATCCTAACCTAAGGCAGGCTAACATCTCGGATGCAGTATTTTACAACATTCCTGGCGTATCGGCCCATACTTCTCGGTGGGAACATTATACACGTCTATAACGTAACATAACCTAACCTAACCCATCCAGCCCCTCGCTGGTAATGTTTTACAGAATCCCGTTCCTGTCGTCCCGTACATCTCGGTTGGGAAGTTATATACGTCTACAGCGATATATATCCTAACGTAAGGCAGGCTAACATCTCGGATGTAGTATTTTACAACAATCTTGGTGTATCGGGCCCTACTTCACCGTGGGAACATTATATAGGTCTATAACGTAACATAACCTAACCTAACACATCTAGCCCCTCGCTGGTAATGTTTTACAGAATCCCGTTCGTGTCGTCCCGTACGTCTCGGATGGGACATTATATACGTCTACAGCGTTATATTTCCTAACGTAAGGCAGGCTAACATCTCGGATGTAGTATTTTACAACATTCCTGGCGTATCGGCTCTACTTCTCGGTGGGAACATTATACACGTCTATAACGTAACATAACCTAACCTAACCCATCTAGCCCCTCGCTGGTAATTTTTTACAGAATCCCGTTCCTGTCGTCCCGTACATCTCGGTTGGGATGTTATATACGTCTACAGCGATATATATCCTAACCTAAGGCAGGCTAACATCTCGGATGCAGTATTTTACAACATTCCTGGCGTATCGGCCCGTACTTCTCGGTGGGAACATTATACACGTCTATAACGTAACATAACCTAACCTAACCCATCTAGCCCCTCGCTGGTAATGTTTCACAGAATCCCGTTCCTGTCGTCCCGTACATCTCGGTTGGGATGTTATATACGTCTACAGCGATATATATCCTAACCTAAGGCAGGCTATCATCTCGGATGTAGTATTTTACAACATTCCTGGCGTATCGGCCCCTACTACTCGGCGGGAACATTATACAGGTCTATAACGTAATCTAACCTAACCTAACCCATCTAGCCCCTCGCTGGTAATGTTTTACAGAATCCCGTTCCTGTCGTCCCGTACATCTCGGATGGGATGTTATATGCTTCTACAGCGATATATATCCTAACGTAAGGCAGGCTAACATCTCGGATGTAGTATTTTACAACATTCTTGGAGTATCGGCCCCTACTTCTCGGTGGGAACATTATATACGTCTGTAACGTAACATAACCTAACCTATCCCACCTAGCCCCTCGTTGGCAATGTTTTACAGAATCCCGTTCGTGTCGTCCCGTACATCTCGGTTGGGATGTTATATACGTCTACAGCGATATATATCCTAACGTAAGGCAGGCTAACATGTCGGATGTAGTATTTTACAACATTCTTGGAGTATCGGCCCCTACTTCTCGGTGGGAACATTATATACGTCAATAACGTAACATACCCTAACCTAACCCATCTAGCCCCTCGCTGGCAATGTTTTACAGAATCCCGTTCCTGTCGTCCCGTACGTCTCTGTTGGGACATTATAAACGTCTACAGCGTTATATATCCTAACCTAAGGCAGGCTAACATCTCGGTTGCTGTATTTTACAACATTCCTGGCGTATCGGCCCATACTTCTCGGTGGGAACTTTATATAGGTCTATAACGTAACATAACCTAACCTAACACATCTAGCACCTCGCTGGTAATGTTTTACAGAATCCCGTTCGTGTCGTCCCGTAGGTCTCGGATGGGACATTATATACGTCTACAGCGTTATATTTCCTAAGGTAAGGCAGGCTAACATCTCGGATGTAGTATTTTACAACATTCTTGGAGTATCGGCCCATACTTCTCGGTGGGAACATTATATACGTCTATAAAGTAACATAACCTAACCTAACCCATCTAGCTCCTCGTTGGCAATGTTTTACAGAATCCCGTTCGTGTCGTCCCGTACATCTCGGATGGGATATTATATACGTCTATAGCGTTATATATCTTAACCTAAGGCAGGCTAACATCTCGGATGCAGTATTTTACAACATTCCTGGCGTATCGGCTCTACTTCTCGGTGGGAATATTATACACGTCTATAACGTAACATAACCTAACCTAACCCATCTAGCCCCTCGCTGGTAATTTTTTACAGAATCCCGTTCCTGTCGTCCCGTACATCTCGGTTGGGATGTTATATACGTCTACAGCGATATATATCCTAACCTAAGGCAGGCTAACATCTCGGATGCAGTATTTTACAACATTCCTGGCGTATCGGCCCGTACTTCTCGGTGGGAACATTATACACGTCTATAACGTAACATAACCTAACCTAACCCATCTAGCCCCTCGCTGGTAATGTTTTACAGAGTCTCGTTCGTGTCGTCCCGTACGTCTCGGATGGGACATTATATCCGTCTACAGCGTTATATATCTTAACTTAAGGCAGGCTAACATCTCGGATGTAGTATTTTACAACATTCTTGGAGTATCGGCCCATACTTCTCGGTGGGAACATTATATACGTCTATAAAGTAACATAACCTAACCTAACCCATCTAGCCCCTCGTTGGCAATGTTTTACAGAATCCCGTTCGTGTCGTCCCGTACATCTCGGATGGGATATTATATACGTCTATAGCGATATATATCTTAACCTAAGGCAGGCTAACATCTCGGGTGCAGTATTTTACAACATTCCTGGCGTATCGGCTCTACTTCTCGGTGGGAATATTATACACGTCTATAACGTAACATAACCTAACCTAACCCATCTAGCCCCTCGCTGGCAATGTTTTACAGAATCCCGTTCCTGTCGTCCCGTACATCTCGGTTGGGATGTTATATACGTCTACAGCGATATATATCCTAACGTAAGGCAGGCTAACATCTGGGATGTAGTATTTTGAACATTCTTGGAGTATCGGCCCCTACTTCTCGGCGGGAACATTATATACGTCTGTAACGTAACATAACCTAACCTATCCCATCTAGCCCCTCGCTGGCAATGTTTTACAGAATCCCGTTCGTGTCGTCCCGTACGTCTCGGTTGGGATATTATATACGTCTATAGCGTTATATATCCTAACCTAAGGCAGGCTATCATCTCGGATGTAGTATTATACAACATTCCTGGCGTATCGGCCCCTACTTCTCGGCGGGAGCATTATACACGTCTATAACGTAACATAACCTAACCTAACCCATCTAGCCCCTCGCTGGTAATTTTTTACAGAATCCCGTTCCTGTCGTCCCGTACATCTCGGTTGGGATGTTATATACGTCTATAGCGTTATATATCTTAACCTAAGGCAGGCTAACATCTCGGATGCAGTATTTTACAACATTCCTGGCGTATCGGCTCTACTTCTCGGTGGGAATATTATACACGTCTATAACGTAACATAACCTAACCTAACCCATCTAGACCCTCGCTGGCAATGTTTTACAGAATCCCGTTCCTGTCGTCCCGTACATCTCGGTTGGGATGTTATATACGTCTACAGCGATATATATCCTAACGTAAGGCAGGCTAACATCTCGGATGTAGTATTTTACAACATTCTTGGAGTATCGGCCCCTACTTCTCGGTGGGAACATTGTATACGTCTGTAACGTAAGATAACCTAACCTATCCCATCTAGCCCCTCTTTGGCAATGTTTTACAGAATCCCGTTCGTTTCGTCCCGTACATCTCGGTTGGGATATTATATACGTCTACAGCGATACATATCCTAACCTAAGGCAGGCTAACTTCTCGGATATAGTATTTTACAACATTCCTGTAGGATCAGCCTCTACTTCTCGGTGGGAACATTATATACGTCTATAACGTAATATAATCTAACCTAACACATCTAGCCCCTCGCTGGTAATGTTTTACAGAATCCCGTTCGTGTCGTCCTGTACATCTGGGTTGGGATATTATATACGTCTATAGCGTTATATATCCTAACCTAAGGCAGGCTAACATCTCGGATGCAGTATTTTACAACATTCCTGGCGTATCGGCCCATACTTCTCGGTGGGAACATTATACACGTCTATAACGTAACATAACCTAACCTAACCCATCCAGCCCCTCGCTGGTAATGTTTTACAGAATCCCGTTCCTGTCGTCCCGTACATCTCGGTTGGGAAGTTATATACGTCTACAGCGATATATATCCTAACGTAAGGCAGGCTAACATCTCGGATGTAGTATTTTACAACAATCTTGGTGTATCGGGCCCTACTTCACCGTGGGAACATTATATAGGTCTATAACGTAACATAACCTAACCTAACACATCTAGCCCCTCGCTGGTAATGTTTTACAGAATCCCGTTCGTGTCGTCCCGTACGTCTCGGATGGGACATTATATACGTCTACAGCGTTATATTTCCTAACGTAAGGCAGGCTAACATCTCGGATGTAGTATTTTACAACATTCCTGGCGTATCGGCTCTACTTCTCGGTGGGAACATTATACACGTCTATAACGTAACATAACCTAACCTAACCCATCTAGCCCCTCGCTGGTAATTTTTTACAGAATCCCGTTCCTGTCGTCCCGTACATCTCGGTTGGGATGTTATATACGTCTACAGCGATATATATCCTAACCTAAGGCAGGCTAACATCTCGGATGCAGTATTTTACAACATTCCTGGCGTATCGGCCCGTACTTCTCGGTGGGAACATTATACACGTCTATAACGTAACATAACCTAACCTAACCCATCTAGCCCCTCGCTGGTAATGTTTCACAGAATCCCGTTCCTGTCGTCCCGTACATCTCGGTTGGGATGTTATATACGTCTACAGCGATATATATCCTAACCTAAGGCAGGCTATCATCTCGGATGTAGTATTTTACAACATTCCTGGCGTATCGGCCCCTACTACTCGGCGGGAACATTATACAGGTCTATAACGTAATCTAACCTAACCTAACCCATCTAGCCCCTCGCTGGTAATGTTTTACAGAATCCCGTTCCTGTCGTCCCGTACATCTCGGATGGGATGTTATATGCTTCTACAGCGATATATATCCTAACGTAAGGCAGGCTAACATCTCGGATGTAGTATTTTACAACATTCTTGGAGTATCGGCCCCTACTTCTCGGTGGGAACATTATATACGTCTGTAACGTAACATAACCTAACCTATCCCACCTAGCCCCTCGTTGGCAATGTTTTACAGAATCCCGTTCGTGTCGTCCCGTACATCTCGGTTGGGATGTTATATACGTCTACAGCGATATATATCCTAACGTAAGGCAGGCTAACATGTCGGATGTAGTATTTTACAACATTCTTGGAGTATCGGCCCCTACTTCTCGGTGGGAACATTATATACGTCAATAACGTAACATACCCTAACCTAACCCATCTAGCCCCTCGCTGGCAATGTTTTACAGAATCCCGTTCCTGTCGTCCCGTACGTCTCTGTTGGGACATTATAAACGTCTACAGCGTTATATATCCTAACCTAAGGCAGGCTAACATCTCGGTTGCTGTATTTTACAACATTCCTGGCGTATCGGCCCATACTTCTCGGTGGGAACTTTATATAGGTCTATAACGTAACATAACCTAACCTAACACATCTAGCCCCTCGCTGGTAATGTTTTACAGAATCCCGTTCGTGTCGTCCCGTACGTCTCGGATGGGACATTATATACGTCTACAGCGTTATATTTCCTAAGGTAAGGCAGGCTAACATCTCGGATGTAGTATTTTACAACATTCTTGGAGTATCGGCCCATACTTCTCGGTGGGAACATTATATACGTCTATAAAGTAACATAACCTAACCTAACCCATCTAGCCCATCGTTGGCAATGTTCTACAGAATCCCGTTCGTGTCGTCCCGTACATCTCGGATGGGATATTATATACGTCTATAGCGTTATATATCTTAACCTAAGGCAGGCTAACATCTCGGATGCAGTATTTTACAACATTCCTGGCGTATCGGCTCTACTTCTCGGTGGGAATATTATACACGTCTATAACGTAACATAACCTAACCTAACCCATCTAGACCCTCGCTGGCAATGTTTTACAGAATCCCGTTCCTGTCGTCCCGTACATCTCGGTTGGGATGTTATATACGTCTACAGCGATATATATCCTAACGTAAGGCAGGCTAACATCTCGGATGTAGTATTTTACAACATTCTTGGAGTATCGGCCCCTACTTCTCGGTGGGAACATTGTATACGTCTGTAACGTAAGATAACCTAACCTATCCCATCTAGCCCCTCTTTGGCAATGTTTTACAGAATCCCGTTCGTTTCGTCCCGTACATCTCGGTTGGGATATTATATACGTCTACAGCGATACATATCCTAACCTAAGGCAGGCTAACTTCTCGGATATAGTATTTTACAACATTCCTGTAGGATCAGCCTCTACTTCTCGGTGGGAACATTATATACGTCTATAACGTAATATAATCTAACCTAACACATCTAGCCCCTCGCTGGTAATGTTTTACAGAATCCCGTTTATGTCGTCCCGTACTTCTCGGTTGGGATGATATATACGTCTACAGCGATATATATCCTAACGTAAGGCAGCCTAACATGTCGGATGTAGTATTTTACAACATTCTTGGAGTATCGGCCCCTACTTCTCGGTGGGAACATTATATACGTCTATAACGTAACATAACCTAATCTAACCCATCTAGCCCCTCGCTGGTAATATTTTACAGAATACCGTTCGTGTCGTCCCGTAGATCTCGTTTGGGACGTTATATACGTCTACAGCGTTATATATCCTAACCTAAGGCAGTCTACCATCTCGGTCGCAGTATTTTACGCCATTCCTGGCGTATGGGCTCTACTTCTCGGTGGGAACATTATACACGTCTATAACGTAACATAACCTAACCTAACCCATCTAGGCCCTCGCTGGCAATGTTTTACAGAATCCCGTTCCTGTCGTCCCGTACATCTCGGTTGGAACATTATAAACGTCTAAAGCAATATATATCCTAACCTAAGGCAGGCTAACATCTCGGATGAAGTATTATACGCCATTCCTGGCGTATCGGCCCCTACTTCACCGTGGGAACATTATACAGGTCTATAACGTAACATAACCTAACCTAACCCATCTAGCCCCTCGCTGGTAATGTTTTACAGAATCCCGTTTCTGTCGTCCCATACATCTCGGTTGTGATGTTATATACGTCTACAGCGATATATATCCTAACGTAAGGCAGGCTAACATCTCGGATGTAGTATTTTACAACATTCTTGGAGTATCGGCCCCTACTTCTCGGTGGGAACATTATATACGTCTGTAACGTAACATAACCTAAACTAACCCATCTAGCCCCTCGCTCGTAATATTTTACAGAATCCCGTTCGTGGCGTCCCGTACATCTCGGTTGGGATATTATATACGTCTATAGCGTTATATATCCTAACCTAAGGCAGGCTAACATCTCGGATGCAGTATTTTACAACATTCCTGGCATATCGGCCCCTACTTCTCGGTGGGAACATTATATACGTTTATAACGTATCACAACCTAACCTAACCCATCGAGCCCCTCGCTGGTAATGTTTTACAGAATCCCGTTCCTGACGTCCCGTACGTCTCTGTTGGGACATTATAAACGTCTACAGCGTTATATATCCTAACCTAAGGCAGGCTAACATCTCGGATGTGGTATTTTACAACATTCTTGGAGTATCGCCCCCTACTTCTCGGTGGGAACAATATATACGTCTACAACGTAACATAACCTAACCTATTCCATCTAGACCCTCGTTGGCAATGTTTTACAGAATCCCGTTCGTGTCGTCCCGCACATCTCGGTTGGGATATTATATACGTCTATAGCGTTATATATCTTAACCTAAGGCAGGCTAATATCTCGGATGCAGTATTTTACAACATTCCTGGCGTATCGGCTCTACTTCTCGGTGGGAACATTATACACGTCTATAACGTAATATAATCTAACCTAACACATCTAGCCCCTAGCTGGTAATGTTTTACAGAATCCAGTTCGTGTCGTCCCGTACGTCTCGGTTGGGATATTATATACGTCTATAGCGTTATATATCCTAACCTAAGGCAGGCTATCATCTCGGATGTAGTATTATACAACATTCCTGGCGTATCGGCCCCTACTTCTCGGCGGGAGCATTATACACGTCTATAACGTAACATAACCTAACCTAACCCATCTAGCCCCTCGCTGGTAATTTTTTACAGAATCCCGTTCCTGTCGTCCCGTACATCTCGGTTGTGATGTTATATACGTCTACAGCGATATATATCCTAACGTAAGGCAGGCTAACATCTCGGATGTAGTATTTTACAACATTCTTGGAGTATCGGCCCCTACTTCTCGGTGGGAACATTATATACGTCTACAACGTAACATAACCTAACCTATTCCATCTAGTCCCTCGTTGGCAATGTTTTACAGAATCCCGTTCGTGTCGTCCCGTACATCTCGGTTGGGATATTATATACGTCTATAGCGTTATATATCTTAACCTAAGGCAGGCTAATATCTCGGATGCAGTATTTTACAACATTCCTGGCGTATCGGCTCTACTTCTCGGTGGGAACATTATACACGTCTATAACGTAATATAATCTAACCTAACACATCTAGCCCCTAGCTGGTAATGTTTTACAGAATCCAGTTCGTGTCGTCCCGTACGTCTCGGTTGGGATATTATATACGTCTATAGCGTTATATATCCTAACCTAAGGCAGGCTATCATCTCGGATGTAGTATTATACAACATTCCTGGCGTATCGGCCCCTACTTCTCGGCGGGAGCATTATACACGTCTATAACGTAACATAACCTAACCTAACCCATCTAGCCCCTCGCTGGTAATTTTTTACAGAATCCCGTTCCTGTCGTCCCGTACATCTCGGTTGGGATGTTATATACGTCTACAGCGATATATATCCTAACCTAAGGCAGGCTAACATCTCGGATGCAGTATTTTACAACATTCCTGGCGTATCGGCCCGTACTTCTCGGTGGGAACATTATACACGTCTATAACGTAACATAACCTAACCTAACCCATCTAGCCCCTCGCTGGTAATGTTTTACAGAATCCCGTTCCTGTCGTCCCGTACATCTCGGATGGGAGGTTATATGCGTCTACAGCGTTATATATCTTAACTTAAGGCAGGCTAACATGTCGGATGTAGTATTTTACAACATTCTTGGAGTATCGGCCCCTACTTCTCGGTGGGAACATTATATACGTCTATAAAGTAACATAACCTAACCTAACCCATCTAGCCCATCGTTGGCAATGTTCTACAGAATCCCGTTCGTGTCGTCCCGTACATCTCGGATGGGATATTATATACGTCTATAGCGTTATATATCTTAACCTAAGGCAGGCTAACATCTCGGATGCAGTATTTTACAACATTCCTGGCGTATCGGCTCTACTTCTCGGTGGGAATATTATACACGTCTATAACGTAACATAACCTAACCTAACCCATCTAGACCCTCGCTGGCAATGTTTTACAGAATCCCGTTCCTGTCGTCCCGTACATCTCGGTTGGGATGTTATATACGTCTACAGCGATATATATCCTAACGTAAGGCAGGCTAACATCTCGGATGTAGTATTTTACAACATTCTTGGAGTATCGGCCCCTACTTCTCGGTGGGAACATTGTATACGTCTGTAACGTAAGATAACCTAACCTATCCCATCTAGCCCCTCTTTGGCAATGTTTTACAGAATCCCGTTCGTTTCGTCCCGTACATCTCGGTTGGGATATTATATACGTCTACAGCGATACATATCCTAACCTAAGGCAGGCTAACTTCTCGGATATAGTATTTTACAACATTCCTGTAGGATCAGCCTCTACTTCTCGGTGGGAACATTATATACGTCTATAACGTAATATAATCTAACCTAACACATCTAGCCCCTCGCTGGTAATGTTTTACAGAATCCCGTTTATGTCGTCCCGTACTTCTCGGTTGGGATGATATATACGTCTACAGCGATATATATCCTAACGTAAGGCAGCCTAACATGTCGGATGTAGTATTTTACAACATTCTTGGAGTATCGGCCCCTACTTCTCGGTGGGAACATTATATACGTCTATAACGTAACATAACCTAATCTAACCCATCTAGCCCCTCGCTGGTAATATTTTACAGAATACCGTTCGTGTCGTCCCGTAGATCTCGTTTGGGACGTTATATACGTCTACAGCGTTATATATCCTAACCTAAGGCAGTCTACCATCTCGGTCGCAGTATTTTACGCCATTCCTGGCGTATGGGCTCTACTTCTCGGTGGGAACATTATACACGTCTATAACGTAACATAACCTAACCTAACCCATCTAGGCCCTCGCTGGCAATGTTTTACAGAATCCCGTTCCTGTCGTCCCGTACATCTCGGTTGGAACATTATAAACGTCTAAAGCAATATATATCCTAACCTAAGGCAGGCTAACATCTCGGATGAAGTATTATACGCCATTCCTGGCGTATCGGCCCCTACTTCACCGTGGGAACATTATACAGGTCTATAACGTAACATAACCTAACCTAACCCATCTAGCCCCTCGCTGGTAATGTTTTACAGAATCCCGTTTCTGTCGTCCCATACATCTCGGTTGTGATGTTATATACGTCTACAGCGATATATATCCTAACGTAAGGCAGGCTAACATCTCGGATGTAGTATTTTACAACATTCTTGGAGTATCGGCCCCTACTTCTCGGTGGGAACATTATATACGTCTGTAACGTAACATAACCTAAACTAACCCATCTAGCCCCTCGCTCGTAATATTTTACAGAATCCCGTTCGTGGCGTCCCGTACATCTCGGTTGGGATATTATATACGTCTATAGCGTTATATATCCTAACCTAAGGCAGGCTAACATCTCGGATGCAGTATTTTACAACATTCCTGGCATATCGGCCCCTACTTCTCGGTGGGAACATTATATACGTTTATAACGTATCACAACCTAACCTAACCCATCGAGCCCCTCGCTGGTAATGTTTTACAGAATCCCGTTCCTGACGTCCCGTACGTCTCTGTTGGGACATTATAAACGTCTACAGCGTTATATATCCTAACCTAAGGCAGGCTAACATCTCGGATGTGGTATTTTACAACATTCTTGGAGTATCGCCCCCTACTTCTCGGTGGGAACAATATATACGTCTACAACGTAACATAACCTAACCTATTCCATCTAGACCCTCGTTGGCAATGTTTTACAGAATCCCGTTCGTGTCGTCCCGCACATCTCGGTTGGGATATTATATACGTCTATAGCGTTATATATCTTAACCTAAGGCAGGCTAATATCTCGGATGCAGTATTTTACAACATTCCTGGCGTATCGGCTCTACTTCTCGGTGGGAACATTATACACGTCTATAACGTAATATAATCTAACCTAACACATCTAGCCCCTAGCTGGTAATGTTTTACAGAATCCAGTTCGTGTCGTCCCGTACGTCTCGGTTGGGATATTATATACGTCTATAGCGTTATATATCCTAACCTAAGGCAGGCTATCATCTCGGATGTAGTATTATACAACATTCCTGGCGTATCGGCCCCTACTTCTCGGCGGGAGCATTATACACGTCTATAACGTAACATAACCTAACCTAACCCATCTAGCCCCTCGCTGGTAATTTTTTACAGAATCCCGTTCCTGTCGTCCCGTACATCTCGGTTGTGATGTTATATACGTCTACAGCGATATATATCCTAACGTAAGGCAGGCTAACATCTCGGATGTAGTATTTTACAACATTCTTGGAGTATCGGCCCCTACTTCTCGGTGGGAACATTATATACGTCTACAACGTAACATAACCTAACCTATTCCATCTAGTCCCTCGTTGGCAATGTTTTACAGAATCCCGTTCGTGTCGTCCCGTACATCTCGGTTGGGATATTATATACGTCTATAGCGTTATATATCTTAACCTAAGGCAGGCTAATATCTCGGATGCAGTATTTTACAACATTCCTGGCGTATCGGCTCTACTTCTCGGTGGGAACATTATACACGTCTATAACGTAATATAATCTAACCTAACACATCTAGCCCCTAGCTGGTAATGTTTTACAGAATCCAGTTCGTGTCGTCCCGTACGTCTCGGTTGGGATATTATATACGTCTATAGCGTTATATATCCTAACCTAAGGCAGGCTATCATCTCGGATGTAGTATTATACAACATTCCTGGCGTATCGGCCCCTACTTCTCGGCGGGAGCATTATACACGTCTATAACGTAACATAACCTAACCTAACCCATCTAGCCCCTCGCTGGTAATTTTTTACAGAATCCCGTTCCTGTCGTCCCGTACATCTCGGTTGGGATGTTATATACGTCTACAGCGATATATATCCTAACCTAAGGCAGGCTAACATCTCGGATGCAGTATTTTACAACATTCCTGGCGTATCGGCCCGTACTTCTCGGTGGGAACATTATACACGTCTATAACGTAACATAACCTAACCTAACCCATCTAGCCCCTCGCTGGTAATGTTTTACAGAATCCCGTTCCTGTCGTCCCGTACATCTCGGATGGGAGGTTATATGCGTCTACAGCGTTATATATCTTAACTTAAGGCAGGCTAACATGTCGGATGTAGTATTTTACAACATTCTTGGAGTATCGGCCCCTACTTCTCGGTGGGAACATTATATACGTCAATAACGTAACATACCCTAACCTAACACATCTAGCCCCTCGCTGGCAATGTTTTACAGAATCCCGTTCCTGTCGTCCCGTACGTCTCTGTTGGGACATTATAAACGTCTACAGCGTTATATATCCTAACCTAAGGCAGGCTAACATCTCGGTTGCTGTATTTTACAACATTCCTGGCGTATCGGCCCATACTTCTCGGTGGGAACTTTATATAGGTCTATAACGTAACATAACCTATCCTAACACATCTAGCCCCTCGCTGGTAATGTTTTACAGAATCCCGTTCGTGTCGTCCCGTAGGTCTCGGATGGGACATTATATACGTCTACAGCGTTATATTTCCTAAGGTAAGGCAGGCTAACATCTCGGATGTAGTATTTTACAACATTCTTGGAGTATCGGCCCATACTTCTCGGTGGGAACATTATATACGTCTATAAAGTAACATAACCTAACCTAACCCATCTAGCTCCTCGTTGGCAATGTTTTACAGAATCCCGTTCGTGTCGTCCCGTACATCTCGGATGGGATATTATATACGTCTATAGCGTTATATATCTTAACCTAAGGCAGGCTAACATCTCGGATGCAGTATTTTACAACATTCCTGGCGTATCGGCTCTACTTCTCGGTGGGAATATTATACACGTCTATAACGTAACATAACCTAACCTAACCCATCTAGCCCCTCGCTGGTAATTTTTTACAGAATCCCGTTCCTGTCGTCCCGTACATCTCGGTTGGGATGTTATATACGTCTACAGCGATATATATCCTAACCTAAGGCAGGCTAACATCTCGGATGCAGTATTTTACAACATTCCTGGCGTATCGGCCCGTACTTCTCGGTGGGAACATTATACACGTCTATAACGTAACATAACCTAACCTAACCCATCTAGCCCCTCGCTGGTAATGTTTTACAGAGTCTCGTTCGTGTCGTCCCGTACGTCTCGGATGGGACATTATATCCGTCTACAGCGTTATATATCTTAACTTAAGGCAGGCTAACATCTCGGATGTAGTATTTTACAACATTCTTGGAGTATCGGCCCATACTTCTCGGTGGGAACATTATATACGTCTATAAAGTAACATAACCTAACCTAACCCATCTAGCCCCTCGTTGGCAATGTTTTACAGAATCCCGTTCGTGTCGTCCCGTACATCTCGGATGGGATATTATATACGTCTATAGCGATATATATCTTAACCTAAGGCAGGCTAACATCTCGGGTGCAGTATTTTACAACATTCCTGGCGTATCGGCTCTACTTCTCGGTGGGAATATTATACACGTCTATAACGTAACATAACCTAACCTAACCCATCTAGCCCCTCGCTGGCAATGTTTTACAGAATCCCGTTCCTGTCGTCCCGTACATCTCGGTTGGGATGTTATATACGTCTACAGCGATATATATCCTAACGTAAGGCAGGCTAACATCTCGGATGTAGTATTTTGAACATTCTTGGAGTATCGGCCCCTACTTCTCGGCGGGAACATTATATACGTCTGTAACGTAACATAACCTAACCTATCCCATCTAGCCCCTCGCTGGCAATGTTTTACAGAATCCCGTTCGTGTCGTCCCGTACGTCTCGGTTGGGATATTATATACGTCTATAGCGTTATATATCCTAACCTAAGGCAGGCTATCATCTCGGATGTAGTATTATACAACATTCCTGGCGTATCGGCCCCTACTTCTCGGCGGGAGCATTATACACGTCTATAACGTAACATAACCTAACCTAACCCATCTAGCCCCTCGCTGGTAATTTTTTACAGAATCCCGTTCCTGTCGTCCCGTACATCTCGGTTGGGATGTTATATACGTCTATAGCGTTATATATCTTAACCTAAGGCAGGCTAACATCTCGGATGCAGTATTTTACAACATTCCTGGCGTATCGGCTCTACTTCTCGGTGGGAATATTATACACGTCTATAACGTAACATAACCTAACCTAACCCATCTAGACCCTCGCTGGCAATGTTTTACAGAATCCCGTTCCTGTCGTCCCGTACATCTCGGTTGGGATGTTATATACGTCTACAGCGATATATATCCTAACGTAAGGCAGGCTAACATCTCGGATGTAGTATTTTACAACATTCTTGGAGTATCGGCCCCTACTTCTCGGTGGGAACATTGTATACGTCTGTAACGTAAGATAACCTAACCTATCCCATCTAGCCCCTCTTTGGCAATGTTTTACAGAATCCCGTTCGTTTCGTCCCGTACATCTCGGTTGGGATATTATATACGTCTACAGCGATACATATCCTAACCTAAGGCAGGCTAACTTCTCGGATATAGTATTTTACAACATTCCTGTAGGATCAGCCCCTACTTCTCGGTGGGAACATTATATACGTCTATAACGTAATATAATCTAACCTAACACATCTAGCCCCTCGCTGGTAATGTTTTACAGAATCCCGTTTATGTCGTCCCGTACTTCTCGGTTGGGATGATATATACGTCTACAGCGATATATATCCTAACGTAAGGCAGCCTAACATGTCGGATGTAGTATTTTACAACATTCTTGGAGTATCGGCCCCTACTTCTCGGTGGGAACATTATATACGTCTATAACGTAACATAACCTAATCTAACCCATCTAGCCCCTCGCTGGTAATATTTTACAGAATACCGTTCGTGTCGTCCCGTAGATCTCGTTTGGGACGTTATATACGTCTACAGCGTTATATATCCTAACCTAAGGCAGTCTACCATCTCGGTCGCAGTATTTTACGCCATTCCTGGCGTATGGGCTCTACTTCTCGGTGGGAACATTATACACGTCTATAACGTAACATAACCTAACCTAACCCATCTAGGCCCTCGCTGGCAATGTTTTACAGAATCCCGTTCCTGTCGTCCCGTACATCTCGGTTGGAACATTATAAACGTCTAAAGCAATATATATCCTAACCTAAGGCAGGCTAACATCTCGGATGAAGTATTATACGCCATTCCTGGCGTATCGGCCCCTACTTCACCGTGGGAACATTATACAGGTCTATAACGTAACATAACCTAACCTAACCCATCTAGCCCCTCGCTGGTAATGTTTTACAGAATCCCGTTTCTGTCGTCCCATACATCTCGGTTGTGATGTTATATACGTCTACAGCGATATATATCCTAACGTAAGGCAGGCTAACATCTCGGATGTAGTATTTTACAACATTCTTGGAGTATCGGCCCCTACTTCTCGGTGGGAACATTATATACGTCTGTAACGTAACATAACCTAAACTAACCCATCTAGCCCCTCGCTCGTAATATTTTACAGAATCCCGTTCGTGGCGTCCCGTACATCTCGGTTGGGATATTATATACGTCTATAGCGTTATATATCCTAACCTAAGGCAGGCTAACATCTCGGATGCAGTATTTTACAACATTCCTGGCATATCGGCCCCTACTTCTCGGTGGGAACATTATATACGTTTATAACGTATCACAACCTAACCTAACCCATCGAGCCCCTCGCTGGTAATGTTTTACAGAATCCCGTTCCTGACGTCCCGTACGTCTCTGTTGGGACATTATAAACGTCTACAGCGTTATATATCCTAACCTAAGGCAGGCTAACATCTCGGATGTGGTATTTTACAACATTCTTGGAGTATCGGCCCCTACTTCTCGGTGGGAACAATATATACGTCTACAACGTAACATAACCTAACCTATTCCATCTAGACCCTCGTTGGCAATGTTTTACAGAATCCCGTTCGTGTCGTCCCGTACATCTCGGTTGGGATATTATATACGTCTATAGCGTTATATATCTTAACCTAAGGCAGGCTAATATCTCGGATGCAGTATTTTACAACATTCCTGGCGTATCGGCTCTACTTCTCGGTGGGAACATTATACACGTCTATAACGTAATATAATCTAACCTAACACATCTAGCCCCTAGCTGGTAATGTTTTACAGAATCCAGTTCGTGTCGTCCCGTACGTCTCGGTTGGGATATTATATACGTCTATAGCGTTATATATCCTAACCTAAGGCAGGCTATCATCTCGGATGTAGTATTATACAACATTCCTGGCGTATCGGCCCCTACTTCTCGGCGGGAGCATTATACACGTCTATAACGTAACATAACCTAACCTAACCCATCTAGCCCCTCGCTGGTAATTTTTTACAGAATCCCGTTCCTGTCGTCCCGTACATCTCGGTTGTGATGTTATATACGTCTACAGCGATATATATCCTAACGTAAGGCAGGCTAACATCTCGGATGTAGTATTTTACAACATTCTTGGAGTATCGGCCCCTACTTCTCGGTGGGAACATTATATACGTCTACAACGTAACATAACCTAACCTATTCCATCTAGTCCCTCGTTGGCAATGTTTTACAGAATCCCGTTCGTGTCGTCCCGTACATCTCGGTTGGGATATTATATACGTCTATAGCGTTATATATCTTAACCTAAGGCAGGCTAATATCTCGGATGCAGTATTTTACAACATTCCTGGCGTATCGGCTCTACTTCTCGGTGGGAACATTATACACGTCTATAACGTAATATTATCTAACCTAACACATCTAGCCCCTAGCTGGTAATGTTTTACAGAATCCAGTTCGTGTCGTCCCGTACGTCTCGGTTGGGATATTATATACGTCTATAGCGTTATATATCCTAACCTAAGGCAGGCTATCATCTCGGATGTAGTATTATACAACATTCCTGGCGTATCGGCCCCTACTTCTCGGCGGGAGCATTATACACGTCTATAACGTAACATAACCTAACCTAACCCATCTAGCCCCTCGCTGGTAATTTTTTACAGAATCCCGTTCCTGTCGTCCCGTACATCTCGGTTGGGATGTTATATACGTCTACAGCGATATATATCCTAACCTAAGGCAGGCTAACATCTCGGATGCAGTATTTTACAACATTCCTGGCGTATCGGCCCGTACTTCTCGGTGGGAACATTATACACGTCTATAACGTAACATAACCTAACCTAACCCATCTAGCCCCTCGCTGGTAATGTTTTACAGAATCCCGTTCCTGTCGTCCCGTACATCTCGGATGGGAGGTTATATGCGTCTACAGCGTTATATATCTTAACTTAAGGCAGGCTAACATGTCGGATGTAGTATTTTACAACATTCTTGGAGTATCGGCCCCTACTTCTCGGTGGGAACATTATATACGTCAATAACGTAACATACCCTAACCTAACACATCTAGCCCCTCGCTGGCAATGTTTTACAGAATCCCGTTCCTGTCGTCCCGTACGTCTCTGTTGGGACATTATAAACGTCTACAGCGTTATATATCCTAACCTAAGGCAGGCTAACATCTCGGTTGCTGTATTTTACAACATTCCTGGCGTATCGGCCCATACTTCTCGGTGGGAACTTTATATAGGTCTATAACGTAACATAACCTATCCTAACACATCTAGCCCCTCGCTGGTAATGTTTTACAGAATCCCGTTCGTGTCGTCCCGTACGTCTCGGATGGGACATTATATACGTCTACAGCGTTATATTTCCTAAGGTAAGGCAGGCTAACATCTCGGATGTAGTATTTTACAACATTCTTGGAGTATCGGCCCATACTTCTCGGTGGGAACATTATATACGTCTATAAAGTAACATAACCTAACCTAACCCATCTAGCTCCTCGTTGGCAATGTTTTACAGAATCCCGTTCGTGTCGTCCCGTACATCTCGGATGGGATATTATATACGTCTATAGCGTTATATATCTTAACCTAAGGCAGGCTAACATCTCGGATGCAGTATTTTACAACATTCCTGGCGTATCGGCTCTACTTCTCGGTGGGAATATTATACACGTCTATAACGTAACATAACCTAACCTAACCCATCTAGCCCCTCGCTGGTAATTTTTTACAGAATCCCGTTCCTGTCGTCCCGTACATCTCGGTTGGGATGTTATATACGTCTACAGCGATATATATCCTAACCTAAGGCAGGCTAACATCTCGGATGCAGTATTTTACAACATTCCTGGCGTATCGGCCCGTACTTCTCGGTGGGAACATTATACACGTCTATAACGTAACATAACCTAACCTAACCCATCTAGCCCCTCGCTGGTAATGTTTTACAGAGTCTCGTTCGTGTCGTCCCGTACGTCTCGGATGGGACATTATATCCGTCTACAGCGTTATATATCTTAACTTAAGGCAGGCTAACATCTCGGATGTAGTATTTTACAACATTCTTGGAGTATCGGCCCATACTTCTCGGTGGGAACATTATATACGTCTATAAAGTAACATAACCTAACCTAACCCATCTAGCCCCTCGTTGGCAATGTTTTACAGAATCCCGTTCGTGTCGTCCCGTACATCTCGGATGGGATATTATATACGTCTATAGCGATATATATCTTAACCTAAGGCAGGCTAACATCTCGGGTGCAGTATTTTACAACATTCCTGGCGTATCGGCTCTACTTCTCGGTGGGAATATTATACACGTCTATAACGTAACATAACCTAACCTAACCCATCTAGCCCCTCGCTGGCAATGTTTTACAGAATCCCGTTCCTGTCGTCCCGTACATCTCGGTTGGGATGTTATATACGTCTACAGCGATATATATCCTAACGTAAGGCAGGCTAACATCTCGGATGTAGTATTTTGAACATTCTTGGAGTATCGGCCCCTACTTCTCGGCGGGAACATTATATACGTCTGTAACGTAACATAACCTAACCTATCCCATCTAGCCCCTCGCTGGCAATGTTTTACAGAATCCCGTTCGTGTCGTCCCGTACGTCTCGGTTGGGATATTATATACGTCTATAGCGTTATATATCCTAACCTAAGGCAGGCTATCATCTCGGATGTAGTATTATACAACATTCCTGGCGTATCGGCCCCTACTTCTCGGCGGGAGCATTATACACGTCTATAACGTAACATAACCTAACCTAACCCATCTAGCCCCTCGCTGGTAATTTTTTACAGAATCCCGTTCCTGTCGTCCCGTACATCTCGGTTGGGATGTTATATACGTCTACAGCGATATATATCCTAACCTAAGGCAGGCTAACATCTCGGATGCAGTATTTTACAACATTCCTGGCGTATCGGCCCGTACTTCTCGGTGGGAACATTATACACGTCTATAACGTAACATAACCTAACCTAACCCATCTAGCCCCTCGCTGGTAATGTTTTACAGAATCCCGTTCCTGTCGTCCCGTACATCTCGGATGGGAGGTTATATGCGTCTACAGCGTTATATATCTTAACTTAAGGCAGGCTAACATGTCGGATGTAGTATTTTACAACATTCTTGGAGTATCGGCCCCTACTTCTCGGTGGGAACATTATATACGTCAATAACGTAACATACCCTAACCTAACACATCTAGCCCCTCGCTGGCAATGTTTTACAGAATCCCGTTCCTGTCGTCCCGTACGTCTCTGTTGGGACATTATAAACGTCTACAGCGTTATATATCCTAACCTAAGGCAGGCTAACATCTCGGTTGCTGTATTTTACAACATTCCTGGCGTATCGGCCCATACTTCTCGGTGGGAACTTTATATAGGTCTATAACGTAACATAACCTATCCTAACACATCTAGCCCCTCGCTGGTAATGTTTTACAGAATCCCGTTCGTGTCGTCCCGTACGTCTCGGATGGGACATTATATACGTCTACAGCGTTATATTTCCTAAGGTAAGGCAGGCTAACATCTCGGATGTAGTATTTTACAACATTCTTGGAGTATCGGCCCATACTTCTCGGTGGGAACATTATATACGTCTATAAAGTAACATAACCTAACCTAACCCATCTAGCCCCTCGTTGGCAATGTTTTACAGAATCCCGTTCGTGTCGTCCCGTACATCTCGGATGGGATATTATATACGTCTATAGCGATATATATCTTAACCTAAGGCAGGCTAACATCTCGGGTGCAGTATTTTACAACATTCCTGGCGTATCGGCTCTACTTCTCGGTGGGAATATTATACACGTCTATAACGTAACATAACCTAACCTAACCCATCTAGCCCCTCGCTGGCAATGTTTTACAGAATCCCGTTCCTGTCGTCCCGTACATCTCGGTTGGGATGTTATATACGTCTACAGCGATATATATCCTAACGTAAGGCAGGCTAACATCTCGGATGTAGTATTTTGAACATTCTTGGAGTATCGGCCCCTACTTCTCGGCGGGAACATTATATACGTCTGTAACGTAACATAACCTAACCTATCCCATCTAGCCCCTCGCTGGCAATGTTTTACAGAATCCCGTTCGTGTCGTCCCGTACATCTCGGATGGGATATTATATACGTCTATAGCGTTATATATATTAACCTAAGGCAGGCTAACATCTCGGATGCAGTATTTTACAAGATTCCTGGCGTATAGGCTCTACTTCTCGGTGGGAATATTATACACGTCTATAACGTAACATAACCTAATCTAACCCATCTAGCCCCTCGCTGGTAATATTTTACAGAATCCCGTTCGTGTCGTCCCGTACACCTCGGTTGGGATATTATATACATCTATAGCGTTATAAATCCTAACCTAAGGCAGGCTAACATCTCGGATGCAGTATTTTACAACATTCCTGGCGTATCGGCTCTACTTCTCGGTGGGAACATTATACACGTCTATAACGTAACATAACCTAACCTAACCCATCTAGCCCCTCGCTGGTAATGTTTTACAGTATCCCGTTCCTGTCGTCCCGTACATCTCGGATGGGATGTTATATACGTCTATAGCGTTATATATCCTAACCTAAGCCAGGCTAACATCTCGGATGCAGTATTTTACAACATTCCTGGCGTATCGGCTCTACTTCTCGGTGGGAACATTATACACGTCTATAACGTAACATAACCTAACCTAACCCATCTAGCCCCTCGCTGGTAATGTTTTACAGAATCCCGTTCCTGTCGTCCCGTACATCTCGGATGGGATGTTATATACGTCTACAGCGATATATATCCTACCGTAAGGCAGGCTAACATCTCGGTTGCAGTATTTTACAACATTCCTGGCGTATCGGCCCCTACTTCTCGGCGGGAACATTATATAGGTCTATAACGTAATATAACCTATCCTAACACATCTAGCCCCTCGCTGGTAATGTTTTACAGAATACCGTTCGTATCGTCCCGTAGGTCTCGTTTGGGACGTTATATACGTCTACAGCGTTATATATCCTAACCTAAGGCAGTCTACCATCTCGGTCGCAGTATTTTACGCCATTCCTGGCGTATCGGCCCGTACTTCACCGTGGGAACATTATACACGTCTATAACGTAGCATAACCTAACCTAACCCATCTAGCCCCTCGCTGGTAATATTTTACACAATCCCGTTCGTGTCGTCCCGTACATCTCGGATGGGATATTATATACGTCTATAGAGTTATATATCTTAACCTAAGGCAGGCTAACATCTCGGATGCAGTATTTTACAACATTCCTGGCGTATCGGCTCTACTTCTCGGTGGGAACATTATATACGTCTGTAACGTAACATAACCTAACCTATCCCATCTAGCCCCTCGTTGGCAATGTTTTACAGAATCCCGTTCGTGTCGTCCCGTACATCTCGGTTGGGATATTATATACGTCTACAGCGATATATTTCCTAAGGTAAGGCAGGCTAACATCTCGGATGTAGTATTTTACAACATTCTTGGAGTATCGGCCCATACTTCTCGGTGGGAACATTATATACGTCTATAAAGTAACATAACCTAACGTAACCCATCTAGCCCCTCGTTGGCAATGTTTTACAGAATCCCGTTCGTGTCGTCCCGTACATCTCGGATGGGATATTATATACGTCTATAGCGTTATATATCTTAACCTAAGGCAGGCTAACATCTCGGATGCAGTATTTTACAACATTCCTGGCGTATCGGCTCTACTTCTCGGTGGGAATATTACACACGTCTATAACGTAACATAACCTAACCTAACCCATCTAGCCCCTCGCTGGCAATGTTTTACAGAATCCCGTTCCTGTCGTCCCGTACATCTCGGTTAGGATGTTATATACGTCTACAGCGATATATATCCTAACGTAAGGCAGGCTAACATCTCGGATGTAGTATTTTGAACATTCTTGGAGTATCGGCCCCTACTTCTCGGTGGGAACATTGTATACGTCTGTAACGTAACATAACCTAACCTATCCCATCTAGCCCCTCTTTGGCAATGTTTTACAGAATCCCGTTCGTTTCGTCCCGTACATCTCGGTTGGGATATTATATACGTCTACAGCGATATATATCCTAACGTAAGGCAGGATAACATCTCGGATGTAGTATTTTACAACATTCTTGGAGTATCGGCCCCTACTTCTCGGCGGGAACATTATATAGGTCTATAACGTAATATAACCTATCCTAACACATCTAGCCCCTCGCTGGTAATGTTTTACAGAATACCGTTCGTGTCGTCCCGTAGGTCCCGTTTGGGACGTTATATACGTCTACAGCGTTATATATCCTAATCTAAGGCAGTCTACCATCTCGGTCGCAGTATTTTACGCCATTCCTGGCGTATCGGCCCGTACTTCACCGTGGGAACATTATACACGTCTATAACGTAGCATAACCTAACCTAACCCATCTAGCCCCTCGCTGGTAATATTATACAGAATCCCGTTCGTGTCGTCCCGTACATCTCGGATGGGATATTATATACGTCTATAGAGTTATATATCTTAACCTAAGGCAGGCTAACATGTCGGATGTAGTATTTTACAACATTCTTGGAGTATCGGCCCCTACTTCTCGGTGGGAACATTATATACGTCTATAAAGTAACATAACCTAACCTAACACATCTAGCCCCTCGCTGGTAATGTTTTACAGAATCCCGTTCGTGTCGTCCCGTACGTCTCGGATGGGACATTATATACGTCTACAGCGTTATATTTCCTAACGTAAGGCAGGCTAACATCTCGGATGTAGTATTTTACAACATTCTTGGAGTATCGGCCCATACTTCTCGGTGGGAACATTATATACGTCTATAACGTAACATAACCTAACCTATCCCATCTAGCCCCTCGTTGGCAATGTTTTACAGAATCCCGTTCGTGTCGTCCCGTACATCTCGGTTGGGATATTATATACGTCTACAGCGATATATTTCCTAAGGTAAGGCAGGCTAACATCTCGGATGTAGTATTTTACAACATTCTTGGAGTATCGGCCAATACTTCTCGGTGGGAACATTATACACGTCTATAACGTAGCATAACCTAATCTAACCCATCTAGCCCCTCGCTGGTAATATTTTACAGAATCCCGTTCGTGTCGTCCCGTACACCTCGGTTGGGATATTATATACATCTATAGCGTTATAAATCCTAACCTAAGGCAGGCTAACATCTCGGATGCAGTATTTTACAACATTCCTGGCGTATCGGCTCTACTTCTCGGTGGGAACATTATACACGTCTATAACGTAACATAACCTAACCTAACCCATCTAGCCCCTCGCTGGTAATGTTTTACAGTATCCCGTTCCTGTCGTCCCGTACATCTCGGATGGGATGTTATATACGTCTATAGCGTTATATATCCTAACCTAAGCCAGGCTAACATCTCGGATGCAGTATTTTACAACATTCCTGGCGTATCGGCTCTACTTCTCGGTGGGAACATTATACACGTCTATAACGTAACATAACCTAACCTAACCCATCTAGCCCCTCGCTGGTAATGTTTTACAGAATCCCGTTCCTGTCGTCCCGTACATCTCGGATGGGATGTTATATACGTCTACAGCGATATATATCCTAACGTAAGGCAGGCTAACATCTCGGTTGCAGTATTTTACAACATTCCTGGCGTATCGGCCCCTACTTCTCGGCGGGAACATTATATAGGTCTATAACGTAATATAACCTATCCTAACACATCTAGCCCCTCGCTGGTAATGTTTTACAGAATACCGTTCGTATCGTCCTGTAGGTCTCGTTTGGGACGTTATATACGTCTACAGCGTTATATATCCTAACCTAAGGCAGTCTACCATCTCGGTCGCAGTATTTTACGCCATTCCTGGCGTATCGGCCCGTACTTCACCGTGGGAACATTATACACGTCTATAACGTAGCATAACCTAACCTAACCCATCTAGCCCCTCGCTGGTAATATTTTACACAATCCCGTTCGTGTCGTCCCGTACATCTCGGATGGGATATTATATACGTCTATAGAGTTATATATCTTAACCTAAGGCAGGCTAACATCTCGGATGCAGTATTTTACAACATTCCTGGCGTATCGGCTCTACTTCTCGGTGGGAACATTATATACGTCTGTAACGTAACATAACCTAACCTATCCCATCTAGCCCCTCGTTGGCAATGTTTTACAGAATCCCGTTCGTGTCGTCCCGTACATCTCGGTTGGGATATTATATACGTCTACAGCGATATATTTCCTAAGGTAAGGCAGGCTAACATCTCGGATGTAGTATTTTACAACATTCTTGGAGTATCGGCCCATACTTCTCGGTGGGAACATTATATACGTCTATAAAGTAACATAACCTAACGTAACCCATCTAGCCCCTCGTTGGCAATGTTTTACAGAATCCCGTTCGTGTCGTCCCGTACATCTCGGATGGGATATTATATACGTCTATAGCGTTATATATCTTAACCTAAGGCAGGCTAACATCTCGGATGCAGTATTTTACAACATTCCTGGCGTATCGGCTCTACTTCTCGGTGGGAATATTACACACGTCTATAACGTAACATAACCTAACCTAACCCATCTAGCCCCTCGCTGGCAATGTTTTACAGAATCCCGTTCCTGTCGTCCCGTACATCTCGGTTAGGATGTTATATACGTCTACAGCGATATATATCCTAACGTAAGGCAGGCTAACATCTCGGATGTAGTATTTTGAACATTCTTGGAGTATCGGCCCCTACTTCTCGGTGGGAACATTGTATACGTCTGTAACGTAACATAACCTAACCTATCCCATCTAGCCCCTCTTTGGCAATGTTTTACAGAATCCCGTTCGTTTCGTCCCGTACATCTCGGTTGGGATATTATATACGTCTACAGCGATATATATCCTAACGTAAGGCAGGATAACATCTCGGATGTAGTATTTTACAACATTCTTGGAGTATCGGCCCCTACTTCTCGGCGGGAACATTATATACGTCTGTAACGTAACATAACCTAACCTATCCCATCTAGCCCCTCGCTGGCAATGTTTTACAGAATCCCGTTCGTGTCGTCCCGTACATCTCGGATGGGATATTATATACGTCTATAGCGTTATATATCTTAACCTAAGGCAGCCTAACATCTCGGATGCAGTATTTTACAAGATTCCTGGCGTATAGGCTCTACTTCTCGGTGGGAACATTATACACGTCTATAACGTAACATAACCTAACCTAACCAATCTAGCCCCTCGCTGGTAATGTTTTACAGAATCCCGTTCCTGTCGTCCCGTACATCTCGGATGGGATGTTATATACGTCTACAGCGATATATATCCTAACGTAAGGCAGGCTAACATCTCGGTTGCAGTATTTTACAACATTCCTGGCGTATCGGCCCCTACTTCTCGGCGGGAACATTATATAGGTCTATAACGTAATATAACCTATCCTAACACATCTAGCCCCTCGCTGGTAATGTTTTACAGAATACCGTTCGTGTCGTCCCGTAGGTCCCGTTTGGGACGTTATATACGTCTACAGCGTTATATATCCTAATCTAAGGCAGTTTACCATCTCGGTCGCAGTATTTTACGCCATTCCTGGCGTATCGGCCCGTACTTCACCGTGGGAACATTATACACGTCTATAACGTAGCATAACCTAACCTAACCCATCTAGCCCCTCGCTGGTAATATTATACAGAATCCCGTTCGTGTCGTCCCGTACATCTCGGATGGGATATTATATACGTCAATAGAGTTATATATCTTAACCTAAGGCAGGCTAACATGTCGGATGTAGTATTTTACAACATTCTTGGAGTATCGGCCCCTACTTCTCGGTGGGAACATTATATACGTCTATAAAGTAACATAACCTAACCTAACACATCTAGCCCCTCGCTGGTAATGTTTTACAGAATCCCGTTCGGGTCGTCCCGTACGTCTCGGATGGGACATTATATACGTCTACAGCGTTATATTTCCTAACGTAAGGCAGGCTAACATCTCGGATGTAGTATTTTACAACATTCTTGGAGTATCGGCCCATACTTCTCGGTGGGAACATTATATACGTCTATAACGTAACATAACCTAACCTATCCCATCTAGCCCCTCGTTGGCAATGTTTTACAGAATCCCGTTCGTGTCGTCCCGTACATCTCGGTTGGGATATTATATACGTCTACAGCGATATATTTCCTAAGGTAAGGCAGGCTAACATCTCGGATGTAGTATTTTACAACATTCTTGGAGTATCGGCCAATACTTCTCGGTGGGAACATTATACACGTCTATAACGTAGCATAACCTAATCTAACCCATCTAGCCCCTCGCTGGTAATATTTTACAGAATCCCGTTCGTGTCGTCCCGTACACCTCGGTTGGGATATTATATACATCTATAGCGTTATAAATCCTAACCTAAGGCAGGCTAACATCTCGGATGCAGTATTTTACAACATTCCTGGCGTATCGGCTCTACTTCTCGGTGGGAACATTATACACGTCTATAACGTAACATAACCTAACCTAACCCATCTAGCCCCTCGCTGGTAATGTTTTACAGTATCCCGTTCCTGTCGTCCCGTACATCTCGGATGGGATGTTATATACGTCTATAGCGTTATATATCCTAACCTGAGCCAGGCTAACATCTCGGATGCAGTATTTTACAACATTCCTGGCGTATCGGCTCTACTTCTCGGTGGGAACATTATACACGTCTATAACGTAACATAACCTAACCTAACCCATCTAGCCCCTCGCTGGTAATGTTTTACAGAATCCCGTTCCTGTCGTCCCGTACATCTCGGATGGGATGTTATATACGTCTACAGCGATATATATCCTAACGTAAGGCAGGCTAACATCTCGGTTGCAGTATTTTACAACATTCCTGGCGTATCGGCCCCTACTTCTCGGCGGGAACATTATATAGGTCTATAACGTAATATAACCTATCCTAACACATCTAGCCCCTCGCTGGTAATGTTTTACAGAATACCGTTCGTATCGTCCTGTAGGTCTCGTTTGGGACGTTATATACGTCTACAGCGTTATATATCCTAACCTAAGGCAGTCTACCATCTCGGTCGCAGTATTTTACGCCATTCCTGGCGTATCGGCCCGTACTTCACCGTGGGAACATTATACACGTCTATAACGTAGCATAACCTAACCTAACCCATCTAGCCCCTCGCTGGTAATATTTTACACAATCCCGTTCGTGTCGTCCCGTACATCTCGGATGGGATATTATATACGTCTATAGAGTTATATATCTTAACCTAAGGCAGGCTAACATCTCGGATGCAGTATTTTACAACATTCCTGGCGTATCGGCTCTACTTCTCGGTGGGAACATTATATACGTCTGTAACGTAACATAACCTAACCTATCCCATCTAGCCCCTCGTTGGCAATGTTTTACAGAATCCCGTTCGTGTCGTCCCGTACATCTCGGTTGGGATATTATATACGTCTACAGCGATATATTTCCTAAGGTAAGGCAGGCTAACATCTCGGATGTAGTATTTTACAACATTCTTGGAGTATCGGCCAATACTTCTCGGTGGGAACATTATACACGTCTATAACGTAGCATAACCTAATCTAACCCATCTAGCCCCTCGCTGGTAATATTTTACAGAATCCCGTTCGTGTCGTCCCGTACACCTCGGTTGGGATATTATATACATCTATAGCGTTATAAATCCTAACCTAAGGCAGGCTAACATCTCGGATGCAGTATTTTACAACATTCCTGGCGTATCGGCTCTACTTCTCGGTGGGAACATTATACACGTCTATAACGTAACATAACCTAACCTAACCCATCTAGCCCCTCGCTGGTAATGTTTTACAGTATCCCGTTCCTGTCGTCCCGTACATCTCGGATGGGATGTTATATACGTCTATAGCGTTATATATCCTAACCTGAGCCAGGCTAACATCTCGGATGCAGTATTTTACAACATTCCTGGCGTATCGGCTCTACTTCTCGGTGGGAACATTATACACGTCTATAACGTAACATAACCTAACCTAACCCATCTAGCCCCTCGCTGGTAATGTTTTACAGAATCCCGTTCCTGTCGTCCCGTACATCTCGGATGGGATGTTATATACGTCTACAGCGATATATATCCTAACGTAAGGCAGGCTAACATCTCGGTTGCAGTATTTTACAACATTCCTGGCGTATCGGCCCCTACTTCTCGGCGGGAACATTATATAGGTCTATAACGTAATATAACCTGTCCTAACACATCTAGCCCCTCGCTGGTAATGTTTTACAGAATACCGTTCGTATCGTCCTGTAGGTCTCGTTTGGGACGTTATATACGTCTACAGCGTTATATATCCTAACCTAAGGCAGTCTACCATCTCGGTCGCAGTATTTTACGCCATTCCTGGCGTATCGGCCCGTACTTCACCGTGGGAACATTATACACGTCTATAACGTAGCATAACCTAACCTAACCCATCTAGCCCCTCGCTGGTAATATTTTACACAATCCCGTTCGTGTCGTCCCGTACATCTCGGATGGGATATTATATACGTCTATAGAGTTATATATCTTAACCTAAGGCAGGCTAACATCTCGGATGCAGTATTTTACAACATTCCTGGCGTATCGGCTCTACTTCTCGGTGGGAACATTATATACGTCTGTAACGTAACATAACCTAACCTATCCCATCTAGCCCCTCGTTGGCAATGTTTTACAGAATCCCGTTCGTGTCGTCCCGTACATCTCGGTTGGGATATTATATACGTCTACAGCGATATATTTCCTAAGGTAAGGCAGGCTAACATCTCGGATGTAGTATTTTACAACATTCTTGGAGTATCGGCCCATACTTCTCGGTGGGAACATTATATACGTCTATAAAGTAACATAACCTAACGTAACCCATCTAGCCCCTCGTTGGCAATGTTTTACAGAATCCCGTTCGTGTCGTCCCGTACATCTCGGATGGGATATTATATACGTCTATAGCGTTATATATCTTAACCTAAGGCAGGCTAACATCTCGGATGCAGTATTTTACAACATTCCTGGCGTATCGGCTCTACTTCTCGGTGGGAATATTATACACGTCTATAACGTAACATAACCTAACCTAACCCATCTAGCCCCTCGCTGGCAATGTTTTACAGAATCCCGTTCCTGTCGTCCCGTACATCTCGGTTAGGATGTTATATACGTCTACAGCGATATATATCCTAACGTAAGGCAGGCTAACATCTCGGATGTAGTATTTTGAACATTCTTGGAGTATCGGCCCCTACTTCTCGGTGGGAACATTGTATACGTCTGTAACGTAACATAACCTAACCTATCCCATCTAGCCCCTCTTTGGCAATGTTTTACAGAATCCCGTTCGTTTCGTCCCGTACATCTCGGTTGGGATATTATATACGTCTACAGCGATATATATCCTAACGTAAGGCAGGATAACATCTCGGATGTAGTATTTTACAACATTCTTGGAGTATCGGCCCCTACTTCTCGGCGGGAACATTATATACGTCTGTAACGTAACATAACCTAACCTATCCCATCTAGCCCCTCGCTGGCAATGTTTTACAGAATCCCGTTCGTGTCGTCCCGTACATCTCGGATGGGATATTATATACGTCTATAGCGTTATATATCTTAACCTAAGGCAGCCTAACATCTCGGATGCAGTATTTTACAAGATTCCTGGCGTATAGGCTCTACTTCTCGGTGGGAACATTATACACGTCTATAACGTAACATAACCTAACCTAACCAATCTAGCCCCTCGCTGGTAATGTTTTACAGAATCCCGTTCCTGTCGTCCCGTACATCTCGGATGGGATGTTATATACGTCTACAGCGATATATATCCTAACGTAAGGCAGGCTAACATCTCGGTCGCAGTATTTTACGCCATTCCTGGCGTATCGGCCCGTACTTCACCGTGGGAACATTATACACGTCTATAACGTAGCATAACCTAACCTAACCCATCTAGCCCCTCGCTGGTAATATTATACAGAATCCCGTTCGTGTCGTCCCGTACATCTCGGATGGGATATTATATACGTCTATAGAGTTATATATCTTAACCTAAGGCAGGCTAACATCTCGGATGCAGTATTTTACAACATTCCTGGCGTATCGGCTCTACTTCTCGGTGGGAACATTATATACGTCTGTAACGTAACATAACCTAACCTATCCCATCTAGCCCCTCGTTGGCAATGTTTTACAGAATCACTTTCGTGTCGTCCCGTACATCTCGGTTGGGATATTATATACGTCTACAGCGATATATATCCTAACGTAAGGCAGCCTAACATGTCGGATGTAGTATTTTACAACATTCTTGGAGTATCGGCCCCTACTTCTCGGTGGGAACATTATATACGTCTACAAAGTAACATAACCTAACCTAACACATCTAGCCCCTCGCTGGTAATGTTTTACAGAATCCCGTTCGTGTCGTCCCGTACGTCTCGGATGGGGCATTATATACGTCTACAGCGTTATATTTCCTAACGTAAGGCAGGCTAACATCTCGGATGTAGTATTTTACAACATTCTTGGAGTATCGGCCCATACTTCTCGGTGGGAACATTATATACGTCTATAACGTAACATAACCTAACCTATCCCATCTAGCCCCTCGTTGGCAATGTTTTACAGAATCCCGTTCGTGTCGTCCCGTACATCTCGGTTGGGATATTATATACGTCTACAGCGATATATTTCCTAAGGTAAGGCAGGCTAACATCTCGTATGTAGTATTTTACAACATTCTTGGAGTATCGGCCAATACTTCTCGGTGGGAACATTATATACGTCTATAAAGTAACATAACCTAACCTAACCCATCTAGCCCCTCGTTGGCAATGTTTTACAGAATCCCGTTCGTGTCGTCCCGTACATCTCGGATGGGATATTATATACGTCTATAGCGTTATATATCTTAACCTAAGGCAGGCTAACATCTCGGATGCAGTATTTTACAACATTCCTGGCGTATCGGCTCTACTTCTCGGTGGGAATATTATACACGTCTATAACGTAACATAACCTAACCTAACCCATCTAGCCCCTCGCTGGCAATGTTTTACAGAATCCCGTTCCTGTCGTCCCGTACATCTCGGTTGGGATGTTATATACGTCTACAGCGATATATATCCTAACGTAAGGCAGGCTAACATCTCGGATGTAGTATTTTGAACATTCTTGGAGTATCGGCCGGTACTTCTCGGTGGGAACATTGTATACGTCTGTAACGTAACATAACCTAACCTATCCCATCTAGCCCCTCTTTGGCAATGTTTTACAGAATCCCGTTCGTTTCGTCCCGTACATCTCGGTTGGGATATTATATACGTCTACAGCGATATATATCCGAACGTAAGGCAGGATAACATCTCGGATGTAGTATTTTACAACATTCTTGGAGTATCGGCCCCTACTTCTCGGCGGGAACATTATATACATCTGTAACGTAACATAACCTAACCTATCCCATCTAGCCCCTCGCTGGCAATGTTTTACAGAATCCCGTTCGTGTCGTCCCGTACATCTCGGATGGGATATTATATACGTCTATAGCGTTATATATCTTAACCTAAGGCAGGCTAACATCTCGGATGCAGTATTTTACAAGATTCCTGGCGTATAGGCTCTACTTCTCGGTGGGAACATTATACACGTCTATAACGTAACATAACCTAATCTAACCCATCTAGCCCCTCGCTGGTAATATTTTACAGAATCCCGTTCGTGTCGTCCCGTACACCTCGGTTGGGATATTATATACATCTATAGCGTTATAAATCCTAACCTAAGGCAGGCTAACATCTCGGATGCAGTATTTTACAACATTCCTGGCGTATCGGCTCTACTTCTCGGTGGGAACATTATACACGTCTATAACGTAACATAACCTAACCTAACCAATCTAGCCCCTCGCTGGTAATGTTTTACAGAATCCCGTTCCTGTCGTCCCGTACATCTCGGATGGGATGTTATATACGTCTACAGCGATATATATCCTAACGTAAGGCAGGCTAACATCTCGGTTGCAGTATTTTACAACATTCCTGGCGTATCGGCCCCTACTTCTCGGCGGGAACATTATATAGGTCTATAACGTAATATAACCTATCCTAACACATCTAGCCCCTCGCTGGTAATGTTTTACAGAATCCCGTTCGTGTCGTCCCGTACATCTCGGTTGGGATATTATATACGTCTACAGCGATATATATCCTAACGTAAGGCAGCCTAACATGTCGGATGTAGTATTTTACAACATTCTTGGAGTATCGGCCCCTACTTCTCGGTGGGAACATTATATACGTCTATAACGTAACATAACCTAACCTAACACATCTAGCCCCTCGCTGGTAATGTTTTACAGAATCCCGTTCGTGTCGTCCCGTACGTCTCGGATGGGACATTATATACGTCTACAGCGTTATATTTCCTAACGTAAGGCAGGCTAACATCTCGTATGTAGTCTTTTACAACATTCTTGGAGTATCGGCCCATACTTCTCGGTGGGAACATTATATACGTCTATAACGTAACATAACCTAACCTATCCCATCTAGCCCCTCGTTGGCAATGTTTTACAGAATCCCGTTCGTGTCGTCCCGTACATCTCGGTTGGGATATTATATACGTCTATAGCGTTATATATCTTAACCTAAGGCAGGCTAACATCTCGGATGCAGTATTTTACAACATTCCTGGCGTATCGGCTCTACTTCTCGGTGGGAACATTATACACGTCTATAACGTAACATAACCTAACCTAACCCATCTAGCCCCTCGCTGGTAATGTTTTACAGTATCCCGTTCCTGTCGTCCCGTACATCTCGGATGGGATGTTATATACGTCTATAGCGTTATATATCCTAACCTAAGGCAGGCTAACATCTCGGATGCAGTATTTTACAACATTCCTGGCGTATCGGCTCTACTTCTCGGTGGGAACATTATACACGTCTATAACGTACCATAACCTAACCTAACCCATCTAGCCCCTCGCTGGTAATGTTTTACAGAATCCCGTTCCTGTCGTCCCGTACATCTCGGATGGGATGTTATATACGTCTACAGCGATATATATCCTAACGTAAGGCAGGCTAACATCTCGGTTGCAGTATTTTACAACATTCCTGGCGTATCGGCCCCTACTTCTCGGCGGGAACATTATATAGGTCTATAACGTAATATAACCTATCCTAACACATCTAGCCCCTCGCTGGTAATGTTTTACAGAATACCGTTCGTATCGTCCCGTAGGTCTCGTTTGGGACGTTATATACGTCTACAGCGTTATATATCCTAACCTAAGGCAGTCTACCATCTCGGTCGCAGTATTTTACGCCATTCCTGGCGTATCGGCCCGTACTTCACCGTGGGAACGTTATACACGTCTATAACGTAGCATAACCTAACCTAACCCATCTAGCCCCTCGTTGGCAATGTTTTACAGAATCCCGTTCGTGTCGTCCCGTACATCTCGGGTGGGATATTATATACGTCTATAGCGTTATATATCTTAACCTAAGGCAGGCTAACATCTCGGATGCAGTATTTTACAACATTCCTGGCGTATCGGCTCTACTTCTCGGTGGGAATATTATACACGTCTATAACGTAACATAACCTAACCTAACCCATCTAGCCCCTCGCTGGCAATGTTTTACAGAATCCCGTTCCTGTCGTCCCGTACATCTCGGTTGGGATGTTATATACGTCTACAGCGATATATATCCTAACGTAAGGCAGGCTAACATCTCGGATGTAGTATTTTGAACATTCTTGGAGTATCGGCCCCTACTTCTCGGTGGGAACATTGTATACGTCTGTAACGTAACATAACCTAACCTATCCCATCTAGCCCCTCTTTGGCAATGTTTTACAGAATCCCGTTCGTTTCGTCCCGTACATCTCGGTTGGGATATTATATACGTCTACAGCGATATATATCCTAACGTAAGGCAGGATAACATCTCGGATGTAGTATTTTACAACATTCTTGGAGTATCGGCCCCTACTTCTCGGCGGGAACATTATATACGTCTGTAACGTAACATAACCTACCCTATCCCATCTAGCCCCTCGCTGGCAATGTTTTACAGAATCCCGTTCGTGTCGTCCCGTACATCTCGGATGGGATATTATATACATCTATAGCGTTATAAATCCTAACCTAAGGCAGGCTAACATCTCGGATGCAGTATTTTACAACATTCCTGGCGTATCGGCTCTACTTCTCGGTGGGAACATTATACACGTCTATAACGTAACATAACCTAACCTAACCAATCTAGCCCCTCGCTGGTAATGTTTTACAGAATCCCGTTCCTGTCGTCCCGTACATGTCGGATGGGATGTTATATACGTCTACAGCGATATATATCCTAACGTAAGGCAGGCTAACATCTCGGTTGCAGTATTTTACAACATTCCTGGCGTATCGGCCCCTACTTCTCGGCGGGAACATTATATAGGTCTATAACGTAATATAACCTATCCTAACACATCTAGCCCCTCGCTGGTAATGTTTTACAGAATCCCGTTCGTGTCGTCCCGTACATCTCGGTTGGGATATTATATACGTCTACAGCGATATATATCCTAACGTAAGGCAGCCTAACATGTCGGATGTAGTATTTTACAACATTCTTGGAGTATCGGCCCCTACTTCTCGGTGGGAACATTATATACGTCTATAACGTAACATAACCTAACCTAACACATCTAGCCCCTCGCTGGTAATGTTTTACAGAATCCCGTTCGTGTCGTCCCGTACGTCTCGGATGGGACATTATATACGTCTACAGCGTTATATTTCCTAACGTAAGGCAGGCTAACATCTCGTATGTAGTCTTTTACAACATTCTTGGAGTATCGGCCCATACTTCTCGGTGGGAACATTATATACGTCTATAACGTAACATAACCTAACCTATCCCATCTAGCCCCTCGTTGGCAATGTTTTACAGAATCCCGTTCGTGTCGTCCCGTACATCTCGGTTGGGATATTATATACGTCTATAGCGTTATATATCTTAACCTAAGGCAGGCTAACATCTCGGATGCAGTATTTTACAACATTCCTGGCGTATCGGCTCTACTTCTCGGTGGGAACATTATACACGTCTATAACGTAACATAACCTAACCTAACCCATCTAGCCCCTCGCTGGTAATGTTTTACAGTATCCCGTTCCTGTCGTCCCGTACATCTCGGATGGGATGTTATATACGTCTATAGCGTTATATATCCTAACCTAAGGCAGGCTAACATCTCGGATGCAGTATTTTACAACATTCCTGGCGTATCGGCTCTACTTCTCGGTGGGAACATTATACACGTCTATAACGTAACATAACCTAACCTAACCCATCTAGCCCCTCGCTGGCAATGTTTTACAGAATCCCGTTCCTGTCGTCCCGTACATCTCGGTTGGGATGTTATATACGTCTACAGCGATATATATCCTAACGTAAGGCAGGCTAACATCTCGGATGTAGTATTTTGAACATTCTTGGAGTATCGGCCGGTACTTCTCGGTGGGAACATTGTATACGTCTGTAACGTAACATAACCTAACCTATCCCATCTAGCCCCTCTTTGGCAATGTTTTACAGAATCCCGTTCGTTTCGTCCCGTACATCTCGGTTGGGATATTATATACGTCTACAGCGATATATATCCGAACGTAAGGCAGGATAACATCTCGGATGTAGTATTTTACAACATTCTTGGAGTATCGGCCCCTACTTCTCGGCGGGAACATTATATACATCTGTAACGTAACATAACCTAACCTATCCCATCTAGCCCCTCGCTGGCAATGTTTTACAGAATCCCGTTCGTGTCGTCCCGTACATCTCGGATGGGATATTATATACGTCTATAGCGTTATATATCTTAACCTAAGGCAGGCTAACATCTCGGATGCAGTATTTTACAAGATTCCTGGCGTATAGGCTCTACTTCTCGGTGGGAACATTATACACGTCTATAACGTAACATAACCTAATCTAACCCATCTAGCCCCTCGCTGGTAATATTTTACAGAATCCCGTTCGTGTCGTCCCGTACACCTCGGTTGGGATATTATATACATCTATAGCGTTATAAATCCTAACCTAAGGCAGGCTAACATCTCGGATGCAGTATTTTACAACATTCCTGGCGTATCGGCTCTACTTCTCGGTGGGAACATTATACACGTCTATAACGTAACATAACCTAACCTAACCAATCTAGCCCCTCGCTGGTAATGTTTTACAGAATCCCGTTCCTGTCGTCCCGTACATCTCGGATGGGATGTTATATACGTCTACAGCGATATATATCCTAACGTAAGGCAGGCTAACATCTCGGTTGCAGTATTTTACAACATTCCTGGCGTATCGGCCCCTACTTCTCGGCGGGAACATTATATAGGTCTATAACGTAATATAACCTATCCTAACACATCTAGCCCCTCGCTGGTAATGTTTTACAGAATCCCGTTCGTGTCGTCCCGTACATCTCGGTTGGGATATTATATACGTCTACAGCGATATATATCCTAACGTAAGGCAGCCTAACATGTCGGATGTAGTATTTTACAACATTCTTGGAGTATCGGCCCCTACTTCTCGGTGGGAACATTATATACGTCTATAACGTAACATAACCTAACCTAACACATCTAGCCCCTCGCTGGTAATGTTTTACAGAATCCCGTTCGTGTCGTCCCGTACGTCTCGGATGGGACATTATATACGTCTACAGCGTTATATTTCCTAACGTAAGGCAGGCTAACATCTCGTATGTAGTCTTTTACAACATTCTTGGAGTATCGGCCCATACTTCTCGGTGGGAACATTATATACGTCTATAACGTAACATAACCTAACCTATCCCATCTAGCCCCTCGTTGGCAATGTTTTACAGAATCCCGTTCGTGTCGTCCCGTACATCTCGGTTGGGATATTATATACGTCTATAGCGTTATATATCTTAACCTAAGGCAGGCTAACATCTCGGATGCAGTATTTTACAACATTCCTGGCGTATCGGCTCTACTTCTCGGTGGGAACATTATACACGTCTATAACGTAACATAACCTAACCTAACCCATCTAGCCCCTCGCTGGTAATGTTTTACAGTATCCCGTTCCTGTCGTCCCGTACATCTCGGATGGGATGTTATATACGTCTATAGCGTTATATATCCTAACCTAAGGCAGGCTAACATCTCGGATGCAGTATTTTACAACATTCCTGGCGTATCGGCTCTACTTCTCGGTGGGAACATTATACACGTCTATAACGTACCATAACCTAACCTAACCCATCTAGCCCCTCGCTGGTAATGTTTTACAGAATCCCGTTCCTGTCGTCCCGTACATCTCGGATGGGATGTTATATACGTCTACAGCGATATATATCCTAACGTAAGGCAGGCTAACATCTCGGTTGCAGTATTTTACAACATTCCTGGCGTATCGGCCCCTACTTCTCGGCGGGAACATTATATAGGTCTATAACGTAATATAACCTATCCTAACACATCTAGCCCCTCGCTGGTAATGTTTTACAGAATACCGTTCGTATCGTCCCGTAGGTCTCGTTTGGGACGTTATATACGTCTACAGCGTTATATATCCTAACCTAAGGCAGTCTACCATCTCGGTCGCAGTATTTTACGCCATTCCTGGCGTATCGGCCCGTACTTCACCGTGGGAACGTTATACACGTCTATAACGTAGCATAACCTAACCTAACCCATCTAGCCCCTCGTTGGCAATGTTTTACAGAATCCCGTTCGTGTCGTCCCGTACATCTCGGGTGGGATATTATATACGTCTATAGCGTTATATATCTTAACCTAAGGCAGGCTAACATCTCGGATGCAGTATTTTACAACATTCCTGGCGTATCGGCTCTACTTCTCGGTGGGAATATTATACACGTCTATAACGTAACATAACCTAACCTAACCCATCTAGCCCCTCGCTGGCAATGTTTTACAGAATCCCGTTCCTGTCGTCCCGTACATCTCGGTTGGGATGTTATATACGTCTACAGCGATATATATCCTAACGTAAGGCAGGCTAACATCTCGGATGTAGTATTTTGAACATTCTTGGAGTATCGGCCCCTACTTCTCGGTGGGAACATTGTATACGTCTGTAACGTAACATAACCTAACCTATCCCATCTAGCCCCTCTTTGGCAATGTTTTACAGAATCCCGTTCGTTTCGTCCCGTACATCTCGGTTGGGATATTATATACGTCTACAGCGATATATATCCTAACGTAAGGCAGGATAACATCTCGGATGTAGTATTTTACAACATTCTTGGAGTATCGGCCCCTACTTCTCGGCGGGAACATTATATACGTCTGTAACGTAACATAACCTACCCTATCCCATCTAGCCCCTCGCTGGCAATGTTTTACAGAATCCCGTTCGTGTCGTCCCGTACATCTCGGATGGGATATTATATACATCTATAGCGTTATAAATCCTAACCTAAGGCAGGCTAACATCTCGGATGCAGTATTTTACAACATTCCTGGCGTATCGGCTCTACTTCTCGGTGGGAACATTATACACGTCTATAACGTAACATAACCTAACCTAACCAATCTAGCCCCTCGCTGGTAATGTTTTACAGAATCCCGTTCCTGTCGTCCCGTACATGTCGGATGGGATGTTATATACGTCTACAGCGATATATATCCTAACGTAAGGCAGGCTAACATCTCGGTTGCAGTATTTTACAACATTCCTGGCGTATCGGCCCCTACTTCTCGGCGGGAACATTATATAGGTCTATAACGTAATATAACCTATCCTAACACATCTAGCCCCTCGCTGGTAATGTTTTACAGAATCCCGTTCGTGTCGTCCCGTACATCTCGGTTGGGATATTATATACGTCTACAGCGATATATATCCTAACGTAAGGCAGCCTAACATGTCGGATGTAGTATTTTACAACATTCTTGGAGTATCGGCCCCTACTTCTCGGTGGGAACATTATATACGTCTATAACGTAACATAACCTAACCTAACACATCTAGCCCCTCGCTGGTAATGTTTTACAGAATCCCGTTCGTGTCGTCCCGTACGTCTCGGATGGGACATTATATACGTCTACAGCGTTATATTTCCTAACGTAAGGCAGGCTAACATCTCGTATGTAGTCTTTTACAACATTCTTGGAGTATCGGCCCATACTTCTCGGTGGGAACATTATATACGTCTATAACGTAACATAACCTAACCTATCCCATCTAGCCCCTCGTTGGCAATGTTTTACAGAATCCCGTTCGTGTCGTCCCGTACATCTCGGTTGGGATATTATATACGTCTATAGCGTTATATATCTTAACCTAAGGCAGGCTAACATCTCGGATGCAGTATTTTACAACATTCCTGGCGTATCGGCTCTACTTCTCGGTGGGAACATTATACACGTCTATAACGTAACATAACCTAACCTAACCCATCTAGCCCCTCGCTGGTAATGTTTTACAGTATCCCGTTCCTGTCGTCCCGTACATCTCGGATGGGATGTTATATACGTCTATAGCGTTATATATCCTAACCTAAGGCAGGCTAACATCTCGGATGCAGTATTTTACAACATTCCTGGCGTATCGGCTCTACTTCTCGGTGGGAACATTATACACGTCTATAACGTAACATAACCTAACCTAACCCATCTAGCCCCTCGCTGGTAATGTTTTACAGAATCCCGTTCCTGTCGTCCCGTACATCTCGGATGGGATGTTATATACGTCTACAGCGATATATATCCTAACGTAAGGCAGGCTAACATCTCGGTTGCAGTATTTTACAACATTCCTGGCGTATCGGCCCCTACTTCTCGGCGGGAACATTATATAGGTCTATAACGTAATATAACCTATCCTAACACATCTAGCCCCTCGCTGGTAATGTTTTACAGAATACCGTTCGTATCGTCCCGTAGGTCTCGTTTGGGACGTTATATACGTCTACAGCGTTATATATCCTAACCTAAGGCAGTCTACCATCTCGGTCGCAGTATTTTACGCCATTCCTGGCGTATCGGCCCGTACTTCACCGTGGGAACATTATACACGTCTATAACGTAGCATAACCTAACCTAACCCATCTAGCCCCTCGTTGGCAATGTTTTACAGAATCCCGTTCGTGTCGTCCCGTACATCTCGGGTGGGATATTATATACGTCTATAGCGTTATATATCTTAACCTAAGGCAGGCTAACATCTCGGATGCAGTATTTTACAACATTCCTGGCGTATCGGCTCTACTTCTCGGTGGGAATATTATACACGTCTATAACGTAACATAACCTAACCTAACCCATCTAGCCCCTCGCTGGCAATGTTTTACAGAATCCCGTTCCTGTCGTCCCGTACATCTCGGTTGGGATGTTATATACGTCTACAGCGATATATATCCTAACGTAAGGCAGGCTAACATCTCGGATGTAGTATTTTGAACATTCTTGGAGTATCGGCCCCTACTTCTCGGTGGGAACATTGTATACGTCTGTAACGTAACATAACCTAACCTATCCCATCTAGCCCCTCTTTGGCAATGTTTTACAGAATCCCGTTCGTTTCGTCCCGTACATCTCGGTTGGGATATTATATACGTCTACAGCGATATATATCCTAACGTAAGGCAGGATAACATCTCGGATGTAGTATTTTACAACATTCTTGGAGTATCGGCCCCTACTTCTCGGCGGGAACATTATATACGTCTGTAACGTAACATAACCTACCCTATCCCATCTAGCCCCTCGCTGGCAATGTTTTACAGAATCCCGTTCGTGTCGTCCCGTACATCTCGGATGGGATATTATATACATCTATAGCGTTATAAATCCTAACCTAAGGCAGGCTAACATCTCGGATGCAGTATTTTACAACATTCCTGGCGTATCGGCTCTACTTCTCGGTGGGAACATTATACACGTCTATAACGTAACATAACCTAACCTAACCAATCTAGCCCCTCGCTGGTAATGTTTTACAGAATCCCGTTCCTGTCGTCCCGTACATCTCGGATGGGATGTTATATACGTCTACAGCGATATATATCCTAACGTAAGGCAGGCTAACATCTCGGTTGCTGTATTTTACAACATTCCTGGCGTATCGGCCCCTACTTCTCGGCGGGAACATTATATAGGTCTATAACGTAACATAACCTAACCTAACACATCTAGCCCCTCGCTGGTAATGTTTTACAGAATCCCGTTCGTGTCGTCCCGTACGTCTCGCATGGGACATTATATACGTCTACAGCGTTATATTTCCTAACGTAAGGCAGGCTAACATCTCGTATGTAGTCTTTTACAACATTCTTGGAGTATCGGCCCATACTTCTCGGTGGGAACATTATATACGTCTATAAAGTAACATAACCTAACCTAACACATCTAGCCCCTCGCTGGTAATGTTTTACAGAATCCCGTTCGTGTCGTCCCGTACGTCTCGGATGGGACATTATATACGTCTACAGCGTTATATTTCCTAACGTAAGGCAGGCTAACATCTCGGATGTAGTATTTTACAACATTCTTGGAGTATCGGCCCCTACTTCTCGGCGGGAACATTATATACGTCTGTAACGTAACATAACCTACCCTATCCCATCTAGCCCCTCGCTGGCAATGTTTTACAGAATCCCGTTCGTGTCGTCCCGTACATCTCGGATGGGATATTATATACATCTATAGCGTTATAAATCCTAACCTAAGGCAGGCTAACATCTCGGATGCAGTATTTTACAACATTCCTGGCGTATCGGCTCTACTTCTCGGTGGGAACATTATACACGTCTATAACGTAACATAACCTAACCTAACCAATCTAGCCCCTCGCTGGTAATGTTTTACAGAATCCCGTTCCTGTCGTCCCGTACATCTCGGATGGGATGTTATATACGTCTACAGCGATATATATCCTAACGTAAGGCAGGCTAACATCTCGGTTGCAGTATTTTACAACATTCCTGGCGTATCGGCCCCTACTTCTCGGCGGGAACATTATATAGGTCTATAACGTAATATAACCTATCCTAACACATCTAGCCCCTCGCTGGTAATGTTTTACAGAATCCCGTTCGTGTCGTCCCGTACATCTCGGTTGGGATATTATATACGTCTACAGCGATATATTTCCTAAGGTAAGGCAGCCTAACATCTCGGATGTAGTATTTTACAACATTCTTGGAGTATCGGCCAATACTTCTCGGTGGGAACATTATATACGTCTATAAAGTAACATAACCTAACCTAACCCATCTAGCCCCTCGTTGGCAATGTTTTACAGAATCCCGTTCGTGTCGTCCCGTACATCTCGGATGGGATATTATATACGTCTATAGCGTTATATATCTTAACCTAAGGCAGGCTAACATCTCGGATGCAGTATTTTACAACATTCCTGGCGTATCGGCTCTACTTCTCGGTGGGAATATTATACACGTCTATAACGTAACATAACCTAACCTAACCCATCTAGCCCCTCGCTGGCAATGTTTTACAGAATCCCGTTCCTGTCGTCCCGTACATCTCGGTTGGGATGTTATATACGTCTACAGCGATATATATCCTAACGTAAGGCAGGCTAACATCTCGGATGTAGTATTTTGAACATTCTTGGAGTATCGGCCCCTACTTCTCGGTGGGAACATTGTATACGTCTGTAACGTAACATAACCTAACCTATCCCATCTAGCCCCTCTTTGGCAATGTTTTACAGAATCCCGTTCGTTTCGTCCCGTACATCTCGGTTGGGATATTATATACGTCTACAGCGATATATATCCGAACGTAAGGCAGGATAACATCTCGGATGTAGTATTTTACAACATTCTTGGAGTATCGGCCCCTACTTCTCGGCGGGAACATTATATACATCTGTAACGTAACATAACCTAACCTATCCCATCTAGCCCCTCGCTGGCAATGTTTTACAGAATCCCGTTCGTGTCGTCCCGTACATCTCGGATGGGATATTATATACGTCTATAGCGTTATATATCTTAACCTAAGGCAGGCTAACATCTCGGATGCAGTATTTTACAAGATTCCTGGCGTATAGGCTCTACTTCTCGGTGGGAACATTATACACGTCTATAACGTAACATAACCTAATCTAACCCATCTAGCCCCTCGCTGGTAATATTTTACAGAATCCCGTTCGTGTCGTCCCGTACACCTCGGTTGGGATATTATATACATCTATAGCGTTATAAATCCTAACCTAAGGCAGGCTAACATCTCGGATGCAGTATTTTACAACATTCCTGGCGTATCGGCTCTACTTCTCGGTGGGAACATTATACACGTCTATAACGTAACATAACCTAACCTAACCAATCTAGCCCCTCGCTGGTAATGTTTTACAGAATCCCGTTCCTGTCGTCCCGTACATCTCGGATGGGATGTTATATACGTCTACAGCGATATATATCCTAACGTAAGGCAGGCTAACATCTCGGTTGCAGTATTTTACAACATTCCTGGCGTATCGGCCCCTACTTCTCGGCGGGAACATTATATAGGTCTATAACGTAATATAACCTATCCTAACACATCTAGCCCCTCGCTGGTAATGTTTTACAGAATCCCGTTCGTGTCGTCCCGTACATCTCGGTTGGGATATTATATACGTCTACAGCGATATATATCCTAACGTAAGGCAGCCTAACATGTCGGATGTAGTATTTTACAACATTCTTGGAGTATCGGCCCCTACTTCTCGGTGGGAACATTATATACGTCTATAACGTAACATAACCTAACCTAACACATCTAGCCCCTCGCTGGTAATGTTTTACAGAATCCCGTTCGTGTCGTCCCGTACGTCTCGGATGGGACATTATATACGTCTACAGCGTTATATTTCCTAACGTAAGGCAGGCTAACATCTCGTATGTAGTCTTTTACAACATTCTTGGAGTATCGGCCCATACTTCTCGGTGGGAACATTATATACGTCTATAACGTAACATAACCTAACCTATCCCATCTAGCCCCTCGTTGGCAATGTTTTACAGAATCCCGTTCGTGTCGTCCCGTACATCTCGGTTGGGATATTATATACGTCTATAGCGTTATATATCTTAACCTAAGGCAGGCTAACATCTCGGATGCAGTATTTTACAACATTCCTGGCGTATCGGCTCTACTTCTCGGTGGGAACATTATACACGTCTATAACGTAACATAACCTAACCTAACCCATCTAGCCCCTCGCTGGTAATGTTTTACAGTATCCCGTTCCTGTCGTCCCGTACATCTCGGATGGGATGTTATATACGTCTATAGCGTTATATATCCTAACCTAAGGCAGGCTAACATCTCGGATGCAGTATTTTACAACATTCCTGGCGTATCGGCTCTACTTCTCGGTGGGAACATTATACACGTCTATAACGTACCATAACCTAACCTAACCCATCTAGCCCCTCGCTGGTAATGTTTTACAGAATCCCGTTCCTGTCGTCCCGTACATCTCGGATGGGATGTTATATACGTCTACAGCGATATATATCCTAACGTAAGGCAGGCTAACATCTCGGTTGCAGTATTTTACAACATTCCTGGCGTATCGGCCCCTACTTCTCGGCGGGAACATTATATAGGTCTATAACGTAATATAACCTATCCTAACACATCTAGCCCCTCGCTGGTAATGTTTTACAGAATACCGTTCGTATCGTCCCGTAGGTCTCGTTTGGGACGTTATATACGTCTACAGCGTTATATATCCTAACCTAAGGCAGTCTACCATCTCGGTCGCAGTATTTTACGCCATTCCTGGCGTATCGGCCCGTACTTCACCGTGGGAACGTTATACACGTCTATAACGTAGCATAACCTAACCTAACCCATCTAGCCCCTCGTTGGCAATGTTTTACAGAATCCCGTTCGTGTCGTCCCGTACATCTCGGGTGGGATATTATATACGTCTATAGCGTTATATATCTTAACCTAAGGCAGGCTAACATCTCGGATGCAGTATTTTACAACATTCCTGGCGTATCGGCTCTACTTCTCGGTGGGAATATTATACACGTCTATAACGTAACATAACCTAACCTAACCCATCTAGCCCCTCGCTGGCAATGTTTTACAGAATCCCGTTCCTGTCGTCCCGTACATCTCGGTTGGGATGTTATATACGTCTACAGCGATATATATCCTAACGTAAGGCAGGCTAACATCTCGGATGTAGTATTTTGAACATTCTTGGAGTATCGGCCCCTACTTCTCGGTGGGAACATTGTATACGTCTGTAACGTAACATAACCTAACCTATCCCATCTAGCCCCTCTTTGGCAATGTTTTACAGAATCCCGTTCGTTTCGTCCCGTACATCTCGGTTGGGATATTATATACGTCTACAGCGATATATATCCTAACGTAAGGCAGGATAACATCTCGGATGTAGTATTTTACAACATTCTTGGAGTATCGGCCCCTACTTCTCGGCGGGAACATTATATACGTCTGTAACGTAACATAACCTACCCTATCCCATCTAGCCCCTCGCTGGCAATGTTTTACAGAATCCCGTTCGTGTCGTCCCGTACATCTCGGATGGGATATTATATACATCTATAGCGTTATAAATCCTAACCTAAGGCAGGCTAACATCTCGGATGCAGTATTTTACAACATTCCTGGCGTATCGGCTCTACTTCTCGGTGGGAACATTATACACGTCTATAACGTAACATAACCTAACCTAACCAATCTAGCCCCTCGCTGGTAATGTTTTACAGAATCCCGTTCCTGTCGTCCCGTACATGTCGGATGGGATGTTATATACGTCTACAGCGATATATATCCTAACGTAAGGCAGGCTAACATCTCGGTTGCAGTATTTTACAACATTCCTGGCGTATCGGCCCCTACTTCTCGGCGGGAACATTATATAGGTCTATAACGTAATATAACCTATCCTAACACATCTAGCCCCTCGCTGGTAATGTTTTACAGAATCCCGTTCGTGTCGTCCCGTACATCTCGGTTGGGATATTATATACGTCTACAGCGATATATATCCTAACGTAAGGCAGCCTAACATGTCGGATGTAGTATTTTACAACATTCTTGGAGTATCGGCCCCTACTTCTCGGTGGGAACATTATATACGTCTATAACGTAACATAACCTAACCTAACACATCTAGCCCCTCGCTGGTAATGTTTTACAGAATCCCGTTCGTGTCGTCCCGTACGTCTCGGATGGGACATTATATACGTCTACAGCGTTATATTTCCTAACGTAAGGCAGGCTAACATCTCGTATGTAGTCTTTTACAACATTCTTGGAGTATCGGCCCATACTTCTCGGTGGGAACATTATATACGTCTATAACGTAACATAACCTAACCTATCCCATCTAGCCCCTCGTTGGCAATGTTTTACAGAATCCCGTTCGTGTCGTCCCGTACATCTCGGTTGGGATATTATATACGTCTATAGCGTTATATATCTTAACCTAAGGCAGGCTAACATCTCGGATGCAGTATTTTACAACATTCCTGGCGTATCGGCTCTACTTCTCGGTGGGAACATTATACACGTCTATAACGTAACATAACCTAACCTAACCCATCTAGCCCCTCGCTGGTAATGTTTTACAGTATCCCGTTCCTGTCGTCCCGTACATCTCGGATGGGATGTTATATACGTCTATAGCGTTATATATCCTAACCTAAGGCAGGCTAACATCTCGGATGCAGTATTTTACAACATTCCTGGCGTATCGGCTCTACTTCTCGGTGGGAACATTATACACGTCTATAACGTACCATAACCTAACCTAACCCATCTAGCCCCTCGCTGGTAATGTTTTACAGAATCCCGTTCCTGTCGTCCCGTACATCTCGGATGGGATGTTATATACGTCTACAGCGATATATATCCTAACGTAAGGCAGGCTAACATCTCGGTTGCAGTATTTTACAACATTCCTGGCGTATCGGCCCCTACTTCTCGGCGGGAACATTATATAGGTCTATAACGTAATATAACCTATCCTAACACATCTAGCCCCTCGCTGGTAATGTTTTACAGAATACCGTTCGTATCGTCCCGTAGGTCTCGTTTGGGACGTTATATACGTCTACAGCGTTATATATCCTAACCTAAGGCAGTCTACCATCTCGGTCGCAGTATTTTACGCCATTCCTGGCGTATCGGCCCGTACTTCACCGTGGGAACGTTATACACGTCTATAACGTAGCATAACCTAACCTAACCCATCTAGCCCCTCGTTGGCAATGTTTTACAGAATCCCGTTCGTGTCGTCCCGTACATCTCGGGTGGGATATTATATACGTCTATAGCGTTATATATCTTAACCTAAGGCAGGCTAACATCTCGGATGCAGTATTTTACAACATTCCTGGCGTATCGGCTCTACTTCTCGGTGGGAATATTATACACGTCTATAACGTAACATAACCTAACCTAACCCATCTAGCCCCTCGCTGGCAATGTTTTACAGAATCCCGTTCCTGTCGTCCCGTACATCTCGGTTGGGATGTTATATACGTCTACAGCGATATATATCCTAACGTAAGGCAGGCTAACATCTCGGATGTAGTATTTTGAACATTCTTGGAGTATCGGCCCCTACTTCTCGGTGGGAACATTGTATACGTCTGTAACGTAACATAACCTAACCTATCCCATCTAGCCCCTCTTTGGCAATGTTTTACAGAATCCCGTTCGTTTCGTCCCGTACATCTCGGTTGGGATATTATATACGTCTACAGCGATATATATCCTAACGTAAGGCAGGATAACATCTCGGATGTAGTATTTTACAACATTCTTGGAGTATCGGCCCCTACTTCTCGGCGGGAACATTATATACGTCTGTAACGTAACATAACCTACCCTATCCCATCTAGCCCCTCGCTGGCAATGTTTTACAGAATCCCGTTCGTGTCGTCCCGTACATCTCGGATGGGATATTATATACATCTATAGCGTTATAAATCCTAACCTAAGGCAGGCTAACATCTCGGATGCAGTATTTTACAACATTCCTGGCGTATCGGCTCTACTTCTCGGTGGGAACATTATACACGTCTATAACGTAACATAACCTAACCTAACCAATCTAGCCCCTCGCTGGTAATGTTTTACAGAATCCCGTTCCTGTCGTCCCGTACATGTCGGATGGGATGTTATATACGTCTACAGCGATATATATCCTAACGTAAGGCAGGCTAACATCTCGGTTGCAGTATTTTACAACATTCCTGGCGTATCGGCCCCTACTTCTCGGCGGGAACATTATATAGGTCTATAACGTAATATAACCTATCCTAACACATCTAGCCCCTCGCTGGTAATGTTTTACAGAATCCCGTTCGTGTCGTCCCGTACATCTCGGTTGGGATATTATATACGTCTACAGCGATATATATCCTAACGTAAGGCAGCCTAACATGTCGGATGTAGTATTTTACAACATTCTTGGAGTATCGGCCCCTACTTCTCGGTGGGAACATTATATACGTCTATAACGTAACATAACCTAACCTAACACATCTAGCCCCTCGCTGGTAATGTTTTACAGAATCCCGTTCGTGTCGTCCCGTACGTCTCGGATGGGACATTATATACGTCTACAGCGTTATATTTCCTAACGTAAGGCAGGCTAACATCTCGTATGTAGTCTTTTACAACATTCTTGGAGTATCGGCCCATACTTCTCGGTGGGAACATTATATACGTCTATAACGTAACATAACCTAACCTATCCCATCTAGCCCCTCGTTGGCAATGTTTTACAGAATCCCGTTCGTGTCGTCCCGTACATCTCGGTTGGGATATTATATACGTCTATAGCGTTATATATCTTAACCTAAGGCAGGCTAACATCTCGGATGCAGTATTTTACAACATTCCTGGCGTATCGGCTCTACTTCTCGGTGGGAACATTATACACGTCTATAACGTAACATAACCTAACCTAACCCATCTAGCCCCTCGCTGGTAATGTTTTACAGTATCCCGTTCCTGTCGTCCCGTACATCTCGGATGGGATGTTATATACGTCTATAGCGTTATATATCCTAACCTAAGGCAGGCTAACATCTCGGATGCAGTATTTTACAACATTCCTGGCGTATCGGCTCTACTTCTCGGTGGGAACATTATACACGTCTATAACGTAACATAACCTAACCTAACCCATCTAGCCCCTCGCTGGTAATGTTTTACAGAATCCCGTTCCTGTCGTCCCGTACATCTCGGATGGGATGTTATATACGTCTACAGCGATATATATCCTAACGTAAGGCAGGCTAACATCTCGGTTGCAGTATTTTACAACATTCCTGGCGTATCGGCCCCTAATTCTCGGCGGGAACATTATATAGGTCTATAACGTAATATAACCTATCCTAACACATCTAGCCCCTCGCTGGTAATGTTTTACAGAATACCGTTCGTATCGTCCCGTAGGTCTCGTTTGGGACGTTATATACGTCTACAGCGTTATATATCCTAACCTAAGGCAGTCTACCATCTCGGTCGCAGTATTTTACGCCATTCCTGGCGTATCGGCCCGTACTTCACCGTGGGAACATTATACACGTCTATAACGTAGCATAACCTAACCTAACCCATCTAGCCCCTCGTTGGCAATGTTTTACAGAATCCCGTTCGTGTCGTCCCGTACATCTCGGGTGGGATATTATATACGTCTATAGCGTTATATATCTTAACCTAAGGCAGGCTAACATCTCGGATGCAGTATTTTACAACATTCCTGGCGTATCGGCTCTACTTCTCGGTGGGAATATTATACACGTCTATAACGTAACATAACCTAACCTAACCCATCTAGCCCCTCGCTGGCAATGTTTTACAGAATCCCGTTCCTGTCGTCCCGTACATCTCGGTTGGGATGTTATATACGTCTACAGCGATATATATCCTAACGTAAGGCAGGCTAACATCTCGGATGTAGTATTTTGAACATTCTTGGAGTATCGGCCCCTACTTCTCGGTGGGAACATTGTATACGTCTGTAACGTAACATAACCTAACCTATCCCATCTAGCCCCTCTTTGGCAATGTTTTACAGAATCCCGTTCGTTTCGTCCCGTACATCTCGGTTGGGATATTATATACGTCTACAGCGATATATATCCTAACGTAAGGCAGGATAACATCTCGGATGTAGTATTTTACAACATTCTTGGAGTATCGGCCCCTACTTCTCGGCGGGAACATTATATACGTCTGTAACGTAACATAACCTACCCTATCCCATCTAGCCCCTCGCTGGCAATGTTTTACAGAATCCCGTTCGTGTCGTCCCGTACATCTCGGATGGGATATTATATACATCTATAGCGTTATAAATCCTAACCTAAGGCAGGCTAACATCTCGGATGCAGTATTTTACAACATTCCTGGCGTATCGGCTCTACTTCTCGGTGGGAACATTATACACGTCTATAACGTAACATAACCTAACCTAACCAATCTAGCCCCTCGCTGGTAATGTTTTACAGAATCCCGTTCCTGTCGTCCCGTACATCTCGGATGGGATGTTATATACGTCTACAGCGATATATATCCTAACGTAAGGCAGGCTAACATCTCGGTTGCTGTATTTTACAACATTCCTGGCGTATCGGCCCCTACTTCTCGGCGGGAACATTATATAGGTCTATAACGTAACATAACCTAACCTAACACATCTAGCCCCTCGCTGGTAATGTTTTACAGAATCCCGTTCGTGTCGTCCCGTACGTCTCGCATGGGACATTATATACGTCTACAGCGTTATATTTCCTAACGTAAGGCAGGCTAACATCTCGTATGTAGTCTTTTACAACATTCTTGGAGTATCGGCCCATACTTCTCGGTGGGAACATTATATACGTCTATAAAGTAACATAACCTAACCTAACACATCTAGCCCCTCGCTGGTAATGTTTTACAGAATCCCGTTCGTGTCGTCCCGTACGTCTCGGATGGGACATTATATACGTCTACAGCGTTATATTTCCTAACGTAAGGCAGGCTAACATCTCGGATGTAGTATTTTACAACATTCTTGGAGTATCGGCCCATACTTCTCGGTGGGAACATTATATACGTCTATAACGTAACATAACCTAACCTATCCCATCTAGCCCCTCGTTGGCAATGTTTTACAGAATCCCGTTCGTGTCGTCCCGTACATCTCGGTTGGGATATTATATACGTCTATAGCGTTATATATCTTAACCTAAGGCAGGCTAACATCTCGGATGCAGTATTTTACAACATTCCTGGCGTATCGGCTCTACTTCTCGGTGGGAACATTATACACGTCTATAACGTAACATAACCTAACCTAACCCATCTAGCCCCTCGCTGGTAATGTTTTACAGTATCCCGTTCCTGTCGTCCCGTACATCTCGGATGGGATGTTATATACGTCTATAGCGTTATATATCCGAACCTAAGGCAGGCTAACATCTCGGATGCAGTATTTTACAACATTCCTGGCGTATCGGCTCTACTTCTCGGTGGGAACATTATACACGTCTATAACGTAACATAACCTAACCTAACCCATCTAGCCCCTCGCTGGTAATGTTTTACAGAATCCCGTTCCTGTCGTCCCGTACATCTCGGATGGGATGTTATATACGTCTACAGCGATATATATCCTAACGTAAGGCAGGCTAACATCTCGGTTGCAGTATTTTACAACATTCCTGGCGTATCGGCCCCTACTTCTCGGCGGGAACATTATATAGGTCTATAACGTAATATAACCTATCCTAACACATCTAGCCCCTCGCTGGTAATGTTTTACAGAATACCGTTCGTATCGTCCCGTAGGTCTCGTTTGGGACGTTATATACGTCTACAGCGTTATATATCCTAACCTAAGGCAGTCTACCATCTCGGTCGCAGTATTTTACGCCATTCCTGGCGTATCGGCCCGTACTTCACCGTGGGAACATTATACACGTCTATAACGTAGCATAACCTAACCTAACCCATCTAGCCCCTCGCTGGTAATATTTTACACAATCCCGTTCGTGTCGTCCCGTACATCTCGGATGGGATATTATATACGTCTATAGCGTTATATATCTTAACCTAAGGCAGGCTAACATCTCGGATGCAGTATTTTACAACATTCCTGGCGTATCGGCTCTACTTCTCGGTGGGAACATTATACACGTCTATAACGTAACATAACCTAACCTAACCCATCTAGCCCCTCGCTGGTAATGTTTTACAGTATCCCGTTCCTGTCGTCCCGTACATCTCGGATGGGATGTTATATACGTCTATAGCGTTATATATCCGAACCTAAGGCAGGCTAACATCTCGGATGCAGTATTTTACAACATTCCTGGCGTATCGGCTCTACTTCTCGGTGGGAACATTATACACGTCTATAACGTAACATAACCTAACCTAACCCATCTAGCCCCTCGCTGGTAATGTTTTACAGAATCCCGTTCCTGTCGTCCCGTACATCTCGGATGGGATGTTATATACGTCTACAGCGATATATATCCTAACGTAAGGCAGGCTAACATCTCGGTTGCAGTATTTTACAACATTCCTGGCGTATCGGCCCCTACTTCTCGGCGGGAACATTATATAGGTCTATAACGTAATATAACCTATCCTAACACATCTAGCCCCTCGCTGGTAATGTTTTACAGAATACCGTTCGTATCGTCCCGTAGGTCTCGTTTGGGACGTTATATACGTCTACAGCGTTATATATCCTAACCTAAGGCAGTCTACCATCTCGGTCGCAGTATTTTACGCCATTCCTGGCGTATCGGCCCGTACTTCACCGTGGGAACATTATACACGTCTATAACGTAGCATAACCTAACCTAACCCATCTAGCCCCTCGCTGGTAATATTTTACACAATCCCGTTCGTGTCGTCCCGTACATCTCGGATGGGATATTATATACGTCTATAGAGTTATATATCTTAACCTAAGGCAGGCTAACATCTCGGATGCAGTATTTTACAACATTCCTGGCGTATCGGCTCTACTTCTCGGTGGGAACATTATATACGTCTGTAACGTAACATAACCTAACCTATCCCATCTAGCCCCTCGTTGGCAATGTTTTACAGAATCCCGTTCGTGTCGTCCCGTACATCTCGGTTGGGATATTATATACGTCTACAGCGATATATATCCTAACGTAAGGCAGCCTAACATGTCGGATGTAGTATTTTACAACATTCTTGGAGTATCGGCCCCTACTTCTCGGTGGGAACATTATATACGTCTATAACGTAACATAACCTAACCTAACACATCTAGCCCCTCGCTGGTAATGTTTTACAGAATCCCGTTCGTGTCGTCCCGTACGTCTCGCATGGGACACTATATACGTCTACAGCGTTATATTTCCTAACGTAAGGCAGGCTAACATCTCGTGTGTAGTCTTTTACAACATTCTTGGAGTATCGGCCCCTACTTCTCGGCGGGAACATTATATACGTCTGTAACGTAACATAACCTACCCTATCCCATCTAGCCCCTCGCTGGCAATGTTTTACAGAATCCCGTTCGTGTCGTCCCGTACATCTCGGATGGGATATTATATACATCTATAGCGTTATAAATCCTAACCTAAGGCAGGCTAACATCTCGGATGCAGTATTTTACAACATTCCTGGCGTATCGGCTCTACTTCTCGGTGGGAACATTATACACGTCTATAACGTAACATAACCTAACCTAACCAATCTAGCCCCTCGCTGGTAATGTTTTACAGAATCCCGTTCCTGTCGTCCCGTACATCTCGGATGGGATGTTATATACGTCTACAGCGATATATATCCTAACGTAAGGCAGGCTAACATCTCGGTTGCTGTATTTTACAACATTCCTGGCGTATCGGCCCCTACTTCTCGGCGGGAACATTATATAGGTCTATAACGTAACATAACCTAACCTAACACATCTAGCCCCTCGCTGGTAATGTTTTACAGAATACCGTTCGTATCGTCCCGTAGGTCTCGTTTGGGACGTTATATACGTCTACAGCGTTATATATCCTAACCTAAGGCAGTCTACCATCTCGGTCGCAGTATTTTACGCCATTCCTGGCGTATCGGCCCGTACTTCACCGTGGGAACATTATACACGTCTATAACGTAGCATAACCTAACCTAACCCATCTAGCCCCTCGTTGGCAATGTTTTACAGAATCCCGTTCGTGTCGTCCCGTACATCTCGGGTGGGATATTATATACGTCTATAGCGTTATATATCTTAACCTAAGGCAGGCTAACATCTCGGATGCAGTATTTTACAACATTCCTGGCGTATCGGCTCTACTTCTCGGTGGGAATATTATACACGTCTATAACGTAACATAACCTAACCTAACCCATCTAGCCCCTCGCTGGCAATGTTTTACAGAATCCCGTTCCTGTCGTCCCGTACATCTCGGTTGGGATGTTATATACGTCTAAAGCGATATATATCCTAACGTAAGGCAGGCTAACATCTCGGATGTAGTATTTTGAACATTCTTGGAGTATCGGCCCCTACTTCTCGGTGGGAACATTGTATACGTCTGTAACGTAACATAACCTAACCTATCCCATCTAGCCCCTCTTTGGCAATGTTTTACAGAATCCCGTTCGTTTCGTCCCGTACATCTCGGTTGGGATATTATATACGTCTACAGCGATATATATCCGAACGTAAGGCAGGATAACATCTCGGATGTAGTATTTTACAACATTCTTGGAGTATCGGCCCCTACTTCTCGGCGGGAACATTATATACGTCTGTAACGTAACATAACCTAACCTATCCCATCTAGCCCCTCGCTGGCAATGTTTTACAGAATCCCGTTCGTGTCGTCCCGTACATCTCGGATGGGATATTATATACGTCTATAGCGTTATATATCTTAACCTAAGGCAGGCTAACATCTCGGATGCAGTATTTTACAAGATTCCTGGCGTATAGGCTCTACTTCTCGGTGGGAACATTTTACACGTCTATAACGTAACATAACCTAATCTAACCCATCTAGCCCCTCGCTGGTAATATTTTACAGAATCCCGTTCGTGTCGTCCCGTACACCTCGGTTGGGATATTATATACATCTATAGCGTTATAAATCCTAACCTAAGGCAGGCTAACATCTCGGATGCAGTATTTTACAACATTCCTGGCGTATCGGCTCTACTTCTCGGTGGGAACATTATACACGTCTATAACGTAACATAACCTAACCTAACCAATCTAGCCCCTCGCTGGTAATGTTTTACAGAATCCCGTTCCTGTCGTCCCGTACATCTCGGATGGGATGTTATATACGTCTACAGCGATATATATCCTAACGTAAGGCAGGCTAACATCTCGGTTGCAGTATTTTACAACATTCCTGGCGTATCGGCCCCTACTTCTCGGCGGGAACATTATATAGGTCTATAACGTAATATAACCTATCCTAACACATCTAGCCCCTCGGTGGTAATGTTTTACAGAATCCCGTTCGTGTCGTCCCGTACATCTCGGTTGGGATATTATATACGTCTACAGCGATATATATCCTAACGTAAGGCAGCCTAACATGTCGGATGTAGTATTTTACAACATTCTTGGAGTATCGGCCCCTACTTCTCGGTGGGAACATTATATACGTCTATAACGTAACATAACCTAACCTAACACATCTAGCCCCCCGCTGGTAATGTTTTACAGAATCCCGTTCGTGTCGTCCCGTACGTCTCGGATGGGACATTATATACGTCTACAGCGTTATATTTCCTAACGTAAGGCAGGCTAACATCTCGTATGTAGTCTTTTACAACATTCTTGGAGTATCGGCCCATACTTCTCGGTGGGAACATTATATACGTCTATAACGTAACATAACCTAACCTATCCCATCTAGCCCCTCGTTGGCAATGTTTTACAGAATCCCGTTCGTGTCGTCCCGTACATCTCGGGTGGGATATTATATACGTCTATAGCGTTATATATCTTAACCTAAGGCAGGCTAACATCTCGGATGCAGTATTTTACAACATTCCTGGCGTATCGGCTCTACTTCTCGGTGGGAATATTATACACGTCTATAACGTAACATAACCTAACCTAACCCATCTAGCCCCTCGCTGGCAATGTTTTACAGAATCCCGTTCCTGTCGTCCCGTACATCTCGGTTGGGATGTTATATACGTCTACAGCGATATATATCCTAACGTAAGGCAGGCTAACATCTCGGATGTAGTATTTTGAACATTCTTGGAGTATCGGCCCCTACTTCTCGGTGGGAACATTGTATACGTCTGTAACGTAACATAACCTAACCTATCCCATCTAGCCCCTCTTTGGCAATGTTTTACAGAATCCCGTTCGTTTCGTCCCGTACATCTCGGTTGGGATATTATATACGTCTACAGCGATATATATCCTAACGTAAGGCAGGATAACATCTCGGATGTAGTATTTTACAACATTCTTGGAGTATCGGCCCCTACTTCTGGGCGGGAACATTATATACGTCTGTAACGTAACATAACCTACCCTATCCCATCTAGCCCCTCGCTGGCAATGTTTTGCAGAATCCCGTTCGTGTCGTCCCGTACATCTCGGATGGGATATTATATACATCTATAGCGTTATAAATCCTAACCTAAGGCAGGCTAACATCTCGGATGCAGTATTTTACAACATTCCTGGCGTATCGGCTCTACTTCTCGGTGGGAACATTATACACGTCTATAACGTAACATAACCTAACCTAACCAATCTAGCCCCTCGCTGGTAATGTTTTACAGAATCCCGTTCCTGTCGTCCCGTACATCTCGGATGGGATGTTATATACGTCTACAGCGATATATATCCTAACGTAAGGCAGGCTAACATCTCGGTTGCTGTATTTTACAACATTCCTGGCGTATCGGCCCCTACTTCTCGGCGGGAACATTATATAGGTCTATAACGTAACATAACCTAACCTAACACATCTAGCCCCTCGCTGGTAATGTTTTACAGAATCCCGTTCGTGTCGTCCCGTACGTCTCGCATGGGACATTATATACGTCTACAGCGTTATATTTCCTAACGTAAGGCAGGCTAACATCTCGTATGTAGTCTTTTACAACATTCTTGGAGTATCGGCCCATACTTCTCGGTGGGAACATTATATACGTCTATAAAGTAACATAACCTAACCTAACACATCTAGCCCCTCGCTGGTAATGTTTTACAGAATCCCGTTCGTGTCGTCCCGTACGTCTCGGATGGGACATTATATACGTCTACAGCGTTATATTTCCTAACGTAAGGCAGGCTAACATCTCGGATGTAGTATTTTACAACATTCTTGGAGTATCGGCCCATACTTCTCGGTGGGAACATTATATACGTCTATAACGTAACATAACCTAACCTATCCCATCTAGCCCCTCGTTGGCAATGTTTTACAGAATCCCGTTCGTGTCGTCCCGTACATCTCGGTTGGGATATTATATACGTCTATAGCGTTATATATCTTAACCTAAGGCAGGCTAACATCTCGGATGCAGTATTTTACAACATTCCTGGCGTATCGGCTCTACTTCTCGGTGGGAACATTATACACGTCTATAACGTAACATAACCTAACCTAACCCATCTAGCCCCTCGCTGGTAATGTTTTACAGTATCCCGTTCCTGTCGTCCCGTACATCTCGGATGGGATGTTATATACGTCTATAGCGTTATATATCCGAACCTAAGGCAGGCTAACATCTCGGATGCAGTATTTTACAACATTCCTGGCGTATCGGCTCTACTTCTCGGTGGGAACATTATACACGTCTATAACGTAACATAACCTAACCTAACCCATCTAGCCCCTCGCTGGTAATGTTTTACAGAATCCCGTTCCTGTCGTCCCGTACATCTCGGATGGGATGTTATATACGTCTACAGCGATATATATCCTAACGTAAGGCAGGCTAACATCTCGGTTGCAGTATTTTACAACATTCCTGGCGTATCGGACCCTACTTCTCGGCGGGAACATTATATAGGTCTATAACGTAATATAACCTATCCTAACACATCTAGCCCCTCGCTGGTAATGTTTTACAGAATACCGTTCGTATCGTCCCGTAGGTCTCGTTTGGGACGTTATATACGTCTACAGCGTTATATATCCTAACCTAAGGCAGTCTACCATCTCGGTCGCAGTATTTTACGCCATTCCTGGCGTATCGGCCCGTACTTCACCGTGGGAACATTATACACGTCTATAACGTAGCATAACCTAACCTAACCCATCTAGCCCCTCGCTGGTAATATTTTACACAATCCCGTTCGTGTCGTCCCGTACATCTCGGATGGGATATTATATACGTCTATAGAGTTATATATCCTAATCTAAGGCAGGCTATCATCTCGGATGCAGTATTTTACAACATGCATGGCGTATCGGCCCCTACTTCTCGGTGGAAACATTATATACGTCTATAACGTATCACAACCTAACCTAACCCATCTAGCCCCTCGCTGGTAATGTTTTACAGAATCCCGTTCGTGCCGTCCCGTACGTCTCGGTTGGGACGTTATATACGTCTACAGCGATATATATCCTAACGTAAGGCAGGCTAACATCTCGGATGTAGTGTTTTACAACATTCCAGGCGTATCGGCCCCTACTTCTCGGTGGGAACATTATATTCGTCTATAACGTAATATAACCTAACCTAACACATCTAGCCCCTCGCTGGTAATGTTTTACAGAATCCCGTTCGTGACGTCCCGTACATCTCGGTTGGAATATTATATACGTCTATAGCGTTATATATCCTAACCTAAGGCAGGCTATCATCTCGGATGTAGTGTTTTACAACATTCCTGGCGTATCGGCCCCTACTTCTCGGTGGAAACATTATATACGTCTATAACGTATCACAGCCTAACCTAACCCATTTAGCCCCTCGCTGGCAATGTTTTACAGAATCCCGTTCCTGTCGTCCCGTACATCTCGGTTGGGATGTTATATACGTCTACAGCGATATATATCCTAACGTAAGGCAGGCTAACATCTCGGATGTAGTATTTTGAACATTCTTGGAGTATCGGCCCCTACTTCTCGGTGGGAACATTGTATACGTCTGTAACGTAACATAACCTAACCTATCCCATCTAGCCCCTCTTTGGCAATGTTTTACAGAATCCCGTTCGTTTCGTCCCGTACATCTCGGTTGGGATATTATATACGTCTACAGCGATATATATCCTAACGTAAGGCAGGATAACATCTCGGATGTAGTATTTTACAACATTCTTGGAGTATCGGCCCCTACTTCTCGGCGGGAACATTATATACGTCTGTAACGTAACATAACCTACCCTATCCCATCTAGCCCCTCGCTGGCAATGTTTTACAGAATCCCGTTCGTGTCGTCCCGTACATCTCGGATGGGATATTATATACATCTATAGCGTTATAAATCCTAACCTAAGGCAGGCTAACATCTCGGATGCAGTATTTTACAACATTCCTGGCGTATCGGCTCTACTTCTCGGTGGGAACATTATACACGTCTATAACGTAACATAACCTAACCTAACCAATCTAGCCCCTCGCTGGTAATGTTTTACAGAATCCCGTTCCTGTCGTCCCGTACATCTCGGATGGGATGTTATATACGTCTACAGCGATATATATCCTAACGTAAGGCAGGCTAACATCTCGGTTGCTGTATTTTACAACATTCCTGGCGTATCGGCCCCTACTTCTCGGCGGGAACATTATATAGGTCTATAACGTAACATAACCTAACCTAACCCATCTAGCCCCTCGCTGGTAATGTTTTACAGTATCCCGTTCCTGTCGTCCCGTACATCTCGGATGGGATGTTATATACGTCTATAGCGTTATATATCCGAACCTAAGGCAGGCTAACATCTCGGATGCAGTATTTTACAACATTCCTGGCGTATCGGCTCTACTTCTCGGTGGGAACATTATACACGTCTATAACGTTACATAACCTAACCTAACCCATCTAGCCCCTCGCTGGTAATGTTTTACAGAATCCCGTTCCTGTCGTCCCGTACATCTCGGATGGGATGTTATATACGTCTACAGCGATATATATCCTAACGTAAGGCAGGCTAACATCTCGGTTGCAGTATTTTACAACATTCCTGGCGTATCGGCCCCTACTTCTCGGCGGGAACATTATATAGGTCTATAACGTAATATAACCTATCCTAACACATCTAGCCCCTCGCTGGTAATGTTTTACAGAATACCGTTCGTATCGTCCCGTAGGTCTCGTTTGGGACGTTATATACGTCTACAGCGTTATATATCCTAACCTAAGGCAGTCTACCATCTCGGTCGCAGTATTTTACGCCATTCCTGGCGTATCGGCCCGTACTTCACCGTGGGAACATTATACACGTCTATAACGTAGCATAACCTAACCTAACCCATCTAGCCCCTCGCTGGTAATATTTTACACAATCCCGTTCGTGTCGTCCCGTACATCTCGGATGGGATATTATATACGTCTATAGAGTTATATATCTTAACCTAAGGCAGGCTAACATCTCGGATGCAGTATTTTACAACATTCCTGGCGTATCGGCTCTACTTCTCGGTGGGAACATTATATACGTCTGTAACGTAACATAACCTAACCTATCCCATCTAGCCCCTCGTTAGCAATGTTTTACAGAATCCCGTTCGTGTCGTCCCGTACATCTCGGTTGGGATATTATATACGTCTACAGCGATATATATCCTAACGTAAGGCAGCCTAACATGTCGGATGTAGTATTTTACAACATTCTTGGAGTATCGGCCCATACTTCTCGGTGGGAACATTATATACGTCTATAAAGTAACATAACCTAACCTAACACATCTAGCCCCTCGCTGGTAATGTTTTACAGAATCCCGTTCGTGTCGTCCCGTACGTCTCGGATGGGACATTATATACGTCTACAGCGTTATATTTCCTAACGTAAGGCAGGCTAACATCTCGGATGTAGTATTTTACAACATTCTTGGAGTATCGGCCCATACTTCTCGGTGGGAACATTATATACGTCTATAACGTAACATAACCTAACCTATCCCATCTAGCCCCTCGTTGGCAATGTTTTACAGAATCCCGTTCGTGTCGTCCCGTACATCTCGGTTGGGATATTATATACGTCTATAGCGTTATATATCTTAACCTAAGGCAGGCTAACATCTCGGATGCAGTATTTTACAACATTCCTGGCGTATCGGCTCTACTTCACCGTGGGAACATTATACACGTCTATAACGTAGCATAACCTAACCTAACCCATCTAGCCCCTCGCTGGTAATATTTTACACAATCCCGTTCGTGTCGTCCCGTACATCTCGGATGGGATATTATATACGTCTATAGAGTTATATATCTTAACCTAAGGCAGGCTAACATCTCGGATGCAGTATTTTACAACATTCCTGGCGTATCGGCTCTACTTCTCGGTGGGAACATTATATACGTCTGTAACGTAACATAACCTAACCTATCCCATCTAGCCCCTCGTTGGCAATGTTTTACAGAATCCCGTTCGTGTCGTCCCGTACATCTCGGTTGGGATATTATATACGTCTACAGCGATATATATCCTAACGTAAGGCAGCCTAACATGTCGGATGTAGTATTTTACAACATTCTTGGAGTATCGGCCCCTACTTCTCGGCGGGAACATTATATACGTCTGTAACGTAACATAACCTACCCTATCCCATCTAGCCCCTCGCTGGCAATGTTTTACAGAATCCCGTTCGTGTCGTCCCGTACATCTCGGATGGGATATTGTATACATCTATAGCGTTATAAATCCTAACGTAAGGCAGGCTAACATCTCGGATGCAGTATTTTACAACATTCCTGGCGTATCGGCTCTACTTCTCGGTGGGAACATTATACACGTCTATAACGTAACATAACCTAACCTAACCAATCTAGCCCCTCGCTGGTAATGTTTTACAGAATCCCGTTCCTGTCGTCCCGTACATCTCGGATGGGATGTTATATACGTCTACAGCGATATATATCCTAACGTAAGGCAGGCTAACATCTCGGTTGCTGTATTTTACAACATTCCTGGCGTATCGGCCCCTACTTCTCGGCGGGAACATTATATAGGTCTATAACGTAACATAACCTAACCTAACCCATCTAGCCCCTCGCTGGTAATGTTTTACAGTATCCCGTTCCTGTCGTCCCGTACATCTCGGATGGGATGTTATATACGTCTATAGAGTTATATATCTTAACCTAAGGCAGGCTAACATCTCGGATGCAGTATTTTACAACATTCCTGGCGTATCGGCTCTACTTCTCGGTGGGAACATTATATACGTCTGTAACGTAACATAACCTAACCTATCCCATCTAGCCCCTCGTTGGCAATGTTTTACAGAATCCCGTTCGTGTCGTCCCGTACATCTCGGTTGGGATATTATATACGTCTACAGCGATATATATCCTAACGTAAGGCAGCCTAACATGTCGGATGTAGTATTTTACAACATTCTTGGAGTATCGGCCCCTACTTCTCGGCGGGAACATTATATACGTCTGTAACGTAACATAACCTACCCTATCCCATCTAGCCCCTCGCTGGCAATGTTTTACAGAATCCCGTTCGTGTCGTCCCGTACATCTCGGATGGGATATTATATACATCTATAGCGTTATAAATCCTAACCTAAGGCAGGCTAACATCTCGGATGCAGTATTTTACAACATTCCTGGCGTATCGGCTCTACTTCTCGGTGGGAACATTATACACGTCTATAACGTAACATAACCTAACCTAACCAATCTAGCCCCTCGCTGGTAATGTTTTACAGAATCCCGTTCCTGTCGTCCCGTACATCTCGGATGGGATGTTATATACGTCTACAGCGATATATATCCTAACGTAAGGCAGGCTAACATCTCGGTTGCTGTATTTTACAACATTCCTGGCGTATCGGCCCCTACTTCTCGGCGGGAACATTATATAGGTCTATAACGTAACATAACCTAACCTAACCCATCTAGCCCCTCGCTGGTAATGTTTTACAGTATCCCGTTCCTGTCGTCCCGTACATCTCGGATGGGATGTTATATACGTCTATAGCGTTATATATCCGAACCTAAGGCAGGCTAACATCTCGGATGCAGTATTTTACAACATTCCTGGCGTATCGGCTCTACTTCTCGGTGGGAACATTATACACGTCTATAACGTAACATAACCTAACCTAACCCATCTAGCCCCTCGCTGGTAATGTTTTACAGAATCCCGTTCGTGTCGTCCCGTACATCTCGGATGGGATGTTATATACGTCTACAGCGATATATATCCTAACGTAAGGCAGGCTAACATCTCGGTTGCAGTATTTTACAACATTCCTGGCGTATCGGCCCCTACTTCTCGGCGGGAACATTATATAGGTCTATAACGTAATATAACCTATCCTAACACATCTAGCCCCTCGCTGGTAATGTTTTACAGAATACCGTTCGTATCGTCCCGTAGGTCTCGTTTGGGACGTTATATACGTCTACAGCGTTATATATCCTAACCTAAGGCAGTCTACCATCTCGGTCGCAGTATTTTACGCCATTCCTGGCGTATCGGCCCGTACTTCACCGTGGGAACATTATACACGTCTATAACGTAGCATAACCTAACCTAACCCATCTAGCCCCTCGCTGGTAATATTTTACACAATCCCGTTCGTGTCGTCCCGTACATCTCGGATGGGATATTATATACGTCTATAGAGTTATATATCTTAACCTAAGGCAGGCTAACATCTCGGATGCAGTATTTTACAACATTCCTGGCGTATCGGCTCTACTTCACCGTGGGAACATTATACACGTCTATAACGTAGCATAACCTAACCTAACCCATCTAGCCCCTCGCTGGTAATATTTTACACAATCCCGTTCGTGTCGTCCCGTACATCTCGGATGGGATATTATATACGTCTATAGAGTTATATATCTTAACCTAAGGCAGGCTAACATCTCGGATGCAGTATTTTACAACATTCCTGGCGTATCGGCTCTACTTCTCGGTGGGAACATTATATACGTCTGTAACGTAACATAACCTAACCTATCCCATCTAGCCCCTCGTTGGCAATGTTTTACAGAATCCCGTTCGTGTCGTCCCGTACATCTCGGTTGGGATATTATATACGTCTACAGCGATATATATCCTAACGTAAGGCAGCCTAACATGTCGGATGTAGTATTTTACAACATTCTTGGAGTATCGGCCCCTACTTCTCGGCGGGAACATTATATACGTCTGTAACGTAACATAACCTACCCTATCCCATCTAGCCCCTCGCTGGCAATGTTTTACAGAATCCCGTTCGTGTCGTCCCGTACATCTCGGATGGGATATTATATACATCTATAGCGTTATAAATCCTAACCTAAGGCAGGCTAACATCTCGGATGCAGTATTTTACAACATTCCTGGCGTATCGGCTCTACTTCTCGGTGGGAACATTATACACGTCTATAACGTAACATAACCTAACCTAACCAATCTAGCCCCTCGCTGGTAATGTTTTACAGAATCCCGTTCCTGTCGTCCCGTACATCTCGGATGGGATGTTATATACGTCTACAGCGATATATATCCTAACGTAAGGCAGGCTAACATCTCGTATGTAGTCTTTTACAACATTCTTGGAGTATCGGCCCGTACTTCTCGGTGGGAACTTTATATACGTCTATAAAGTAACATAACCTAACCTAACACATCTAGCCCCTCGCTGGTAATGTTTTTCAGAATCCCGTTCGTGTCGTCCCGTACGTCTCGGATGGGACATTATATACGTCTACAGCATTATATTTCCTAACGTAAGGCAGGCTAACATCTCGGATGTAGTATTTTACAACATTCTTGGATTATCGGCCCATACTTCTCGGTGGGAACATTATATACGTCTATAACGTAACATAACCTAACCTATCCCATCTAGCCCCTCGTTGGCAATGTTTTACAGAATCCCGTTCGTGTCGTCCCGTACATCTCGGTTGGGATATTATATATGTCTATAGCGTTATATATCTTAACCTAAGGCAGGCTAACATCTCGGATGCAGTATTTTACAACATTCCTGGCGTATCGGCTCTACTTCTCGGTGGGAACATTATACACGTCTATAACGTAACATAACCTAACCTAACCCATCTAGCCCCTCGCTGGTAATGTTTTACAGAATCCCGTTCCTGTCGTCCCGTACGTCTCTGTTGGGACATTATAAACGTCTACAGCGTTATATATCCTAACCTAAGGCAGGCTAACATCTCGGTTGCTGTATTTTACAACATTCCTGGCGTATCGGCCCATACTTCTCGGTGGGAACTTTATATAGGTCTATAACGTAACATAACCTAACCTAACACATCTAGCCCCTCGCTGGTAATGTTTTACAGAATCCCGTTCGTGTCGTCCCGTACGTTTCGGATGGGACATTATATACGTCTACAGCGTTATATTTCCTAACGTAAGGCAGGCTAACATCTCGTATGTAGTCTTTTACAACATTCTTGGAGTATCGGCCCATACTTCTCGGTGGGAACATTATATACGTCTATAAAGTAACATAACCTAACCTAACCCATCTAGACCCTCGTTGGCAATGTTTTACAGAATCCCGTTCGTGTCGTCCCGTACATCTCGGATGGGATATTATATACGTCTATAGCGTTATATATCTTAACCTAAGGCAGGCTAACATCTCGGATGCAGTATTTTACAAGATTCCTGGCATATCGGCTCTACTTCTCGGTGGGAACATTATACACGTCTATAACGTAACATAACCTAATCTAACCCATCTAGCCCCTCGCTGGTAATATTTTACAGAATCCCGTTCGTGTCGTCACGTACACCTCGGTTGGGATATTATATACGTCTATAGCGTTATAAATCCTAACCTAAGGCAGGCTAACATCTCGGATGCAGTATTTTACAACATTCCTGGCGTATCGGCTCTACTTCTCGGTGGGAACATTATACACGTCTATAACGTAACATAACCTAACCTAACCCATCTAGCCCCTCGCTGGTAATGTTTTACAGAATCCCGTTCCTGTCGTCCCGTACATCTCGGATGGGATGTTATATACGTCTACAGCGATATATATCCTAACGTAAGGCAGGCTAACATCTCGGTTGCAGTATTTTACAACATTCCTGGCGTATCGGCCCGTACTTCACCGTGGGAACATTATACACGTCTATAACGTAGCATAACCTAACCTAACCCATCTAGCCCCTCGCTGGTAATATTTTACAGAATCCCGTTCGTGTCGTCCCGTACATCTCGGATGGGATATTATATACGTCTATAGAGTTATATATCTTAACCTAAGGCAGGCTAACATCTCGGATGCAGTATTTTACAACATTCCTGGCGTATCGGCTCTACTTCTCGGTGGGAACATTATATACGTCTGTAACGTAACATAACCTAACCTATCCCATCTAGCCCCTCGTTGGCAATGTTTTACAGAATCCCGTTCGTGTCGTCCCGTACATCTCGGTTGGGATATTATATACGTCTACAGCGATATATATCCTAACGTAAGGCAGCCTAACATGTCGGATGTAGTATTTTACAACATTCTTGGAGTATCGGCCCCTACTTCTCGGTGGGAACATTAAAAACGTCTATAACGTAACATAACCTAACCTAACACATCTAGCCCCTCGCTGGTAATGTTTTACAGAATCCCGTTCGTGTCGTCCCGTACGTCTCGGACGGGACATTATATACGTCTACAGCGTTATATTTCCTAACGTACGGCAGGCTAACATCTCGGATGTAGTATTTTACAACATTCTTGGAGTATCGGCCCATACTTCTCGGTGGGAACATTATATACGTCTATAACGTAACATAACCTAACCTATCCCATCTAGCCCCTCGTTGGCAATGTTTTACAGAATCCCGTTCGTGTCGTCCCGTACATCTCGGTTGGGATATTATATACGTCTATAGCGTTATATACCTTAACCTAAGGCAGGCTAACATCTCGGATGCAGTATTTTACAACATTCCGGGCGTATCGGCTCTACTTCTCGGTGGGAACATTATACACGTCTATAACGTAACATAACCTAACCTAACCCATCGAGCCCCTCGCTGGTAATGTTTTACAGTATCCCGTTCCTGTCGTCCCGTACATCTCGGAAGGGATGTTATATACGTCTATAGCGTTATATATCCTAACCTAAGGCAGGCTAACATCTCGGATGCAGTATTTTACAACATTCCTGGCGTATCGGCTCTACTTCTCGGTGGGAACATTATACACGTCTATAACGTAACATAACCTAACCTAACCCATCTAGCCCCTCGCTAGTAATGTTTTACAGAATCCCGTTCCTGTCGTCCCGTACATCTCGGATGGGATGTTATATACGTCTACAGCGATATATATCCTAACGTAAGGCAGGCTAACATCTCGGTTGCAGTATTTTACAACATTCCTGGCGTATCGGCCCCTACTTCTCGGCGGGAACATTATATAGGTCTATAACGTAATATAACCTATCCTAACACATCTAGCCCCTCGCTGGTAATGTTTTACAGAATACCGTTCGTATCGTCCCGTAGGTCTCCTTTGGGACGTTATATACGTCTACAGCGTTATATATCCTAACCTAAGGCAGTCTACCATCTCGGTCGCAGTATTTTACGCCATTCCTGGCGTATCGGCCCGTACTTCACCGTGGGAACATTATACACGTCTATAACGTAGCATAACCTAACCTAACCCATCTAGCCCCTCGCTGGTAATATTTTACAGAATCCCGTTCGTGTCGTCCCGTACATCTCGGTTGGGATATTATATACGTCTATAGCGTTATATATCTTAACCTAAGGCAGGCTAACATCTCGGATGCAGCATTTTACAACATTCCTGGCGTATCGGCTCTACTTCTCGGTGGGAACATTATACACGTCTATAACGTAACATAACCTAACCTAACCCATCTAGCCCCTCGCTGGTAATGTTTTACAGTATCCCGTTCCTGTCGTCCCGTACATCTCGGATGGGATGTTATATACGTCTATAGCGTTATATATCCTAACCTAAGGCAGGCTAACATCTCGGATGCAGTATTTTACAACATTCCTGGCGTATCGGCTCTACTTCTCGGTGGGAACAGTATACACGTCTATAACGTAACATGACCTAACCTAACCCATCTAGCTCCTCGCTGGTAATTTTTTACAGAATCCCGTTCCTGTCGTCCCGTACATCTCGGTTGGGATGTTATATACGTCTACAGCGATATATATCCTAACCTAAGACAGGCTAACATCTCGGATGCAGTATTTTACAAGATTCCTGGCATATCGGCTCTACTTCTCGGTGGGAACATTATACACGTCTATAACGTAACATAACCTAATCTAACCCATCTAGCCCCTCGCTGGTAATATTTTACAGAATCCCGTTCGTGTCGTCACGTACACCTCGGTTGGAATATTATATACGTCTGTAGCGTTATAAATCCTAACCTAAGGCAGGCTAACATCTCGGATGCAGTATTTTACAACATTCCTGGCGTATCGGCTCTACTTCTCGGTGGGAACATTATACACGTCTATAACGTAACATAACCTAACCTAACCCATCTAGCCCCTCGCTGGTAATGTTTTACAGAATCCCGTTCCTGTCGTCCCGTACGTCTCGGTTGGGATATTATATACGTCTACAGCGATATATATCCTAACGTAAGGCAGCCTAACATGTCGGATGCAGTATTTTACAACATTCTTGGAGTATCGGCCCCTACTTCTCGGTGGGAACATTAAAAACGTCTATAACGTAACATAACCTAACCTAACACATCTAGCCCCTCGCTGGTAATGTTTTACAGAATCCCGTTCGTGTCGTCCCGTACGTCTCGCATGGGACATTATATACGTCTACAGCGTTATATTTCCTAACGTAAGGCAGGCTAACATCTCGTATGTAGTCTTTTACAACATTCTTGGAGTATCGGCCCGTACTTCTCGGTGGGAACTTTATATACGTCTATAAAGTAACATAACCTAACCTAACACATCTAGCCCCTCGCTGGTAATGTTTTTCAGAATCCCGTTCGTGTCGTCCCGTACGTCTCGGATGGGACATTATATACGTCTACAGCATTATATTTCCTAACGTAAGGCAGGCTAACATCTCGGATGTAGTATTTTACAACATTCTTGGATTATCGGCCCATACTTCTCGGTGGGAACATTATATACGTCTATAACGTAACATAACCTAACCTATCCCATCTAGCCCCTCGTTGGCAATGTTTTACAGAATCCCGTTCGTGTCGTCCCGTACATCTCGGTTGGGATATTATATATGTCTATAGCGTTATATATCTTAACCTAAGGCAGGCTAACATCTCGGATGCAGTATTTTACAACATTCCTGGCGTATCGGCTCTACTTCTCGGTGGGAACATTATACACGTCTATAACGTAACATAACCTAACCTAACCCATCTAGCCCCTCGCTGGTAATGTTTTACAGAATCCCGTTCCTGTCGTCCCGTACGTCTCTGTTGGGACATTATAAACGTCTACAGCGTTATATATCCTAACCTAAGGCAGGCTAACATCTCGGTTGCTGTATTTTACAACATTCCTGGCGTATCGGCCCATACTTCTCGGTGGGAACTTTATATAGGTCTATAACGTAACATAACCTAACCTAACACATCTAGCCCCTCGCTGGTAATGTTTTACAGAATCCCGTTCGTGTCGTCCCGTACGTTTCGGATGGGACATTATATACGTCTACAGCGTTATATTTCCTAACGTAAGGCAGGCTAACATCTCGTATGTAGTCTTTTACAACATTCTTGGAGTATCGGCCCATACTTCTCGGTGGGAACATTATATACGTCTATAAAGTAACATAACCTAACCTAACCCATCTAGACCCTCGTTGGCAATGTTTTACAGAATCCCGTTCGTGTCGTCCCGTACATCTCGGATGGGATATTATATACGTCTATAGCGTTATATATCTTAACCTAAGGCAGGCTAACATCTCGGATGCAGTATTTTACAAGATTCCTGGCATATCGGCTCTACTTCTCGGTGGGAACATTATACACGTCTATAACGTAACATAACCTAATCTAACCCATCTAGCCCCTCGCTGGTAATATTTTACAGAATCCCGTTCGTGTCGTCACGTACACCTCGGTTGGGATATTATATACGTCTATAGCGTTATAAATCCTAACCTAAGGCAGGCTAACATCTCGGATGCAGTATTTTACAACATTCCTGGCGTATCGGCTCTACTTCTCGGTGGGAACATTATACACGTCTATAACGTAACATAACCTAACCTAACCCATCTAGCCCCTCGCTGGTAATGTTTTACAGAATCCCGTTCCTGTCGTCCCGTACATCTCGGATGGGATGTTATATACGTCTACAGCGATATATATCCTAACGTAAGGCAGGCTAACATCTCGGTTGCAGTATTTTACAACATTCCTGGCGTATCGGCCCGTACTTCACCGTGGGAACATTATACACGTCTATAACGTAGCATAACCTAACCTAACCCATCTAGCCCCTCGCTGGTAATATTTTACAGAATCCCGTTCGTGTCGTCCCGTACATCTCGGATGGGATATTATATACGTCTATAGAGTTATATATCTTAACCTAAGGCAGGCTAACATCTCGGATGCAGTATTTTACAACATTCCTGGCGTATCGGCTCTACTTCTCGGTGGGAACATTATATACGTCTGTAACGTAACATAACCTAACCTATCCCATCTAGCCCCTCGTTGGCAATGTTTTACAGAATCCCGTTCGTGTCGTCCCGTACATCTCGGTTGGGATATTATATACGTCTACAGCGATATATATCCTAACGTAAGGCAGCCTAACATGTCGGATGTAGTATTTTACAACATTCTTGGAGTATCGGCCCCTACTTCTCGGTGGGAACATTAAAAACGTCTATAACGTAACATAACCTAACCTAACACATCTAGCCCCTCGCTGGTAATGTTTTACAGAATCCCGTTCGTGTCGTCCCGTACGTCTCGGACGGGACATTATATACGTCTACAGCGTTATATTTCCTAACGTACGGCAGGCTAACATCTCGGATGTAGTATTTTACAACATTCTTGGAGTATCGGCCCATACTTCTCGGTGGGAACATTATATACGTCTATAACGTAACATAACCTAACCTATCCCATCTAGCCCCTCGTTGGCAATGTTTTACAGAATCCCGTTCGTGTCGTCCCGTACATCTCGGTTGGGATATTATATACGTCTATAGCGTTATATACCTTAACCTAAGGCAGGCTAACATCTCGGATGCAGTATTTTACAACATTCCGGGCGTATCGGCTCTACTTCTCGGTGGGAACATTATACACGTCTATAACGTAACATAACCTAACCTAACCCATCGAGCCCCTCGCTGGTAATGTTTTACAGTATCCCGTTCCTGTCGTCCCGTACATCTCGGAAGGGATGTTATATACGTCTATAGCGTTATATATCCTAACCTAAGGCAGGCTAACATCTCGGATGTAGTATTTTACAACATTCCTGGCGTATCGGCTCTACTTCTCGGTGGGAACATTATACACGTCTATAACGTAACATAACCTAACCTAACCCATCTAGCCCCTCGCTAGTAATGTTTTACAGAATCCCGTTCCTGTCGTCCCGTACATCTCGGATGGGATGTTATATACGTCTACAGCGATATATATCCTAACGTAAGGCAGGCTAACATCTCGGTTGCAGTATTTTACAACATTCCTGGCGTATCGGCCCCTACTTCTCGGCGGGAACATTATATAGGTCTATAACGTAATATAACCTATCCTAACACATCTAGCCCCTCGCTGGTAATGTTTTACAGAATACCGTTCGTATCGTCCCGTAGGTCTCCTTTGGGACGTTATATACGTCTACAGCGTTATATATCCTAACCTAAGGCAGTCTACCATCTCGGTCGCAGTATTTTACGCCATTCCTGGCGTATCGGCCCGTACTTCACCGTGGGAACATTATACACGTCTATAACGTAGCATAACCTAACCTAACCCATCTAGCCCCTCGCTGGTAATATTTTACAGAATCCCGTTCGTGTCGTCCCGTACATCTCGGTTGGGATATTATATACGTCTATAGCGTTATATATCTTAACCTAAGGCAGGCTAACATCTCGGATGCAGCATTTTACAACATTCCTGGCGTATCGGCTCTACTTCTCGGTGGGAACATTATACACGTCTATAACGTAACATAACCTAACCTAACCCATCTAGCCCCTCGCTGGTAATGTTTTACAGTATCCCGTTCCTGTCGTCCCGTACATCTCGGATGGGATGTTATATACGTCTATAGCGTTATATATCCTAACCTAAGGCAGGCTAACATCTCGGATGCAGTATTTTACAACATTCCTGGCGTATCGGCTCTACTTCTCGGTGGGAACAGTATACACGTCTATAACGTAACATGACCTAACCTAACCCATCTAGCTCCTCGCTGGTAATTTTTTACAGAATCCCGTTCCTGTCGTCCCGTACATCTCGGTTGGGATGTTATATACGTCTACAGCGATATATATCCTAACCTAAGACAGGCTAACATCTCGGATGCAGTATTTTACAAGATTCCTGGCATATCGGCTCTACTTCTCGGTGGGAACATTATACACGTCTATAACGTAACATAACCTAATCTAACCCATCTAGCCCCTCGCTGGTAATATTTTACAGAATCCCGTTCGTGTCGTCACGTACACCTCGGTTGGAATATTATATACGTCTGTAGCGTTATAAATCCTAACCTAAGGCAGGCTAACATCTCGGATGCAGTATTTTACAACATTCCTGGCGTATCGGCTCTACTTCTCGGTGGGAACATTATACACGTCTATAACGTAACATAACCTAACCTAACCCATCTAGCCCCTCGCTGGTAATGTTTTACAGAATCCCGTTCCTGTCGTCCCGTACGTCTCGGTTGGGATATTATATACGTCTACAGCGATATATATCCTAACGTAAGGCAGCCTAACATGTCGGATGCAGTATTTTACAACATTCTTGGAGTATCGGCCCCTACTTCTCGGTGGGAACATTATATACGTCTATAACGTAACATAACCTAACCTAACCCATCTAGAACCTCGTTGGCAATGTTTTACAGAATCCCGTTCGTGTCGTCCCGTACATCTCGGATGGGATATTATATACGTCTATAGCGTTATATATCTTAACCTAAGGCAGGCTAACATCTCGGATGCAGTATTTTACAAGATTCCTGGCATATCGGCTCTACTTCTCGGTGGGAACATTATACACGTCTATAACGTAACATAACCTAATCTAACCCATCTAGCCCCTCGCTGGTAATATTTTACAGAATCCCGTTCGTGTCGTCACGTACACCTCGGTTGGGATATTATATACGTCTGTAGCGTTATAAATCCTAACCTAAGGCAGGCTAACATCTCGGATGCAGTATTTTACAACATTCCTGGCGTATCGGCTCTACTTCTCGGTGGGAACATTATATACGTCTGTAACGTAACATAACCTAACCTATCCCATCTAGCCCCTCGTTGGCAATGTTTTACAGAATCCCGTTCGTGTCGTCCCGTACATCTCGGTTGGGATATTATATACGTCTACAGCGATATATATCCTAACGTACGGCAGCCTAACATGTCGGATGTAGTATTTTACAACATTCTTGGAGTATCGGCCCCTCCTTCTCGGTGGGAACATTAAAAACGTCTATATCGTAACATAACCTAACCTAACACATCTAGCCCCTCGCTGGTAATGTTTTACAGAATCCCGTTCGTGTCGTCCCGTACGTCTCGCATGGGACATTATATACGTCTACAGCGTTATATTTCCTAACGTAAGGCAGGCTAACATCTCGTATGTAGTCTTTTACAACATTCTTGGAGTATCGGCCCGTACTTCTCGGTGGGAACTTTATATACGTCTATAAAGTAACATAACCTAACCTAACACATCTAGCCCCTCGCTGGTAATGTTTTTCAGAATCCCGTTCGTGTCGTCCCGTACGTCTCGGATGGGACATTATATACGTCTACAGCATTATATTTCCTAACGTAAGGCAGGCTAACATCTCGGATGTAGTATTTTACAACATTCTTGGATTATCGGCCCATACTTCTCGGTGGGAACATTATATACGTCTATAACGTAACATAACCTAACCTATCCCATCTAGCCCCTCGTTGGCAATGTTTTACAGAATCCCGTTCGTGTCGTCCCGTACATCTCGGTTGGGATATTATATATGTCTATAGCGTTATATATCTTAACCTAAGGCAGGCTAACATCTCGGATGCAGTATTTTACAACATTCCTGGCGTATCGGCTCTACTTCTCGGTGGGAACATTATACACGTCTATAACGTAACATAACCTAACCTAACCCATCTAGCCCCTCGCTGGTAATGTTTTACAGAATCCCGTTCCTGTCGTCCCGTACGTCTCTGTTGGGACATTATAAACGTCTACAGCGTTATATATCCTAACCTAAGGCAGGCTAACATCTCGGTTGCTGTATTTTACAACATTCCTGGCGTATCGGCCCATACTTCTCGGTGGGAACTTTATATAGGTCTATAACGTAACATAACCTAACCTAACACATCTAGCCCCTCGCTGGTAATGTTTTACAGAATCCCGTTCGTGTCGTCCCGTACGTTTCGGATGGGACATTATATACGTCTACAGCGTTATATTTCCTAACGTAAGGCAGGCTAACATCTCGTATGTAGTCTTTTACAACATTCTTGGAGTATCGGCCCATACTTCTCGGTGGGAACATTATATACGTCTATAAAGTAACATAACCTAACCTAACCCATCTAGACCCTCGTTGGCAATGTTTTACAGAATCCCGTTCGTGTCGTCCCGTACATCTCGGATGGGATATTATATACGTCTATAGCGTTATATATCTTAACCTAAGGCAGGCTAACATCTCGGATGCAGTATTTTACAAGATTCCTGGCATATCGGCTCTACTTCTCGGTGGGAACATTATACACGTCTATAACGTAACATAACCTAATCTAACCCATCTAGCCCCTCGCTGGTAATATTTTACAGAATCCCGTTCGTGTCGTCACGTACACCTCGGTTGGGATATTATATACGTCTATAGCGTTATAAATCCTAACCTAAGGCAGGCTAACATCTCGGATGCAGTATTTTACAACATTCCTGGCGTATCGGCTCTACTTCTCGGTGGGAACATTATACACGTCTATAACGTAACATAACCTAACCTAACCCATCTAGCCCCTCGCTGGTAATGTTTTACAGAATCCCGTTCCTGTCGTCCCGTACATCTCGGATGGGGTGTTATATACGTCTACAGCGATATATATCCTAACGTAAGGCAGGCTAACATCTCGGTTGCAGTATTTTACAACATTCCTGGCGTATCGGCCCCTACTTCTCGGCGGGAACATTATATAGGTCTATAACGTAATATAACCTATCCTAACACATCTAGCCCCTCGCTGGTAATGTTTTACAGAATACCGTTCGTGTCGTCCCGTAGGTCTCGTTTGGGACGTTATATACGTCTACAGCGTTATATATCCTAACCTAAGGCAGTCTACCATCTCGGTCGCAGTATTTTACGCCATTCCTGGCGTATCGGCCCGTACTTCACCGTGGGAACATTATACACGTCTATAACGTAGCATAACCTAACCTAACCCATCTAGCCCCTCGCTGGTAATATTTTACAGAATCCCGTTCGTGTCGTCCCGTACATCTCGGATGGGATATTATATACGTCTATAGAGTTATATATCTTAACCTAAGGCAGGCTAACATCTCGGATGCAGTATTTTACAACATTCCTGGCGTATCGGCTCTACTTCTCGGTGGGAACATTATATACGTCTGTAACGTAACATAACCTAACCTATCCCATCTAGCCCCTCGTTGGCAATGTTTTACAGAATCCCGTTCGTGTCGTCCCGTACATCTCGGTTGGGATATTATATACGTCTACAGCGATATATATCCTAACGTAAGGCAGCCTAACATGTCGGATGTAGTATTTTACAACATTCTTGGAGTATCGGCCCCTACTTCTCGGTGGGAACATTAAAAACGTCTATAACGTAACATAACCTAACCTAACCCATCTAGCCCCTCGCTGGTAATGTTTTACAGAATCCCGTTCCTGTCGTCCCGTACGTCTCTGTTGGGACATTATAAACGTCTACAGCGTTATATATCCTAACCTAAGGCAGGCTAACATCTCGGTTGCTGTATTTTACAACATTCTTGGAGTATCGGCCCATACTTCTCGGTGGGAACATTATATACGTCTATAACGTAACATAACCTAACCTATCCCATCTAGCCCCTCGTTGGCAATGTTTTACAGAATCCCGTTCGTGTCGTCCCGTACATCTCGGTTGGGATATTATATACGTCTATAGCGTTATATACCTTAACCTAAGGCAGGCTAACATCTCGGATGCAGTATTTTACAACATTCCGGGCGTATCGGCTCTACTTCTCGGTGGGAACATTATACACGTCTATAACGTAACATAACCTAACCTAACCCATCGAGCCCCTCGCTGGTAATGTTTTACAGTATCCCGTTCCTGTCGTCCCGTACATCTCGGAAGGGATGTTATATACGTCTATAGCGTTATATATCCTAACCTAAGGCAGGCTAACATCTCGGATGCAGTATTTTACAACATTCCTGGCGTATCGGCTCTACTTCTCGGTGGGAACATTATACACGTCTATAACGTAACATAACCTAACCTAACCCATCTAGCCCCTCGCTAGTAATGTTTTACAGAATCCCGTTCCTGTCGTCCCGTACATCTCGGATGGGATGTTATATACGTCTACAGCGATATATATCCTAACGTAAGGCAGGCTAACATCTCGGTTGCAGTATTTTACAACATTCCTGGCGTATCGGCCCCTACTTCTCGGCGGGAACATTATATAGGTCTATAACGTAATATAACCTATCCTAACACATCTAGCCCCTCGCTGGTAATGTTTTACAGAATACCGTTCGTATCGTCCCGTAGGTCTCCTTTGGGACGTTATATACGTCTACAGCGTTATATATCCTAACCTAAGGCAGTCTACCATCTCGGTCGCAGTATTTTACGCCATTCCTGGCGTATCGGCCCGTACTTCACCGTGGGAACATTATACACGTCTATAACGTAGCATAACCTAACCTAACCCATCTAGCCCCTCGCTGGTAATATTTTACAGAATCCCGTTCGTGTCGTCCCGTACATCTCGGTTGGGATATTATATACGTCTACAGCGATATATATCCTAACGTAAGGCAGCCTAACATGTCGGATGCAGTATTTTACAACATTCTTGGAGTATCGGCCCCTACTTCTCGGTGGGAACATTATATACGTCTATAACGTAACATAACCTAACCTAACACATCTAGCCCCTCGCTGGTAATGTTTTACAGAATCCCGTTCGTGTCGTCCCGTACGTCTCGCATGGGACATTATATACGTCTACAGCGTTATATTTCCTAACGTAAGGCAGGCTAACATCTCGTATGTAGTCTTTTACAACATTCTTGGAGTATCGGCCCATACTTCTCGGTGGGAACATTATATACGTCTATAAAGTAACATAACCTAACCTAACACATCTAGCCCCTCGCTGGTAATGTTTTACAGAATCCCGTTCGTGTCGTCCCGTACGTCTCGGATGGGACATTATATACGTCTACAGCGTTATATTTCCTAACGTAAGGCAGGCTAACATCTCGGATGTAGTATTTTACAACATTCTTGGAGGATGGGCCCATACTTCTCGGTGGGAACATTATATACGTCTATAACGTAACATAACCTAACCTATCCCATCTAGCCCCTCGTTGGCAATGTTTTACAGAATCCCGTTCGTGTCGTCCCGTACATCTCGGTTGGGATATTATATACGTCTATAGCGTTATATATCTTAACCTAAGGCAGGCTAACATCTCGGATGCAGCATTTTACAACATTCCTGGCGTATCGGCTCTACTTCTCGGTGGGAACATTATACACGTCTATAACGTAACATAACCTAACCTAACCCATCTAGCCCCTCGCTGGTAATGTTTTACAGTATCCCGTTCCTGTCGTCCCGTACATCTCGGATGGGATGTTATATACGTCTATAGCGTTATATATCCTAACCTAAGGCAGGCTAACATCTCGGATGCAGTATTTTACAACATTCCTGGCGTATCGGCTCTACTTCTCGGTGGGAACAGTATACACGTCTATAACGTAACATGACCTAACCTAACCCATCTAGCTCCTCGCTGGTAATTTTTTACAGAATCCCGTTCCTGTCGTCCCGTACATCTCGGTTGGGATGTTATATACGTCTACAGCGATATATATCCTAACCTAAGACAGGCTAACATCTCGGATGCAGTATTTTACAACATTCCTGGCGTATCGGCCCGTACTTCTCGGCGGGAACATTATATAGGTCTATAACGTAATATAACCTATCCTAACACATCTAGCCCCTCGCTGGTAATGTTTTACAGAATACCGTTCGTATCGTCCCGTAGGTCTCCTTTGGGACGTTATATACGTCTACAGCGTTATATATCCTAACCTAAGGCAGTCTACCATCTCGGTCGCAGTATTTTACGCCATTCCTGGCGTATCGGCCCGTACTTCACCGTGGGAACATTATACACGTCTATAACGTAGCATAACCTAACCTAACCCATCTAGCCCCTCGCTGGTAATATTTTACAGAATCCCGTTCGTGTCGTCCCGTACATCTCGGTTGGGATATTATATACGTCTACAGCGATATATATCCTAACGTAAGGCAGCCTAACATGTCGGATGCAGTATTTTACAACATTCTTGGAGTATCGGCCCCTACTTCTCGGTGGGAACATTATATACGTCTATAACGTAACATAACCTAACCTAACACATCTAGCCCCTCGCTGGTAATGTTTTACAGAATCCCGTTCGTGTCGTCCCGTACGTCTCGCATGGGACATTATATACGTCTACAGCGTTATATTTCCTAACGTAAGGCAGGCTAACATCTCGTATGTAGTCTTTTACAACATTCTTGGAGTATCGGCCCATACTTCTCGGTGGGAACATTATATACGTCTATAAAGTAACATAACCTAACCTAACACATCTAGCCCCTCGCTGGTAATGTTTTACAGAATCCCGTTCGTGTCGTCCCGTACGTCTCGGATGGGACATTATATACGTCTACAGCGTTATATTTCCTAACGTAAGGCAGGCTAACATCTCGGATGTAGTATTTTACAACATTCTTGGAGGATGGGCCCATACTTCTCGGTGGGAACATTATATACGTCTATAACGTAACATAACCTAACCTAACCCATCTAGAACCTCGTTGGCAATGTTTTACAGAATCCCGTTCGTGTCGTCCCGTACATCTCGGATGGGATATTATATACGTCTATAGCGTTATATATCTTAACCTAAGGCAGGCTAACATCTCGGATGCAGTATTTTACAAGATTCCTGGCATATCGGCTCTACTTCTCGGTGGGAACATTATACACGTCTATAACGTAACATAACCTAATCTAACCCATCTAGCCCCTCGCTGGTAATATTTTACAGAATCCCGTTCGTGTCGTCACGTACACCTCGGTTGGGATATTATATACGTCTGTAGCGTTATAAATCCTAACCTAAGGCAGGCTAACATCTCGGATGCAGTATTTTACAACATTCCTGGCGTATCGGCTCTACTTCTCGGTGGGAACATTATATACGTCTGTAACGTAACTTAACCTAACCTATCCCATCTAGCCCCTCGTTGGCAATGTTTTACAGAATCCCGTTCGTGTCGTCCCGTACATCTCGGTTGGGATATTATATACGTCTACAGCGATATATATCCTAACGTACGGCAGCCTAACATGTCGGATGTAGTATTTTACAACATTCTTGGAGTATCGGCCCCTCCTTCTCGGTGGGAACATTAAAAACGTCTATAACGTAACATAACCTAACCTAACACATCTAGCCCCTCGCTGGTAATGTTTTACAGAATCCCGTTCGTGTCGTCCCGTACGTCTCGCATGGGACATTATATACGTCTACAGCGTTATATTTCCTAACGTAAGGCAGGCTAACATCTCGTATGTAGTCTTTTACAACATTCTTGGAGTATCGGCCCGTACTTCTCGGTGGGAACTTTATATACGTCTATAAAGTAACATAACCTAACCTAACACATCTAGCCCCTCGCTGGTAATGTTTTTCAGAATCCCGTTCGTGTCGTCCCGTACGTCTCGGATGGGACATTATATACGTCTACAGCATTATATTTCCTAACGTAAGGCAGGCTAACATCTCGGATGTAGTATTTTACAACATTCTTGGATTATCGGCCCATACTTCTCGGTGGGAACATTATATACGTCTATAACGTAACATAACCTAACCTATCCCATCTAGCCCCTCGTTGGCAATGTTTTACAGAATCCCGTTCGTGTCGTCCCGTACATCTCGGTTGGGATATTATATATGTCTATAGCGTTATATATCTTAACCTAAGGCAGGCTAACATCTCGGATGCAGTATTTTACAACATTCCTGGCGTATCGGCTCTACTTCTCGGTGGGAACATTATACACGTCTATAACGTAACATAACCTAACCTAACCCATCTAGCCCCTCGCTGGTAATGTTTTACAGAATCCCGTTCCTGTCGTCCCGTACGTCTCTGTTGGGACATTATAAACGTCTACAGCGTTATATATCCTAACCTAAGGCAGGCTAACATCTCGGTTGCTGTATTTTACAACATTCCTGGCGTATCGGCCCATACTTCTCGGTGGGAACTTTATATAGGTCTATAACGTAACATAACCTAACCTAACACATCTAGCCCCTCGCTGGTAATGTTTTACAGAATCCCGTTCGTGTCGTCCCGTACGTTTCGGATGGGACATTATATACGTCTACAGCGTTATATTTCCTAACGTAAGGCAGGCTAACATCTCGTATGTAGTCTTTTACAACATTCTTGGAGTATCGGCCCATACTTCTCGGTGGGAACATTATATACGTCTATAAAGTAACATAACCTAACCTAACCCATCTAGACCCTCGTTGGCAATGTTTTACAGAATCCCGTTCGTGTCGTCCCGTACATCTCGGATGGGATATTATATACGTCTATAGCGTTATATATCTTAACCTAAGGCAGGCTAACATCTCGGATGCAGTATTTTACAAGATTCCTGGCATATCGGCTCTACTTCTCGGTGGGAACATTATACACGTCTATAACGTAACATAACCTAATCTAACCCATCTAGCCCCTCGCTGGTAATATTTTACAGAATCCCGTTCGTGTCGTCACGTACACCTCGGTTGGGATATTATATACGTCTATAGCGTTATAAATCCTAACCTAAGGCAGGCTAACATCTCGGATGCAGTATTTTACAACATTCCTGGCGTATCGGCTCTACTTCTCGGTGGGAACATTATACACGTCTATAACGTAACATAACCTAACCTAACCCATCTAGCCCCTCGCTGGTAATGTTTTACAGAATCCCGTTCCTGTCGTCCCGTACATCTCGGATGGGATGTTATATACGTCTACAGCGATATATATCCTAACGTAAGGCAGGCTAACATCTCGGTTGCAGTATTTTACAACATTCCTGGCGTATCGGCCCCTACTTCTCGGCGGGAACATTATATAGGTCTATAACGTAATATAACCTATCCTAACACATCTAGCCCCTCGCTGGTAATGTTTTACAGAATACCGTTCGTGTCGTCCCGTAGGTCTCGTTTGGGACGTTATATACGTCTACAGCGTTATATATCCTAACCTAAGGCAGTCTACCATCTCGGTCGCAGTATTTTACGCCATTCCTGGCGTATCGGCCCGTACTTCACCGTGGGAACATTATACACGTCTATAACGTAGCATAACCTAACCTAACCCATCTAGCCCCTCGCTGGTAATATTTTACAGAATCCCGTTCGTGTCGTCCCGTACATCTCGGATGGGATATTATATACGTCTATAGAGTTATATATCTTAACCTAAGGCAGGCTAACATCTCGGATGCAGTATTTTACAACATTCCTGGCGTATCGGCTCTACTTCTCGGTGGGAACATTATATACGTCTGTAACGTAACATAACCTAACCTATCCCATCTAGCCCCTCGTTGGCAATGTTTTACAGAATCCCGTTCGTGTCGTCCCGTACATCTCGGTTGGGATATTATATACGTCTACAGCGATATATATCCTAACGTAAGGCAGCCTAACATGTCGGATGTAGTATTTTACAACATTCTTGGAGTATCGGCCCCTACTTCTCGGTGGGAACATTAAAAACGTCTATAACGTAACATAACCTAACCTAACACATCTAGCCCCTCGCTGCTAATGTTTTACAGAATCCCGTTCGTGTCGTCCCGTACGTCTCGGACGGGACATTATATACGTCTACAGCGTTATATTTCCTAACGTACGGCAGGCTAACATCTCGGATGTAGTATTTTACAACATTCTTGGAGTATCGGCCCATACTTCTCGGTGGGAACATTATATACGTCTATAACGTAACATAACCTAACCTATCCCATCTAGCCCCTCGTTGGCAATGTTTTACAGAATCCCGTTCGTGTCGTCCCGTACATCTCGGTTGGGATATTATATACGTCTATAGCGTTATATACCTTAACCTAAGGCAGGCTAACATCTCGGATGCAGTATTTTACAACATTCCGGGCGTATCGGCTCTACTTCTCGGTGGGAACATTATACACGTCTATAACGTAACATAACCTAACCTAACCCATCGAGCCCCTCGCTGGTAATGTTTTACAGTATCCCGTTCCTGTCGTCCCGTACATCTCGGAAGGGATGTTATATACGTCTATAGCGTTATATATCCTAACCTAAGGCAGGCTAACATCTCGGATGCAGTATTTTACAACATTCCTGGCGTATCGGCTCTACTTCTCGGTGGGAACATTATACACGTCTATAACGTAACATAACCTAACCTAACCCATCTAGCCCCTCGCTAGTAATGTTTTACAGAATCCCGTTCCTGTCGTCCCGTACATCTCGGATGGGATGTTATATACGTCTACAGCGATATATATCCTAACGTAAGGCAGGCTAACATCTCGGTTGCAGTATTTTACAACATTCCTGGCGTATCGGCCCCTACTTCTCGGCGGGAACATTATATAGGTCTATAACGTAATATAACCTATCTTAACACATCTAGCCCCTCGCTGGTAATGTTTTACAGAATACCGTTCGTATCGTCCCGTAGGTCTCCTTTGGGACGTTATATACGTCTACAGCGTTATATATCCTAACCTAAGGCAGTCTACCATCTCGGTCGCAGTATTTTACGCCATTCCTGGCGTATCGGCCCGTACTTCACCGTGGGAACATTATACACGTCTATAACGTAGCATAACCTAACCTAACCCATCTAGCCCCTCGCTGGTAATATTTTACAGAATCCCGTTCGTGTCGTCCCGTACATCTCGGTTGGGATATTATATACGTCTACAGCGATATATATCCTAACGTAAGGCAGCCTAACATGTCGGATGCAGTATTTTACAACATTCTTGGAGTATCGGCCCCTACTTCTCGGTGGGAACATTATATACGTCTATAACGTAACATAACCTAACCTAACACATCTAGCCCCTCGCTGGTAATGTTTTACAGAATCCCGTTCGTGTCGTCCCGTACGTCTCGCATGGGACATTATATACGTCTACAGCGTTATATTTCCTAACGTAAGGCAGGCTAACATCTCGTATGTAGTCTTTTACAACATTCTTGGAGTATCGGCCCATACTTCTCGGTGGGAACATTATATACGTCTATAAAGTAACATAACCTAACCTAACACATCTAGCCCCTCGCTGGTAATGTTTTACAGAATCCCGTTCGTGTCGTCCCGTACGTCTCGGATGGGACATTATATACGTCTACAGCGTTATATTTCCTAACGTAAGGCAGGCTAACATCTCGGATGTAGTATTTTACAACATTCTTGGAGTATGGGCCCATACTTCTCGGTGGGAACATTATATACGTCTATAACGTAACATAACCTAACCTATCCCATCTAGCCCCTCGTTGGCAATGTTTTACAGAATCCCGTTCGTGTCGTCCCGTACATCTCGGTTGGGATATTATATACGTCTATAGCGTTATATATCTTAACCTAAGGCAGGCTAACATCTCGGATGCAGCATTTTACAACATTCCTGGCGTATCGGCTCTACTTCTCGGTGGGAACATTATACACGTCTATAACGTAACATAACCTAACCTAACCCATCTAGCCCCTCGCTGGTAATGTTTTACAGTATCCCGTTCCTGTCGTCCCGTACATCTCGGATGGGATGTTATATACGTCTATAGCGTTATATATCCTAACCTAAGGCAGGCTAACATCTCGGCTGCAGTATTTTACAACATTCCTGGCGTATCGGCTCTACTTCTCGGTGGGAACAGTATACACGTCTATAACGTAACATGACCTAACCTAACCCATCTAGCTCCTCGCTGGTAATTTTTTACAGAATCCCGTTCCTGTCGTCCCGTACATCTCGGTTGGGATGTTATATACGTCTACAGCGATATATATCCTAACCTAAGACAGGCTAACATCTCGGATGCAGTATTTTACAACATTCCTGGCGTATCGGCCCGTACTTCTCGGCGGGAACATTATATAGGTCTATAACGTAATATAACCTATCCTAACACATCTAGCCCCTCGCTGGTAATGTTTTACAGAATACCGTTCGTATCGTCCCGTAGGTCTCCTTTGGGACGTTATATACGTCTACAGCGTTATATATCCTAACCTAAGGCAGTCTACCATCTCGGTCGCAGTATTTTACGCCATTCCTGGCGTATCGGCCCGTACTTCACCGTGGGAACATTATACACGTCTATAACGTAGCATAACCTAACCTAACCCATCTAGCCCCTCGCTGGTAATATTTTACAGAATCCCGTTCGTGTCGTCCCGTACATCTCGGTTGGGATATTATATACGTCTACAGCGATATATATCCTAACGTAAGGCAGCCTAACATGTCGGATGCAGTATTTTACAACATTCTTGGAGTATCGGCCCCTACTTCTCGGTGGGAACATTATATACGTCTATAACGTAACATAACCTAACCTAACACATCTAGCCCCTCGCTGGTAATGTTTTACAGAATCCCGTTCGTGTCGTCCCGTACGTCTCGCATGGGACATTATATACGTCTACAGCGTTATATTTCCTAACGTAAGGCAGGCTAACATCTCGTATGTAGTCTTTTACAACATTCTTGGAGTATCGGCCCATACTTCTCGGTGGGAACATTATATACGTCTATAAAGTAACATAACCTAACCTAACACATCTAGCCCCTCGCTGGTAATGTTTTACAGAATCCCGTTCGTGTCGTCCCGTACGTCTCGGATGGGACATTATATACGTCTACAGCGTTATATTTCCTAACGTAAGGCAGGCTAACATCTCGGATGTAGTATTTTACAACATTCTTGGAGGATGGGCCCATACTTCTCGGTGGGAACATTATATACGTCTATAACGTAACATAACCTAACCTATCCCATCTAGCCCCTCGTTGGCAATGTTTTACAGAATCCCGTTCGTGTCGTCCCGTACATCTCGGTTGGGATATTATATACGTCTATAGCGTTATATATCTTAACCTAAGGCAGGCTAACATCTCGGATGCAGCATTTTACAACATTCCTGGCGTATCGGCTCTACTTCTCGGTGGGAACATTATACACGTCTATAACGTAACATAACCTAACCTAACCCATCTAGCCCCTCGCTGGTAATGTTTTACAGTATCCCGTTCCTGTCGTCCCGTACATCTCGGATGGGATGTTATATACGTCTATAGCGTTATATATCCTAACCTAAGGCAGGCTAACATCTCGGATGCAGTATTTTACAACATTCCTGGCGTATCGGCTCTACTTCTCGGTGGGAACAGTATACACGTCTATAACGTAACATGACCTAACCTAACCCATCTAGCTCCTCGCTGGTAATTTTTTACAGAATCCCGTTCCTGTCGTCCCGTACATCTCGGTTGGGATGTTATATACGTCTACAGCGATATATATCCTAACCTAAGACAGGCTAACATCTCGGATGCAGTATTTTACAACATTCCTGGCGTATCGGCCCGTACTTCTCGGCGGGAACATTATATAGGTCTATAACGTAATATAACCTATCCTAACACATCTAGCCCCTCGCTGGTAATGTTTTACAGAATACCGTTCGTATCGTCCCGTAGGTCTCCTTTGGGACGTTATATACGTCTACAGCGTTATATATCCTAACCTAAGGCAGTCTACCATCTCGGTCGCAGTATTTTACGCCATTCCTGGCGTATCGGCCCGTACTTCACCGTGGGAACATTATACACGTCTATAACGTAGCATAACCTAACCTAACCCATCTAGCCCCTCGCTGGTAATATTTTACAGAATCCCGTTCGTGTCGTCCCGTACATCTCGGTTGGGATATTATATACGTCTACAGCGATATATATCCTAACGTAAGGCAGCCTAACATGTCGGATGCAGTATTTTACAACATTCTTGGAGTATCGGCCCCTACTTCTCGGTGGGAACATTATATACGTCTATAACGTAACATAACCTAACCTAACACATCTAGCCCCTCGCTGGTAATGTTTTACAGAATCCCGTTCGTGTCGTCCCGTACGTCTCGCATGGGACATTATATACGTCTACAGCGTTATATTTCCTAACGTAAGGCAGGCTAACATCTCGTATGTAGTCTTTTACAACATTCTTGGAGTATCGGCCCATACTTCTCGGTGGGAACATTATATACGTCTATAAAGTAACATAACCTAACCTAACACATCTAGCCCCTCGCTGGTAATGTTTTACAGAATCCCGTTCGTGTCGTCCCGTACGTCTCGGATGGGACATTATATACGTCTACAGCGTTATATTTCCTAACGTAAGGCAGGCTAACATCTCGGATGTAGTATTTTACAACATTCTTGGAGTATGGGCCCATACTTCTCGGTGGGAACATTATATACGTCTATAACGTAACATAACCTAACCTATCCCATCTAGCCCCTCGTTGGCAATGTTTTACAGAATCCCGTTCGTGTCGTCCCGTACATCTCGGTTGGGATATTATATACGTCTATAGCGTTATATATCTTAACCTAAGGCAGGCTAACATCTCGGATGCAGCATTTTACAACATTCCTGGCGTATCGGCTCTACTTCTCGGTGGGAACATTATACACGTCTATAACGTAACATAACCTAACCTAACCCATCTAGCCCCTCGCTGGTAATGTTTTACAGTATCCCGTTCCTGTCGTCCCGTACATCTCGGATGGGATGTTATATACGTCTATAGCGTTATATATCCTAACCTAAGGCAGGCTAACATCTCGGCTGCAATATTTTACAACATTCCTGGCGTATCGGCTCTACTTCTCGGTGGGAACAGTATACACGTCTATAACGTAACATGACCTAACCTAACCCATCTAGCTCCTCGCTGGTAATTTTTTACAGAATCCCGTTCCTGTCGTCCCGTACATCTCGGTTGGGATGTTATATACGTCTACAGCGATATATATCCTAACCTAAGACAGGCTAACATCTCGGATGCAGTATTTTACAACATTCCTGGCGTATCGGCCCGTACTTCTCGGCGGGAACATTATATAGGTCTATAACGTAATATAACCTATCCTAACACATCTAGCCCCTCGCTGGTAATGTTTTACAGAATACCGTTCGTATCGTCCCGTAGGTCTCCTTTGGGACGTTATATACGTCTACAGCGTTATATATCCTAACCTAAGGCAGTCTACCATCTCGGTCGCAGTATTTTACGCCATTCCTGGCGTATCGGCCCGTACTTCACCGTGAGAACATTATACACGTCTATAACGTAGCATAACCTAACCTAACCCATCTAGCCCCTCGCTGGTAATATTTTACAGAATCCCGTTCGTGTCGTCCCGTACATCTCGGTTGGGATATTATATACGTCTACAGCGATATATATCCTAACGTAAGGCAGCCTAACATGTCGGATGCAGTATTTTACAACATTCTTGGTGTATCGGCCCCTACTTCTCGGTGGGAACATTATATACGTCTATAACGTAACATAACCTAACCTAACACATCTAGCCCCTCGCTGGTAATGTTTTACAGAATCCCGTTCGTGTCGTCCCGTACGTCTCGCATGGGACATTATATACGTCTACAGCGTTATATTTCCTAACGTAAGGCAGGCTAACATCTCGTATGTAGTCTTTTACAACATTCTTGGAGTATCGGCCCATACTTCTCGGTGGGAACATTATATACGTCTATAAAGTAACATAACCTAACCTAACACATCTAGCCCCTCGCTGGTAATGTTTTACAGAATCCCGTTCGTGTCGTCCCGTACGTCTCGGATGGGACATTATATACGTCTACAGCGTTATATTTCCTAACGTAAGGCAGGCTAACATCTCGGATGTAGTATTTTACAACATTCTTGGAGTATGGGCCCATACTTCTCGGTGGGAACATTATATACGTCTATAACGTAACATAACCTAACCTATCCCATCTAGCCCCTCGTTGGCAATGTTTTACAGAATCCCGTTCGTGTCGTCCCGTACATCTCGGTTGGGATATTATATACGTCTATAGCGTTATATATATTAACCTAAGGCAGGCTAACATCTCGGATGCAGTATTTTACAACATTCCTGGCGTATCGGCTCTACTTCTCGGTGGGAACATTATACACGTCTATAACGTAACATAACCTAACCTAACCCATCTAGCCCCTCGCTGGTAATGTTTTACAGTATCCCGTTCCTGTCGTCCCGTACATCTCGGATGGGATGTTATATACGTCTATAGCGTTATATATCCTAACCTAAGGCAGGCTAACATCTCGGATGCAGTATTTTACAACATTCCTGTCGTATCGGCTCTACTTCTCGGTGGGAACAGTATACACGTCTATAACGTAACATGACCTAACCTAACCCATCTAGCTCCTCGCTGGTAATTTTTTACAGAATCCCGTTCCTGTCGTCCCGTACATCTCGGTTGGGATGTTATATACGTCTACAGCGATATATATCCTAACCTAAGACAGGCTAACATCTCGGATGCAGTATTTTACAACATTCCTGGCGTATCGGCCCGTACTTCTCGGTGGGAACATTATACACGTCTATAACGTAACATAACCTAACCTAACCCATCTAGCCCCTCGCTGGTAATGTTTTACAGGATCCCGTTCCTGTCGTCCCGTACGTCTCTGTTGGGACATTATAAACGTCTACAGCGTTATATATCCTAACCTAAGGCAGGCTAACATCTCGGTTGCTGTATTTTACAACATTCCTGGCGTATCGGCCCATACTTCTCGGCGGGAACATTATATAGGTCTATAACGTAATATAACCTATCCTAACACATCTATCCCCTCGCTGGTAATGTTTTACAGAATCCCGTTCGTGTCGTCCCGTAGGTCTCGTTTGGGACATTATAAACGTCTACAGCGTTATATATCCTAACCTAAGGCAGGCTAACATCTCGGTTGCTGTATTTTACAACATTCCTGGCGTATCGGCCCATACTTCTCGGTGGGAACTTTATATAGGTCTATAACGTAACATAACCTAACCTAACACATCTAGCCCCTCGCTGGTAATGTTTTACAGAATCCCGTTCGTGTCGTCCCGTACGTCTCGGATGGGACATTATATACGTCTATAGCGTTATATATCCTAACCTAAGGCAGGCTAACATCTCGGATACAGTATTTTACAACATTCCTGGCGTATCGGCTCTACTTCTCGGTGGGAACATTATACACGTCTATAACGTAACATAACCTAACCTAACCCATCTAGCCCCTCGCTGGTAATGTTTTACAGAATCCCGTTCCTGTCGTCCCGTACATCTCGGATGGGATGTTATATACGTCTACAGCGATATATATCCTAACGTAAGGCAGGCTAACATCTCGGTTGCAGTATTTTACAACATTCCTGGCGTATCGGCCCCTACTTCTCGGCGGGAACATTATATAGGTCTATAACGTAATATAACCTATCCTAACACATCTAGCCCCTCGCTGGTAATGTTTTACAGAATCCCGCTCGTGTCGTCCCGTAGGTCTCGTTTGGGACATTATAAACGTCTACAGCGTTATATTTCCTAACGTAAGGCAGGCTAACATCTCGTATGTAGTCTTTTACAACATTCTTGGAGTATCGGCCCATACTTCTCGGTGGGAACATTATATACGTCTATAAAGTAACATAACCTAACCTAACACATCTAGCCCCTCGCTGGTAATGTTTTACAGAATCCCGTTCGTGTCGTCCCGTACGTCTCGGATGGGACATTATATACGTCTACAGCGTTATATTTCCTAACGTAAGGCAGGCTAACATCTCGGATGTAGTATTTTACAACATTCTTGGAGTATGGGCCCATACTTCTCGGTGGGAACATTATATACGTCTATAACGTAACATAACCTAACCTATCCCATCTAGCCCCTCGTTGGCAATGTTTTACAGAATCCCGTTCGTGTCGTCCCGTACATCTCGGTTGGGATATTATATACGTCTATAGCGTTATATATATTAACCTAAGGCAGGCTAACATCTCGGATGCAGTATTTTACAACATTCCTGGCGTATCGGCTCTACTTCTCGGTGGGAACATTATACACGTCTATAACGTAACATAACCTAACCTAACCCATCTAGCCCCTCGCTGGTAATGTTTTACAGTATCCCGTTCCTGTCGTCCCGTACATCTCGGATGGGATGTTATATACGTCTATAGCGTTATATATCCTAACCTAAGGCAGGCTAACATGTCGGATGCAGTATTTTACAACATTCCTGTCGTATCGGCTCTACTTCTCGGTGGGAACAGTATACACGTCTATAACGTAACATGACCTAACCTAACCCATCTAGCTCCTCGCTGGTAATTTTTTACAGAATCCCGTTCCTGTCGTCCCGTACATCTCGGTTGGGATGTTATATACGTCTACAGCGATATATATCCTAACCTAAGACAGGCTAACATCTCGGATGCAGTATTTTACAACATTCCTGGCGTATCGGCCCGTACTTCTCGGTGGGAACATTATACACGTCTATAACGTAACATAACCTAACCTAACCCATCTAGCCCCTCGCTGGTAATGTTTTACAGGATCCCGTTCCTGTCGTCCCGTACGTCTCTGTTGGGACATTATAAACGTCTACAGCGTTATATATCCTAACCTAAGGCAGGCTAACATCTCGGTTGCTGTATTTTACAACATTCCTGGCGTATCGGCCCATACTTCTCGGCGGGAACATTATATAGGTCTATAACGTAATATAACCTATCCTAACACATCTATCCCCTCGCTGGTAATGTTTTACAGAATCCCGTTCGTGTCGTCCCGTAGGTCTCGTTTGGGACATTATAAACGTCTACAGCGTTATATATCCTAACCTAAGGCAGGCTAACATCTCGGTTGCTGTATTTTACAACATTCCTGGCGTATCGGCCCCTACTTCTCGGCGGGAACATTATATAGGTCTATAACGTAATATAACCTATCCTAACACATCTAGCCCCTCGCTGGTAATGTTTTACAGAATCCCGCTCGTGTCGTCCCGTAGGTCTCGTTTGGGACATTATAAACGTCTACAGCGTTATATATCCTAACCTAAGGCAGGGTAACATCTCGGTTGCTGTATTTTACAACATTCCTGGCGTATCGGCCCATACTTCTCGGTGGGAACTTTATATAGGTCTATAACGTAACATAACCTAACCTAACACATCTAGCCCCTCGCTGGTAATGTTTTACAGAATCCCGTTCGTGTCGTCCCGTACGTCTCGGATGGGACATTATATACGTCTATAGCGTTATATATCCTAACCTAAGGCAGGCTAACATCTCGGATGCAGTATTTTACAACATTCCTGGCGTATCGGCTCTACTTCTCGGTGGGAACATTATACACGTCTATAACGTAACATGACCTAACCTAACCCATCTAGCTCCTCGCTGGTAATTTTTTACAGAATCCCGTTCCTGTCGTCCCGTACATCTCGGTTGGGATGTTATATACGTCTACAGCGATATATATCCTAACCTAAGGCAGGCTAACATCTCGGATGCAGTATTTTACAATATTCCTGGCGTATCGGCCCGTACTTCTCGGTGGGAACATTATACACGTCTATAACGTAACATAACCTAACCTAACCCATCTAGCCCCTCGCTGGTAATGTTTTACAGAATCCCGTTCCTGTCGTCCCGTACGTCTCTGTTGGGACATTATAAACGTCTACAGCGTTATATATCCTAACCTAAGGCAGGCTAACATCTCGGTTGCTGTATTTTACAACATTCCTGGCGTATCGGCCCATACTTCTCGGTGGGAACTTTATATAGGTCTATAACGTAACATAACCTAACCTAACACATCTAGCCCCTCGCTGGTAATGTTTTACAGAATCCCGTTCGTGTCGTCCCGTACGTCTCGGATGGGACATTATATACGTCTACAGCGTTATATTTCCTAACGTAAGGCAGGCTAACATCTCGGATGTAGTATTTTACAACATTCTTGGAGTATCGGCCCATACTTCTCGGTGGGAACATTATATACGTCTATAACGTAACATAACCTAATCTAACCCATCTAGCCCCTCGCTGGTAATATTTTACAGAATCCCGTTCGTGTCGTCCCGTACATCTCGGTTGGGATATTATATACGTCTATAGCGTTATAAATCCTAACCTAAGGCAGGCTAACATCTCGGATGCAGTATTTTACAACATTCCTGGCGTATCGGCTGTACTTCTCGGTGGGAACATTATACACGTCTATAACGTAACATAACCTAACCTAACCCATCTAGCCCCTCGCTGGTAATGTTTTACAGAATCCCGTTCCTGTCGTCCCGTACATCTCGGTTGGGAAGTTATATACGTCTACAGCGATATATATCCTAACGTAAGGCAGGCTAACATCTCGGATGTAGTATTTTACAACAATCTTGGAGTATCGGGCCCTACTTCACCGTGGGAACATTATATAGGTCTATAACGTAACATAACCTAACCTAACACATCTAGCCCCTCGCTGGTAATGTTTTACAGAATCCCGTTCGTGTCGTCCCGTACGTCTCGGATGGGACATTATATACGTCGACAGCGATATATATCCTAACGTAAGGCAGGCTAACATCTCGGATGTAGTATTTTACAACAATCTTGGAGTATCGGGCCCTACTTCACTGTGGGAACATTATATAGGTCTATAACGTAACATAACCTAACCTAACACATCTAGCCCCTCGCTGGTAATGTTTTACAGAATACCGTTCGTGTCGTCCCGTAGGTCTCGTTTGGGACGTTATATACGTCTACAGCGTTATATATCCTAACCTAAGGCAGTCTACCATCTCGGTCGCAGTATTTTACGCCATTCCTGGCGTATCGGCTCTACTTCTCGGTGGGAACATTATACACGTCTATAACGTAGCATAACCTAACCTAACCCATCTAGCCCCTCGGGGGTAATATTTTACAGAATCCCGTTCGTGTCGTCCTGTACATCTGGATTGGGATATTATATACGTCTATAGCGTTATATATCCTAACCTAAGGCAGGCTAACTTCTCGGATATAGTATTTTACAACATTCCTGTAGGATCAGCCTCTACTTCTCGGTGGGAACATTATATACGTCTATAACGTAATATAATCTAACCTAACACATCTAGCCCCTCGCTGGTAATGTTTTACAGAATCCCGTTTATGTCGTCCCGTACATCTCGGTTGGGATGATATATACGTCTACAGCGATATATATCCTAACGTAAGGCAGCCTAACATGTCGGATGTAGTATTTTACAACATTCTTGGAGTATCGGCCCCTACTTCTCGGTGGGAACATTATATACGTCTATAACGTAACATAACCTAATCTAACCCATCTAGCCCCTCGCTGGTAATATTTTACAGAATCCCGTTCGTGTCGTCCCGTACATCTCGGATGGGATATTATATACGTCTATAGCGTTATATATCTTAACCTAAGGCAGGCTAACATCTCGGATGCAGTATTTTACAAGATTCCTGGCATATCGGCTCTACATCTCGGTGGGAACATTATACACGTCTATAACGTAACATAACCTAATCTAACCCATCTAGCCCCTCGCTGGTAATATTTTACAGAATCCCGTTCGTGTCGTCCCGTACACCTCGGTTGGGATATTATATACGTCTATAGCGTTATAAATCCTAACCTAAGGCAGGCTAACATCTCGGATGCAGTATTTTACAACATTCCTGGCGTATCGGCTCTACTTCTCGGTGGGAACATTATACACGTCTATAACGTAACATAACCTAACCTAACCCAACTAGCCCCTCGCTGGTAATGTTTTACAGAATCCCGTTGCTGTCGTCCCGTACATCTCGGATGGGATGTTATATACGTCTACAGCGATATATATCCTAACGTAAGGCAGGCTAACATCTCGGTTGCAGTATTTTACAACATTCCTGGCGTATCGGCCCCTACTTCTCGGCGGGAACATTATATAGGTCTATAACGTAATATAACCTATCCTAACACATCTAGCCCCTCGCTGGTAATGTTTTACAGAATACCGTTCGTGTCGTCCCGTAGGTCTCGTTTGGGAAGTTATATACGTCTACAGCGTTATATATCCTAACCTAAGGCAGTCTACCATCTCGGTCGCAGTATTTTACGCCATTCCTGGCGTATCGGCCCGTACTTCACCGTGGGAACATTATACACGTCTATAACGTAGCATAACCTAACCTAACCCATCTAGCCCCTCGCTGGTAATGTTTTACAGAATCCCGTTCCTGTCGTCCCGTACATCTCGGTTGGGAAGTTATATACGTCTACAGCGATATATATCCTAACGTAAGGCAGGCTAACATCTCGGATGTAGTATTTTACAACAATCTTGGAGTATCGGGCCCTACTTCACCGTGGGAACATTATATAGGTCTATAACGTAACATAACCTAACCTAACACATCTAGCCCCTCGCTGGTAATGTTTTACAGAATCCCGTTCGTGTCGTCCCGTACGACTCGGATGGGACATTATATACGTCTACAGCGTTATATTTCCTAACGTAAGGCAGGCTAACATCTCGGATGTAGTATTTTACAACATTCTTGGAGTATCGGCCCATACTTCTCGGTGGGAACATTATATACGTCTATAACGTAACATAACCTAACCTATCCCATCTAGCCCCTCGTTGGCAATGTTTTACAGAATCCCGTTCGTGTCGTCCCGTACATCTCGGTTGGGATATTATATACGTCTATAGCGTTATAAATCCTAACCTAAGGCAGGCTAACATCTCGGATGCAGTATTTTACAACATTCCTGGCGTATCGGCTGTACTTCTCGGTGGGAACATTATACACGTCTATAACGTAACATAACCTAACCTAACCCATCTAGCCCCTCGCTGGTAATGTTTTACAGAATCCCGTTCGTGTCGTCCCGTACATCTCGGATGGGAAGTTATATACGTCTACAGCGATATATATCCTAACGTAAGGCAGGCTAACATCTCGGATGTAGTATTTTACAACATTCTTGGAGTATCGGCCCCTACTTCTCGGTGGGAACATTGTATACGTCTGTAACGTAACATAACCTAACCTATCCCATCTAGCCCCTCTTTGGCAATGTTTTACAGAATCCCGTTCGTTTAGTCCCGTACATCTCGGTTGGGATATTATATACGTCTACAGCGATACATATCCTAACCTAAGGCAGGCTAACTTCTCGGATATAGTATTTTACAACATTCCTGGCGTATCGGCTGTACTTCTCGGTGGGAACATTATACACGTCTATAACGTAACATAACCTAACCTAACCCATCTAGCCCCTCGCTGGTAATGTTTTACAGAATCCCGTTCCTGTCGTCCCGTACATCTCGGTTGGGAAGTTATATACATCTACAGCGATACATATCCTAACCTAAGGCAGGCTAACTTCTCGGATATAGTATTTTACAACATTCCTGGCGTATCGGCTGTACTTCTCGGTGGGAACATTATACACGTCTATAACGTAACATAACCTAACCTAACCCATCTAGCCCCTCGCTGGTAATGTTTTACAGAATCCCGTTCCTGTCGTCCCGTACATCTCGGTTGGGAAGTTATATACGTCTACAGCGATATATATCCTAACGTAAGGCAGGCTAACATCTCGGATGTAGTATTTTACAACATTCTTGGAGTATCGGCTCCTACTTCTCGGTGGGAACATTGTATACGTCTGTAACGTAACATAACCTAACCTATCCCATCTAGCCCCTCTTTGGCAATGTTTTACAGAATCCCGTTCGTTTCGTCCCGTACATCTCGGTTGGGATATTATATACGTCTACAGCGATACATATCCTAACCTAAGGCAGGCTAACTTCTCGGATATAGTATTTTACAACATTCCTGTAGGATCAGCCTCTACTTCTCGGTGGGAACATTATATACGTCTATAACGTAATATAATCTAACCTAACACATCTAGCCCCTCGCTGGTAATGTTTTACAGAATCCCGTTTATATCGTCCCGTACTTCTCGGTTGGGATGATATATACGTCTACAGCGATATATATCCTAACGTAAGGCAGCCTAACATGTCGGATGTAGTATTTTACAACATTCTTGGAGTATCGGCCCCTACTTCTCGGTGGGAACATTATATACGTCTATAACGTAACATAACCTAATCTAACCCATCTAGCCCCTCGCTGGTAATATTTTACAGAATCCCGTTCGTGTCGTCCCGTACATCTCGGATGGGATATTATATACGTCTATAGCGTTATATATCTTAACCTAAGGCAGGCTAACATCTCGGATGCAGTATTTTACAACATTCCTGGCGTATCGGCTCTACTTCTCGGTGGGAACATTATACACGTCTATAACGTAACATAACCTAACCTAACCCATCTAGCCCCTCGCTGGTAATGTTTTACAGAATCCCGTTCGTGTCGTCCCGTACATCTCGGTTGGGATATTATATACGTCTATAGCGTTATAAATCCTAACCTAAGGCAGGCTAACATCTCGGATGCAGTATTTTACAACATTCCTGGCGTATCGGCTGTACTTCTCGGTGGGAACATTATACACGTCTATAACGTAACATAACCTAACCTAACCCAACTAGCCCCTCGCTGGTAATGTTTTACAGAATCCCGTTGCTGTCGTCCCGTACATCTCGGATGGGATGTTATATACGTCTACAGCGATATATATCCTAACGTAAGGCAGGCTAACATCTCGGTTGCAGTATTTTACAACATTCCTGGCGTATCGGCCCCTACTTCTCGGCGGGAACATTATATAGGTCTATAACGTAATATAACCTATCCTAACACATCTAGCCCCTCGCTGGTAATGTTTTACAGAATACCGTTCGTGTCGTCCCGTAGGTCTCGTTTGGGAAGTTATATACGTCTACAGCGTTATATATCCTAACCTAAGGCAGTCTACCATCTCGGTCGCAGTATTTTACGCCATTCCTGGCGTATCGGCCCGTACTTCACCGTGGGAACATTATACACGTCTATAACGTAGCATAACCTAACCTAACCCATCTAGCCCCTCGCTGGTAATGTTTTACAGAATCCCGTTCCTGTCGTCCCGTACATCTCGGTTGGGAAGTTATATACGTCTACAGCGATATATATCCTAACGTAAGGCAGGCTAACATCTCGGATGTAGTATTTTACAACAATCTTGGAGTATCGGGCCCTACTTCACCGTGGGAACATTATATAGGTCTATAACGTAACATAACCTAACCTAACACATCTAGCCCCTCGCTGGTAATGTTTTACAGAATCCCGTTCGTGTCGTCCCGTACGACTCGGATGGGACATTATATACGTCTACAGCGTTATATTTCCTAACGTAAGGCAGGCTAACATCTCGGATGTAGTATTTTACAACATTCTTGGAGTATCGGCCCATACTTCTCGGTGGGAACATTATATACGTCTGTAACGTAACATAACCTAACCTATCCCATCTAGCCCCTCTTTGGCAATGTTTTACAGAATCCCGTTCGTTTAGTCCCGTACATCTCGGTTGGGATATTATATACGTCTACAGCGATACATATCCTAACCTAAGGCAGGCTAACTTCTCGGATATAGTATTTTACAACATTCCTGGCGTATCGGCTGTACTTCTCGGTGGGAACATTATACACGTCTATAACGTAACATAACCTAACCTAACCCATCTAGCCCCTCGCTGGTAATGTTTTACAGAATCCCGTTCCTGTCGTCCCGTACATCTCGGTTGGGAAGTTATATACGTCTACAGCGATACATATCCTAACCTAAGGCAGGCTAACTTCTCGGATATAGTATTTTACAACATTCCTGGCGTATCGGCTGTACTTCTCGGTGGGAACATTATACACGTCTATAACGTAACATAACCTAACCTAACCCATCTAGCCCCTCGCTGGTAATATTTTACAGAATCCCGTTCGTGTCGTCCCGTACATCTCGGTTGGGATATTATATACGTCTACAGCGATATATATCCTAACGTAAGGCAGGCTAACATCTCGGATGTAGTATTTTACAACATTCTTGGAGTATCGGCCCCTACTTCTCGGTGGGAACATTGTATACGTCTGTAACGTAACATAACCTAACCTATCCCATCTAGCCCCTCTTTGGCAATGTTTTACAGAATCCCGTTCGTTTCGTCCCGTACATCTCGGTTGGGATATTATATACGTCTACAGCGATATATATCCTAACGTAAGGCAGGCTAACATCTCGGTTGCAGTATTTTACAACATTCCTGGCGTATCGGCCCCTACTTCTCGGCGGGAACATTATATAGGTCTATAACGTAATATAACCTATCCTAACACATCTAGCCCCTCGCTGGTAATGTTTTACAGAATACCGTTCGTGTCGTCCCGTAGGTCTCGTTTGGGACGTTATATACGTCTACAGCGTTATATATCCTAACCTATGGCAGTCTACCATCTCGGTCGCAGTATTTTACGCCATTCCTGGCGTATCGGCCCGTACTTCACCGTGGGAACATTATACACGTCTATAACGTAGCATAACCTAACCTAACCCATCTAGCCCCTCGCTGGTAATATTTTACACAATCCCGTTCGTGTCGTCCCGTACATCTCGGATGGGATATTATATACGTCTATAGAGTTATATATCTTAACCTAAGGCAGGCTAACATCTCGGATGTAGTATTTTACAACATTCTTGGTGTATCGGCCCCTACTTCTCGGTGGGAACATTATATACGTCTGTAACGTAACATAACCTAACCTATCCCATCTAGCCCCTCGTTGGCAATGTTTTACAGAATCCCGTTCGTGTCGTCCCGTACATCTCGGTTGGGATATTATATACGTCTACAGCGATATATATCCTAACGTAAGGCAGCCTAACATGTCGGATGTAGTATTTTACAACATTCTTGGAGTATCGGCCCCTAGTTCTCGGTGGGAACATTATACACGTCTATAACGTAACATAACCTAACCTAACCCATCTAGCCCCTCGCTGGTAATGTTTTACAGTATCCCGTTCCTGTCGTCCCGTACATCTCGGATGGGATGTTATATACGTCTATAGCGTTATATATCCTAACCTAAGGCAGGCTAACATCTCGGATGCAGTATTTTACAACATTCCTGGCGTATCGGCTCTACTTCTCGGTGGGAACATTATACACGTCTATAACGTAACATGACCTAACCTAACCCATCTAGCCCCTCGCTGGTAATTTTTTACAGAATCCCGTTCCTGTCGTCCCGTACATCTCGGTTGGGATGTTATATACGTCTACAGCGATATATATCCTAACCTAAGGCAGGCTAACATCTCGGTTGCTGTATTTTACAACATTCCTGGCGTATCGGCCCATACTTCTCGGTGGGAACTTTAAATAGGTCTATAACGTAACATAACCTAACCTAACACATCTAGCCCCTCGCTGGTAATGTTTTACAGAATCCCGTTCGTGTCGTCCCGTACGTCTCGGATGGGACATTATATACGTCTACAGCGTTATATTTTCTAAGGTAAGGCAGGCTAACATCTCGGATGTAGTATTTTACAACATTCCTGGCGTATCGGCTCTACTTCTCGGTGGGAATATTATACACGTCTATAACGTAACGTAACCTAACCTAACCCATCTAGCCCCTCGCTGGCAATGTTTTACAGAATCCCGTTCCTGTCGTCCCGTGCATCTCGGTTGGGATGTTATATACGTCTACAGCGATATATATCCTAACGTAAGGCAGCCTAACATGTCGGATGTAGTATTTTACAACATTCTTGGAGTATCGGCCCCTACTTCTCGGTGGGATCATTATATACGTCTATAACGTAACATAACCTAATCTAACCCATCTAGCCCTTCGCTGGTAATATTTTACAGAATCCCGTTCGTGTCGTCCCGTACATCTCGGTTGGGATATTATATACGTCTATAGCGTTATAAATCCTAACCTAAGGCAGGCTAACATCTCGGATGCAGTATTTTACAACATTCCTGGCGTATCGGCTGTACTTCTCGGTGGGAACATTATACACGTCTATAACGTAACATAACCTGACCTAACACATCTAGCCCCTCGCTGGTAATGTTTTACAGAATCCCGTTCGTGTCGTCCCGTACGTCTCGGATGGGACATTATATACGTCTACAGCGTTATATTTCCTAACGTAAGGCAGGCTAACATCTCGGATGTAGTATTTTACAACATTCTTGGAGTATCGGCCCATACTTCTCGGTGGGAACATTATATACGTCTATAACGTAACATAACCTAACCTATCCCATCTAGCCCCTCGTTGGCAATGTTTTACAGAATCCCGTTCGTTTCGTCCCGTACATCTCGGTTGGGATATTATATACGTCTACAGCGATACATATCCTAACCTAAGGCAGGCTAACTTCTCGGATATAGTATTTTACAACATTCCTGGCGTATCGGCTGTACTTCTCGGTGGGAACATTATACACGTCTATAACGTAACATAACCTAACCTAACCCATCTAGCCCCTCGCTGGTAATGTTTTACAGAATCCCGTTCCTGTCGTCCCGTATATCTCGGTTGGGAAGTTATATACGTCTACAGCGATATATATCCTAACGTAAGGCAGGCTAACATCTCGGATGTAGTATTTTACAACAATCTTGGAGTATCGGGCCCTACTTCACCGTGGGAACATTATATAGGTCTATAACGTAACATAACCTAACCTAACACATCTAGCCCCTCGCTGGTAATGTTTTACAGAATCCCGTTCGTGTCGTCCCGTACGTCTCGGATGGGACATTATATACGTCTACAGCGATATATATCCTAACGTAAGGCAGGCTAACATCTCGGATGTAGTATTTTACAACAATCTTGGAATATCGGGCCCTACTTCACCGTGGGAACATTATATAGGTCTATAACGTAACATAACCTAACCTAACACATCTAGCCCCTCGCTGGTAATGTTTTACAGAATACCGTTCGTGTCGTCCCGTAGGTCTCGTTTGGGACGTTATATACGTCTACAGCGTTATATATCCTAACCTAAGGCAGTCTACCATCTCGGTCGCAGTATTTTACGCCATTCCTGGCGTATCGGCCCGTACTTCACCGTGGGAACATTATACACGTCTATAACGTAACATAACCTAACCTAACCCATCTAGCCCCTCGCTGGTAATGTTTTACAGACTCCCGTTCCTGTCGTCCCGTACGTCTCTGTTGGGACATTATAAACGTCTACAGCGTTATATATCCTAACCTAAGGCAGGCTAACATCTCGGTTGCTGTATTTTACAACATTCCTGGCGTATCGGCCCATACTTCTCAGTGGGAACATTATATACGTCTGTAACGTAACATAACCTAACCTATCCCATCTAGCCCCTCGTTGGCAATGTTTTACAGAATCCCGTTCGTGTCGTCCCGTACATCTCGGATGGGATATTATATACGTCTATAGCGTTATATATCTTAACCTAAGGCAGGCTAACATCTCGGATGCAGTGTTTTACAACATTCCTGGCGTATCGGCTCTACTTCTCGGTGGGAATATTATACACGTCTATAACGTAACATAACCTAACCTAACCCATCTAGCCCCTCGCTGTCAATGTTTTACAGAATCCCGTTCCTGTCGTCCCGTACATCTCGGTTGGGATGTTATATACGTCTACAGCGATATATATCCTAACGTAAGGCAGGCTAACATCTCGGATGTAGTATTTTACAACATTCTTGGAGTATCGGCCCCTACTTCTCGGTGGGAACATTATATACTTCTGTAACGTAACATAACCTAACCCATCCCATCTAGCCCCTCGTTGGCAATGTTTTACTGAATCCCGTTCGTGTCGTCCCGTACATCTCGGTTGGGATGTTATATACGTCTACAGCGATATATATACTAACGTAAGGCAGGCTAACATCTCGGATGTAGTATTTTACAACATTCTTGGAGTATAGGCCCCTACTTCTCGGTGGGAACATTATATACGTCTATAACGTAACATAACCTAATCTAACCCATCTAGCCCCTCGCTGGTAATATTTTACAGAATCCCGTTTATGTCGTCCCTTACATCTGGGTTGGGATGTTATATACGTCTACAGCGATATATATCCTAACGTAAGGCAGGCTAACATCTCGGATGTAGTATTTTACAACATTCTTGGAGTATCGGCCCCTACTTCTCGGTGGGAACATTATATACGTCTGTAACGTAACATAACCTAACCTATCCCATCTAGCCCCTCGTTGGCAATGTTTTACACAATCTCGTTCGTGTCGTCCCGTACATCTCGGTTGGGATATTATATACGTCTATTGCGTTATAAATCGTAACCTAAGGCAGGCTAACATCTCGGATGCAGTATTTTACAACATTCCTGGCGTATCGGCTCTACTTCTCGGTGGGAACATTATACACGTCTATAACGTAACATAACCTAACCTAACCCATCTAGCCCCTCGCTGGTAATGTTTTACAGAATCCCGTTCCTGTCGTCCCGTACGTCTCTGTTGGGACATTATAAACGTCTACAGCGTTATATATCCTAACCTAAGGCAGGCTAACATCTCGGTTGCTGTATTTTACAACATTCCTGGCGTATCGGCCCATACTTTTCGGTGGGAACTTTATATAGGTCTATAACGTAACATAACCTAACCTATCCCATCTAGCCCCTCGTTCGCAATGTTTTACAGAATCCCGTTCTGTCGTCCCGTACATCTCGGATGGGATATTGCATACGTCTATAGCGTTATATATCTTAACCTAAGGCAGGCTAACATCTCGGATGCAGTATTTTACAACATTCCTGGCGTATCGGCTCTACTTCTCGGTGGGAACATTATACACGTCTATAACGTAACATAACCTAACCTAACCCATCTAGCCCCTCGCTGGTAATGTTTTACAGAATCCCGTTCCTGTCGTCCCGTACATCTCGGATGGGATGTTATATACGTCTACAGCGATATATATCCTAACGTAAGGCAGGCTAACATCTCGGATGTAGTATTTTACAACATTCTTGGAGTATCGGCCCCTACTTCTCGGTGGGAACATTATATACGTCTTTAACGTAACCTAACCTAACCTATCCCATCTAGCCCCTCGTTAGCAATGTTTTACGGAATCCCGTTCGTGTCGTCCCGTACATCTCGGTTGGGATATTATATACGTCTACAGCGATACATATCCTAACCTAAGGCAGGCTAACTTCTCGGATATAGTATTTTACAACATTCCTGGCGTATCGGCTCTACTTCTCGGTGGGAACATTATACACGTCTATAACGTAACATAACCTAACCTAACCCATCTAGCCCCTCGCTGGTAATGTTTTACAGAATCCCGTTCCTGTCGTCCCGTACATCTCGGATGGGATGTTATATACGTCTACAGCGATATATATCCTAACGTAAGGCAGGCTAACATCTCGGATGTAGTATTTTACAACATTCTTGGAGTATCGGCCCCTACTTCTCGGTGGGAACATTATATACGTCTTTAACGTAACATAACCTAACCTATCCCATCTAGCCCCTCGTTAGCAATGTTTTACGGAATCCCGTTCGTGTCGTCCCGTACATCTCGGTTGGGATATTATATACGTCTACAGCGATATATATCTTAACTTAAGGCAGGCTAACATCTCGGATGCAGTATTTTACAACATTCCTGGCGTATCGGCCCATACTTCTCGGTGGGAACATTATATACGTCTATAACGTAATATAATCTAACCTAACACATCTAGCTCCTCGCTGGTAATGTTTTACAGAATCCCGTTTATGTCGTCCCGTACATCTCGGTTGGGATATTATATACGTCTATAGCGTTATATATCCTAACCTAAGGCAGGCTAACATCTCGGATGCAGTATGTTACAACATTCCTGGCGTATCGGCTCTACTTCTCGGTGGGAACATTATACACGTCTATAACGTAACATACCCTAACCTAACCCATCTAGCCCCTCGCTGGCAATGTTTTACAGAATCCCGTTCGTCTCGTCCCGTACATCTCGGTTGGGATATTATATACGTCTACAGCGATATATATCCTAACGTAAGGCAGCCTAACATGTCGGATGTAGTATTTTACAACATTCTTGGAGTATCGGCCCCTACTTGTCGGTGGGAGCATTATATACCTCTGTAACGTAACATAACCTAACCTATCCCATCTAGCCCCTCGTTGGCAATGTTTTACAGAATCCCGTTCGTGTCGTCCCGTACATCTCGGTTGGGATATTATATACGTCTATATCGTTATATATCCTAACCTAAGGCAGGCTAACATCTCGGATGCAGTATTTTACAACATTCCTGGCGTATCGGCTCTACTTCTCGGTGGGAACATTATACACGTCTATAACGTAACATAACCTAACATAACCCATCTAGCCCCTCGCTGGTAATGTTTTACAGAATCCCGTTCCTGTCGTCCCGTACATCTCGGTTGGGATGTTATATACGTCTACAGCGATATATATCCTAACGTAAGGCAGGCTAACATCTCGGATGTAGTATTTTAAAACATTCTTGGAGTATCGGCCCCTACTTCTCGGTGGGAACATTATATACGTCTGTAACGTAACATAACCTAACCTATCCCATCTAGCCCCTCGTTGGCAATGTTTTACAGAATCCCGTTCGTGTCGTCCCGTACATCTCGGTTGGGATATTATATACGTCTACAGCGATATATATCATAACGTAAGGCAGCCTAACATGTCGGATGTAGTATTTTACAACATTCTTGGAGTATCGGCCCCTACTTCTCGGTGGGAACATTATATACGTCTATAACGTAACATAACCTAATCTAACCCATCTAGCCCCTCGCTGGTAATATTTTACACAATCCCGTTCGTGTCGTCCCGTACATCTCGGTTGGGATATTATATACGTCTATTGCGTTATAAATCCTAACCTAAGGCAGGCTAACATCTCGGATGCAGTATTTTACAACATTCTTGGAGTATCGGCCCTACTTCTCGGTGGGAACATTATACACGTCTATAACGTAACATAACCTAACCTAACCCATCTAGCCCCTCGCTGGTAATGTTTTACAGAATCCCGTTCCTGTCGTCCCGTACGTCTCTGTTGGGACATTATAAACGTCTACAGCGTTATATATCCTAACCTAAGGCAGGCTAACATCTCGGTTGCTGTATTTTACAACATTCCTGGCGTATCGGCCCATACTTCTCAGTGGGAACATTATATACGTCTGTAACGTAACATAACCTAACCTATCCCATCTAGCCCCTCGTTGGCAATGTTTTACAGAATCCCGTTCGTGTCGTCCCGTACATCTCGGATGGGATATTATATACGTCTATAGCGTTATATATCTTAACCTAAGGCAGGCTAACATCTCGGATGCAGTATTTTACAACATTCCTGGCGTATCGGATCTACTTCTCGGTGGGAATATTATACACGTCTATAACGTAATATAATCTAACCTAACACATCTAGCCCCTCGCTGGTAATGTTTTGCAGAATCCCGTTTATGTCGTCCCGTACATCTCGGTTGGGATGATATATACGTCTACAGCGATATATATCCCAACGTAAGGCAGCCTAACATGTCGGATGTAGTATTTTACAACATTCTTGGAGTATCGGCCCCTACTTCTCGGTGGGAACATTATATACGTCTGTAACGTAACATAACCTAACCTATCCCATCTAGCCCCTCGTTGGCAATGTTTTACAGAATCCCGTTCATTTCGTCCCGTACATCTCGGTTGGGATATTATATACGTCTACAGCGATACATATCCTAACCTAAGGCAGGCTAACTTCTCGGATATAGTATTTTACAACATTCCTGTAGGATCAGCCTCTACTTCTCGGTGGGAACATTATATACGTCTATAACGTAATATAATCTAACCTAACACATCTAGCCCCTCGCTGGAAATGTTTTACAGAATCCCGTTTATGTCGTCCCGTACATCTCGGTTGGGATGATATATACGTCTACAGCGATATATATCCCAACGTAAGGCAGCCTAACATGTCGGATGTAGTATTTTACAACATTCTTGGAGTATCGGCCCCTACTTCTCGGTGGGAACATTATATACGTCTATAACGTAACATAACCTAATCTAACCCATCTAGCCCCTCGCTGGCAATGTTTTACACTATCCCATTCCTGCCGTCCCGTACGTCTCGGTTGGGACATTATAAACGTCTACAGCAATATATATCCTAACCTAAGGCAGGCTAACAGCTCGGATGAAGTATTTTACGCCGTTCCTGGCGTATCGGCCCCTACTTCACCGTGGGAACATTATATACGTCTATAACATAACATAACCTAATCTAACCCATCTAGCCCCTTGCTGGCAATGTTTTACACTATCCCATTCCTGCCGTCCCGTACGTCTCGGTTGGGACATTATAAACGTCTACAGCAATATATATCCTAACCTAAGGCAGGCTAACAGCTCGGATGAAGTATTTTACACCGTTCCTGGCGTATCGGCCCCTACTTCACCCTGGGAACATTATACACGTCTATAACTTAACATAACCTAACCTAACCCATCTAGCCCCTCGCTGGTAATATTGTACAGAATCCCGTTCGTGTCGTCCGGTACATCACGGTTGGGATATTATATACGACTCTAGCGTTATATACCTAACCTAAGGCAGGCTAACATCTCGGATGTAGTATTTTACAACATTCTTGGAGTATCGGCCCCTACTTCTCGGTGGGAACATTATATACGTCTGTAACGTAACATAACCTAACCTATCCCATCTAGCCCCTCGTTGGCAATGTTTTACAGAATCCCGTTCCTGTCGTCCCGTACATCTCGGATGGGATGTTATATACGTCTACAGCGATATATATCCTAACGTAAGGCAGGCTAACATCTCGGATGTAGTATTTTACAACATTCTTGGAGTATCGGCCCCTACTTCTCGGTGGGAACATTATATACGTCTGTAACGTAACATAACCTAACCTATCCCATCTAGCCCCTCGTTGGCAATGTTTTACAGAATCCCGTTCGTTTCGTCCCGTACATCTCGGTTGGGATATTATATACGTCTACAGCGATACATATCCTAACCTAAGGCAGGCTAACTTCTCGGATATAGTATTTTACAACATTCCTGTAGGATCAGCCTCTACTTTTCGGTGGGAACATTATATACGTCTATAACGTAATATAATCTAACCTAACACATCTAGCCCCTCGCTGGAAATGTTTTACAGAATCCCGTTTATGTCGTCCCGTACATCTCGGTTGGGATGATATATACGTCTACAGCGATATATATCCTAACGTAAGGCAGCCTAACATGTCGGATGTAGTATTTTACAACATTCTTGGAGTATCGGCCCCTACTTCTCGGTGGGAACATTATATACGTCTATAACATAACATAACCTAATCTAACCCATCTAGCCCCTTGCTGGCAATGTTTTACACTATCCCATTCCTGCCGTCCCGTACGTCTCGGTTGGGACATTATAAACGTCTACAGCAATATATATCCTAACCTAAGGCAGGCTAACAGCTCGGATGAAGTATTTTACACCGTTCCTGGCGTATCGGCCCCTACTTCACCCTGGGAACATTATACACGTCTATAACTTAACATAACCTAACCTAACCCATCTAGCCCCTCGCTGGTAATATTGTACAGAATCCCGTTCGTGTCGTCCGGTACATCACGGTTGGGATATTATATACGACTCTAGCGTTATATACCTAACCTAAGGCAGGCTAACATCTCGGATGTAGTATTTTACAACATTCTTGGAGTATCGGCCCCTACTTCTCGGTGGGAACATTATATACGTCTTTAACGTAACATAACCTAACCTATCCCATCTAGCCCCTCGTTAGCAATGTTTTACGGAATCCTGTTCGTGTCGTCCCGTACATCTCGGTTGGGATATTATATACGTCTACAGCGATACATATCCTAACCTAAGGCAGGCTAACTTCTCGGATATAGTATTTTACAACATTCCTGGCGTATCGGCCCATACTTCTCGGTGGGAACATTATATACGTCTATAACGTAATATAATCTAACCTAACACATCTAGCTCCTCGCTGGTAATGTTTTACAGAATCCCGTTTATGTCGTCCCGTACATCTCGGTTGGGATATTATATACGTCTATAGCGTTATATATCCTAACCTAAGGCAGGCTAACATCTCGGATGCAGTATGTTACAACATTCCTGGCGTATCGGCTCTACTTCTCGGTGGGAACATTATACACGTCTATAACGTAACATACCCTAACCTAACCCATCTAGCCCCTCGCTGGCAATGTTTTACAGAATCCCGTTCGTCTCGTCCCGTACATCTCGGTTGGGATATTATATACGTCTACAGCGATATATATCCTAACGTAAGGCAGCCTAACATGTCGGATGTAGTATTTTACAACATTCTTGGAGTATCGGCCCCTACTTCTCGGTGGGAGCATTATATACCTCTGTAACGTAACATAACCTAACCTATCCCATCTAGCCCCTCGTTGGCAATGTTTTACAGAATCCCGTTCGTGTCGTCCCGTACATCTCGGTTGGGATATTATATACGTCTATATCGTTATATATCCTAACCTAAGGCAGGCTAACATCTCGGATGCAGTATTTTACAACATTCCTGGCGTATCGGCTCTACTTCTCGGTGGGAACATTATACACGTCTATAACGTAACATAACCTAACATAACCCATCTAGCCCCTCGCTGGTAATGTTTTACAGAATCCCGTTCCTGTCGTCCCGTACATCTCGGTTGGGATGTTATATACGTCTACAGCGATATATATCCTAACGTAAGGCAGGCTAACATCTCGGATGTAGTATTTTACAACATTCTTGGAGTATCGGCCCCTACTTCTCGGTGGGAACATTATATACGTCTATAACGTAATATAATCTAACCTAACACATCTAGCCCCTCGCTGGAAATGTTTTACAGAATCCCGTTTATGTCGTCCCGTACATCTCGGATGGGATGTTATATACGTCTACAGCGATATATATCCTAACGTAAGGCAGGCTAACATCTCGGATGTAGTATTTTACAACATTCTTGGAGTATCGGCCCCTACTTCTCGGTGGGAACATTATATACGTCTTTAACGTAACATAACCTAACCTATCCCATCTAGCCCCTCGTTAGCAATGTTTTACGGAATCCCGTTCGTGTCGTCCCGTACATCTCGGTTGGGATATTATATACGTCTACAGCGATACATATCCTAACCTAAGGCAGGCTAACTTCTCGGATATAGTATTTTACAACATTCCTGGCGTATCGGCTCTACTTCTCGGTGGGAACATTATACACGTCTATAACGTAACATAACCTAACCTAACCCATCTAGCCCCTCGCTGGTAATGTTTTACAGAATCCCGTTCCTGTCGTCCCGTACATCTCGGATGGGATGTTATATACGTCTACAGCGATATATATCCTAACGTAAGGCAGGCTAACATCTCGGATGTAGTATTTTACAACATTCTTGGAGTATCGGCCCATACTTCTCGGTGGGAACATTATATACGTCTATAACGTAATATAATCTAACCTAACACATCTAGCTCCTCGCTGGTAATGTTTTACAGAATCCCGTTTATGTCGTCCCGTACATCTCGGTTGGGATATTATATACGTCTATAGCGTTATAAATCCTAACCTAAGGCAGGCTAACATCTCGGATGCAGTATTTTACAACATTCTTGGAGTATCGGCCCTACTTCTCGGTGGGAACATTATACACGTCTATAACGTAACATAACCTAACCTAACCCATCTAGCCCCTCGCTGGTAATGTTTTACAGAATCCCGTTCCTGTCGTCCCGTACGTCTCTGTTGGGACATTATAAACGTCTACAGCGTTATATATCCTAACCTAAGGCAGGCTAACATCTCGGTTGCTGTATTTTACAACATTCCTGGCGTATCGGCCCATACTTCTCAGTGGGAACATTATATACGTCTGTAACGTAACATAACCTAACCTATCCCATCTAGCCCCTCGTTGGCAATGTTTTACAGAATCCCGTTCGTGTCGTCCCGTACATCTCGGATGGGATATTATATACGTCTATAGCGTTATATATCTTAACCTAAGGCAGGCTAACATCTCGGATGCAGTATTTTACAACATTCCTGGCGTATCGGATCTACTTCTCGGTGGGAATATTATACACGTCTATAACGTAATATAATCTAACCTAACACATCTAGCCCCTCGCTGGTAATGTTTTGCAGAATCCCGTTTATGTCGTCCCGTACATCTCGGTTGGGATGATATATACGTCTACAGCGATATATATCCCAACGTAAGGCAGCCTAACATGTCGGATGTAGTATTTTACAACATTCTTGGAGTATCGGCCCCTACTTCTCGGTGGGAACATTATATACGTCTATAACGTAACATAACCTAATCTAACCCATCTAGCCCCTCGCTGGCAATGTTTTACACTATCCCATTCCTGCCGTCCCGTACGTCTCGGTTGGGACATTATAAACGTCTACAGCAATATATATCCTAACCTAAGGCAGGCTAACAGCTCGGATGAAGTATTTTACGCCGTTCCTGGCGTATCGGCCCCTACTTCACCGTGGGAACATTATACACGTCTATAACGTAACATAACCTAACCTAACCCATCTAGCCCCTCGCTGGCAATGTTTTACAGAATCCCGTTCCTGTCGTCCCGTACATCTCGGTTGGGATGTTATATACGTCTACAGCGATATATATCCTAACGTAAGGCCGGCTAACATCTCGGATGTAGTATTTTACAACATTCTTGGAGTATCGGCCCCTACTTCTCGGTGGGAACATTATATACGTCTGTAACGTAACATAACCTAACCTATCCCATCTAGCCCCTCGTTGGCAATGTTTTACAGAATCCCGTTCGTTTCGTCCCGTACATCTCGGTTGGGATATTATATACGTCTACAGCGATACATATCCTAACCTAAGGCAGGCTAACTTCTCGGATATAGTATTTTACAACATTCCTGTAGGATCAGCCTCTACTTCTCGGTGGGAACATTATATACGTCTATAACGTAATATAATCTAACCTAACACATCTAGCCCCTCGCTGGAAATGTTTTACAGAATCCCGTTTATGTCGTCCCGTACATCTCGGTTGGGATGATATATACGTCTACAGCGATATATATCCCAACGTAAGGCAGCCTAACATGTCGGATGTAGTATTTTACAACATTCTTGGAGTATCGGCCCCTACTTCTCGGTGGGAACATTATATACGTCTATAACGTAACATAACCTAATCTAACCCATCTAGCCCCTCGCTGGCAATGTTTTACACTATCCCATTCCTGCCGTCCCGTACGTCTCGGTTGGGACATTATAAACGTCTACAGCAATATATATCCTAACCTAAGGCAGGCTAACAGCTCGGATGAAGTATTTTACGCCGTTCCTGGCGTATCGGCCCCTACTTCACCGTGGGAACATTATACACGTCTATAACGTAACATAACCTAACCTAACCCATCTAGCCCCTCGCTGGCAATGTTTTACAGAATCCCGTTCCTGTCGTCCCGTACATCTCGGTTGGGATGTTATATACGTCTACAGCGATATATATCCTAACGTAAGGCCGGCTAACATCTCGGATGTAGTATTTTACAACATTCTTGGAGTATCGGCCCCTACTTCTCGGTGGGAACATTATATACGTCTGTAACGTAACATAACCTAACCTATCCCATCTAGCCCCTCGTTGGCAATGTTTTACAGAATCCCGTTCGTTTCGTCCCGTACATCTCGGTTGGGATATTATATACGTCTACAGCGATACATATCCTAACCTAAGGCAGGCTAACTTCTCGGATATAGTATTTTACAACATTCCTGTAGGATCAGCCTCTACTTCTCGGTGGGAACATTATATACGTCTATAACGTAATATAATCTAACCTAACACATCTAGCCCCTCGCTGGAAATGTTTTACAGAATCCCGTTTATGTCGTCCCGTACATCTCGGTTGGGATGATATATACGTCTACAGCGATATATATCCTAACGTAAGGCAGCCTAACATGTCGGATGTAGTATTTTACAACATTCTTGGAGTATCGGCCCCTACTTCTCGGTGGGAACATTATATACGTCTATAACATAACATAACCTAATCTAACCCATCTAGCCCCTTGCTGGCAATGTTTTACACTATCCCATTCCTGCCGTCCCGTACGTCTCGGTTGGGACATTATAAACGTCTACAGCAATATATATCCTAACCTAAGGCAGGCTAACAGCTCGGATGAAGTATTTTACACCGTTCCTGGCGTATCGGCCCCTACTTCACCCTGCGAACATTATACACGTCTATAACTTAACATAACCTAACCTAACCCATCTAGCCCCTCGCTGGTAATATTGTACAGAATCCCGTTCGTGTCGTCCGGTACATCACGGTTGGGATGTTATATACGACTCTAGCGTTATATACCTAACCTAAGGCAGGCTAACATCTCGGATGTAGTATTTTACAACATTCTTGGAGTATCGGCCCCTACTTCTCGGTGGGAACATTATATACGTCTGTAACGTAACATAACCTAACCTATCCCATCTAGCCCCTCGTTGGCAATGTTTTACAGAATTCCGTTCGTTTCGTCCCGTACATCTCGGTTGGGATATTATATACGTCTACAGCGATACATATCCTAACCTAAGGCAGGCTAACTTCTCGGATATAGTATTATACAACATTCCTGTAGGATCAGCCTCTACTTCTCGGTGGGAACATTATACACGTCTATAACGTAACATAACCTAACCTAACCCATCTAGTCCCTCGCTGGTAATGTTTTACAGAATCCCGTTCCTGTCGTCCCGTACGTCTCTGTTGGGACATTATAAACGTCTACAGCGTTATATATCCTAACCTAAGGCAGGCTAACATCTCGGTTGCTGTATTTTACAACATTCCTGGCGTATCGGCCCATACTTCTCGGTGGGAACTTTATATAGGTCTATAACGTAACATAACCTAACCTATCCCATCTAGCCCCTCGTTCGCAATGTTTTACAGAATCCCGTTCGTGTCGTCCCGTACATCTCGAATGGGATATTGCATACGTCTATAGCGTTATATATCTTAACCTAAGGCAGGCTAACATCTCGGATGCAGTATTTTACAACATTCCTGGCGTATCGGCTCTACTTCTCGGTGGAAACATTATACACGTCTATAACGTAACATAACCTAACCTAACCCATCTGGCCCCTCGCTGGTAATGTTTTACAGAATCCCGTTCCTGTCGTCCCGTACGTCTCTGTTGGGACATTATAAACGTCTACAGCGTTATATATCCTAACCTAAGGCAGGCTAACATCTCGGTTGCTGTATTTTACAACATTCCTGGCGTATCGGCCCATACTTCTCAGTGGGAACATTATATACGTCTGTAACGTAACATAACCTAACCCATCCCATCTAGCCCCTCGCTGGTAATGTTTTACAGAATCCCGTTCCTGTCGTCCCGTACATCTCGGTTGGGATGTTATATACGTCTACAGCGATATATATCCTAACCTAAGGCAGGCTAACTTCTCGGATATAGTATTTTACAACATTCCTGGCATATCGGCCCCTACTTCTCGGTGGGAACATTGTATACGTTTATAACGTATCACAACCTAACCTAACACATCTAGCCCCTCGCTGGTAATGTTTTACAGAATCCCGTTTATGTCGTCCCGTACATCTCGGTTGGGATATTATATACGTCTATAGCGTTATATATCCTAACCTAAGGCAGGCTAACATCTCGGATGCAGTATGTTACAACATTCGTGGCGTATCGGCTCTACTTCTCGGTGGGAACTTTATATAGGTCTATAACGTAACATAACCTAACCTATCCCATCTAGCCCCTCGCTGGTAATATTTTACAGAATCCCGTTCCTGTCGTCCCGTACATCTCGGTTGGGATATTATATACGTCTACAGCGATATATATCCTAACGTAAGGCAGGCTAACATCTCAGATGTAGTATTTTACAACATTCTTGGAGTATCGGCCCCTACTTCTCGGTGGGAACATTATATACGTCTGTAACGTAACATAACCTAACCCATCCCATCTAGCCCCTCGCTGGTAATGTTTTACAGAATCCCGTTCCTGTCGTCCCGTACATCTCGGTTGGGATGTTATATACGTCTACAGCGGTATATATCCTAACGTAAGGCAGGCTAACATCTCGGATGTAGTATTTTACAACATTCTTGGAGTATCGGCCCCTACTTCTCGGTGGGAACATTATATACGTCTATAACGTAACATAACCTAATCTAACCCATCTAGCCCCTCGCTGGTAATATTTTACACAATCCCGTTCGTGTCGTCCCGTACATCTCGGTTGGGATATTATATACGTCTGTTGCGTTATAAATCCTAACCTAAGGCAGGCTAACATCTCGGATGCAGTATTTTACAACATTCCTGGCGTATCGGCTCTACTTCTCGGTGGGAACATTATACACGTCTATAACGTAACATAACCTAACCTAACCCATCTAGCCCCTCGCTGGTAATGTTTTACAGAATCCCGTTCCTGTCGTCCCGTACGTCTCTGTTGGGACATTATAAACGTCTACAGCGTTATATATCCTAACCTAAGGCAGGCTAACATCTCGGTTGCTGTATTTTACAACATTCCTGGCGTATCGGCCCATACTTCTCGGTGGGAACTTTATATAGGTCTATAACGTAACATAACCTAACCTATCCCATCTAGCCCCTCGTTGGCAATGTTTTACAGAATCCCGTTCGTGTCGTCCCGTACATCTCGGTGGGGATATTATATACGTCTATAGCGTTATATATCTTAAACTAAGGCAGGCTAACATCTCGGATGCAGTATTTTACAACATTCCTGGCGTATCGGCTCTACTTCTCGGTGGGAACATTATACACGTCTATAACGTAACATAACCTAACATAACCCATCTAGCCCCTCGCTGGTAATGTTTTACAGAATCCCGTTCCTGTCGTCCCGTACATCTCGGATGGGATGTTATATACGTCTACAGCGATATATATCCTAACGTAAGGCAGGCTAACATCTCGGATGTAGTATTTTACAACATTCTTGGAGTATCGGCCCCTACTTCTCGGTGGGAACATTATACAGGTCTATAACGTAACATAACCTAACCTAACACATCTAGCCCCTCGCTGGTAATGTTTTACAGAGTCCCGTTCGTGTCGTCCCGTACGTCTCGGATGGGACATTATATCCGTCTACAGCGTTATATATCTTAACTTAAGGCAGGCTAACATCTCGGATGCAGTATTTTACAACATTCCTGGCGTATCGGCCCATACTTCTCGGTGGGAACATTATATACGTCTATAACGTAATATAATCTAACCTAACACATCTAGCTCCTCGCTGGTAATGTTTTACAGAATCCCGTTTATGTCGTCCCGTACATCTCGGTTGGGATATTATATACGTCTATAGCGTTATATATCGTAACCTAAGGCAGGCTAACATCTCGGATGCAGTATGTTACAACATTCCTGGCGTATCGGCTCTACTTCTCGGTGGGAACATTATACACGTCTATAACGTAACATACACTAACCTAACCCATCTAGCCCCTCGCTGGCAATGTTTTACAGAATCCCGTTCGAGTCGTCCCGTACATCTCGGTTGGGATATTATATACGTCTACAGCGATATATATCCTAACGTAAGGCAGCCTAACATGTCGGATGTAGTATTTTACAACATTCTTGGAGTATCGGCCCCTACTTCTCGGTGGGAGCATTATATACGTTTATAACGTAACATAACCTAATCTAACCCATCTAGCCCCTCGCTGGTAATATTTTACAGAATCCCGTTCGTGTCGTCCCGTACATCTCGGTTGGGATATTATATACGTCTATAGCGTTATAAATCCTAACCTAAGGCAGGCTAACATCTCGGATGCAGTATTTTACAACATTCCTGGCGTATCGGCTCTACTTCTCGGTGGGAACATTATACACGTCTATAACGTAACATAACCTAACCTAACCCATCTAGCCCCTCGCTGGTAATGTTTTACAGAATCCCGTTCCTGTCGTCCCGTACATCTCGGATGGGATATTATATACGTCTATAGCGTTATATATCTTAACCTAAGGCAGGCTAACATCTCGGATGCAGTATTTTACAACATTCCTGGCGTATCGGCCCATACTTCTCGGTGGGAACATTATATACGTCTATAACGTAATATAATCTAACCTAACACATCTAGCTCCTCGCTGGTAATGTTTTACAGAATCCCGTTTATGTCGTCCCGTACATCTCGGTTGGGATATTATATACGTCTATAGTGTTATATATCCTAACCTAAGGCAGGCTAACATCTCGGATGCAGTATGTTACAACATTCCTGGCGTATCGGCTCTACTTCTCGGTGGGAACATTATACACGTCTATAACGTAACATACCCTAACCTAACCAATCTAGCCCCTCGCTGGCAATGTTTTACAGAATCCCGTTCGTGTCGTCCCGTACGTCTCGGATGGGACATTATATACGTCTACAGCGTTATATTTCCTAAGGTAAGGCAGGCTAACATCTCGGATGTAGTATTTTACAACATTCTTGGAGTATCGGCCCATACTTCTCGGTGGGAACAATATATACGTCTATAAAGTAACATAACCTAACCTAACCCATCTAGCCCCTCGTTGGCAATGTTTTACAGAATCCCGTTCGTGTCGTCCCGTACATCTCGGTTGGGATATTATATACGTCTATAGCGTTATATATCTTAAACTAAGGCAGGCTAACATCTCGGATGCAGTATTTTACAACATTCCTGGCGTATCGGCTCTACTTCTCGGTGGGAACATTATACACGTCTATAACGTAACATAACCTAACATAACCCATCTAGCCCCTCGCTGGTAATGTTTTACAGAATCCCGTTCCTGTCGTCCCGTACATCTCGGATGGGATGTTATATACGTCTACAGCGATATATATCCTAACGTAAGGCAGGCTAACATCTCGGATGTAGTATTTTACAACATTCTTGGAGTATCGGCCCCTACTTCTCGGTGGGAACATTATATAGGTCTATAACGTAACATAACCTAACCTAACACATCTAGCCCCTCGCTGGTAATGTTTTACAGAGTCCCGTTCGTGTCGTCCCGTACGTCTCGGATGGGACATTATATCCGTCTACAGCGTTATATATCTTAACTTAAGGCAGGCTAACATCTCGGATGCAGTATTTTACAACATTCCTGGCGTATCGGCCCATACTTCTCGGTGGGAACATTATATACGTCTATAACGTAATATAACCTAACCTAACCCATCTAGCCCCTCGCTGGTAATGTTTTACAGAATCCCTTTCCTGTCGTCCCGTACGTCTCTGTTGGGACATTATAAACGTCTACAGCGTTATATATCCTAACCTAAGGCAGGCTAACATCTCGGTTGCTGTATTTTACAACATTCCTGGCGTATCGGCCCATACTTCTCGGTGGGAACTTTATATAGGTCTATAACGTAACATAACCTAACCTATCCCATCTAATCCCTCGTTCGCAATGTTTTACAGAATCCCGTTCGTGTCGTCCCGTACATCTCGGATGGGATATTGCATACGTCTATAGCGTTATATATCTTTACCTAAGGCAGGCTAACATCTCGGATGCAGTATTTTACAACATTCCTGGCGTATCGGCTCTACTTCTCGGTGGAAACATTATACACGTCTATAACGTAACATAACCTAACCTAACCCATCTAGCCCCTCGCTGGTAATGTTTTACAGAATCCCGTTCCTGTCGTCCCGTACGTCTCTGTTGGGACATTATAAACGTCTACAGCGTTATATATCCTAACCTAAGGCAGGCTAACATCTCGGTTGCTGTATTTTACAACATTCCAGGCGTATCAGCCCATACTTCTCGGTGGGAACTTTATATAGGTCTATAACGTAACATAACCTAACCTATCCCATCTAGCCTCTCGTTCGCAATGTTTTACAGAATCCCGTTCGTGTCGTCCCGTACATCTCGGATGGGATATTGCATACGTCTATAGCGTTATATATCTTTACCTAAGGCAGGCTAACATCTCGGATGCAGTATTTTACAACATTCCTGGCGTATCGGCCCATACTTCTCGGTGGGAACATTATATACGTCTATAACGTAATATAATCTAACCTAACACATCTAGCTCCTCGCTGGTAATGTTTTACAGAATCCCGTTTATGTCGTCCCGTACATCTCGGTTGGGATATTATATACGTCTATAGCGTTATATATCGTAACCTAAGGCAGGCTAACATCTCGGATGCAGTATGTTACAACATTCCTGGCGTATCGGCTCTACTTCTCGGTGGGAACATTATACACGTCTATAACGTAACATACACTAACCTAACCCATCTAGCCCCTCGCTGGCAATGTTTTACAGAATCCCGTTCGTGTCGTCCCGTACATCTCGGTTGGGATATTATATACGTCTACAGCGATATATATCCTAACGTAAGGCAGCCTAACATGTCGGATGTAGTATTTTACAACATTCTTGGAGTATCGGCCCCTACTTCTCGGTGGGAGCATTATATACGTTTATAACGTAACATAACCTAATCTAACCCATCTAGCCCCTCGCTGGTAATATTTTACAGAATCCCGTTCGTGTCGTCCCGTACATCTCGGTTGGGATATTATATACGTCTATAGGGTTATAAATCCTAACCTAAGGCAGGCTAACATCTCGGATGCAGTATTTTACAACATTCCTGGCGTATCGGCTCTACTTCTCGGTGGGAACATTATACACGTCTATAACGTAACATAACCTAACCTAACCCATCTAGCCCCTCGCTGGTAATGTTTTACAGAATCCCGTTCCTGTCGTCCCGTGCATCTCGGATGGGATATTATATACGTCTATAGCGTTATATATCTTAACCTAAGGCAGGCTAACATCTCGGATGCAGTATTTTACAACATTCCTGGCGTATCGGCCCATACTTCTCGGTGGGAACATTATATACGTCTATAACGTAATATAATCTAACCTAACACATCTAGCTCCTCGCTGGTAATGTTTTACAGAATCCCGTTTATGTCGTCCCGTACATCTCGGTTGGGATATTATATACGTCTATAGCGTTATATATCCTAACCTAAGGCAGGCTAACATCTCGGATGCAGTATGTTACAACATTCCTGGCGTATCGGCTCTACTTCTCGGTGGGAACATTATACACGTCTATAACGTAACATACCCTAACCTAACCAATCTAGCCCCTCGCTGGCAATGTTTTACAGAATCCCGTTCGTGTCGTCCCGTACGTCTCGGATGGGACATTATATACGTCTACAGCGTTATATTTCCTAAGGTAAGGCAGGCTAACATCTCGGATGTAGTATTTTACAACATTCTTGGAGTATCGGCCCATACTTCTCGGTGGGAACAATATATACGTCTATAAAGTAACATAACCTAACCTAACCCATCTAGCCCCTCGTTGGCAATGTTTTACAGAATCCCGTTCGTGTCGTCCCGTACATCTCGGTTGGGATATTATATACGTCTATAGCGTTATATATCTTAAACTAAGGCAGGCTAACATCTCGGATGCAGTATTTTACAACATTCCTGGCGTATCGGCTCTACTTCTCGGTGGGAACATTATACACGTCTATAACGTAACATAACCTAACATAACCCATCTAGCCCCTCGCTGGTAATGTTTTACAGAATCCCGTTCCTGTCGTCCCGTACATCTCGGATGGGATGTTATATATGTCTACAGCGATATATATCCTAACGTAAGGCAGGCTAACATCTCGGATGTAGTATTTTACAACATTCTTGGAGTATCGGCCCCTACTTCTCGGTGGGAACATTATACAGGTCTATAACGTAACATAACCTAACCTAACACATCTAGCCCCTCGCTGGTAATGTTTTACAGAGTCCCGTTCGTGTCGTCCCGTACGTCTCGGATGGGACATTATATCCGTCTACAGCGTTATATATCTTAACTTAAGGCAGGCTAACATCTCGGATGCAGTATTTTACAACATTCCTGGCGTATCGGCCCATACTTCTCGGTGGGAACATTATATACGTCTATAACGTAATATAATCTAACCTAACACATCTAGCTCCTCGCTGGTAATGTTTTACAGAATCCCGTTTATGTCGTCCCGTACATCTCGGTTGGGATATTATATACGTCTATAGCGTTATATATCTTAAACTAAGGCAGGCTAACATCTCGGATGCAGTATTTTACAACATTCCTGGCGTATCGGCTCTACTTCTCGGTGGGAACATTATACACGTCTATAACGTAACATAACCTAACCTAACCCATCTGGCCCCTCGCTGGTAATGTTTTACAGAATCCCGTTCCTGTCGTCCCGTACGTCTCTGTTGGGACATTATAAACGTCTACAGCGTTATATATCCTAACCTAAGGCAGGCTAACATCTCGGTTGCTGTATTTTACAACATTCCTGGCGTATCGGCCCATACTTCTCAGTGGGAACATTATATACGTCTGTAACGTAACATAACCTAACCCATCCCATCTAGCCCCTCGCTGGTAATGTTTTACAGAATCCCGTTCCTGTCGTCCCGTACATCTCGGTTGGGATGTTATATACGTCTACAGCGATATATATCCTAACCTAAGGCAGGCTAACTTCTCGGATATAGTATTTTACAACATTCCTGGCATATCGGCCCCTACTTCTCGGTGGGAACATTGTATACGTTTATAACGTATCACAACCTAACCTAACACATCTAGCCCCTCGCTGGTAATGTTTTACAGAATCCCGTTTATGTCGTCCCGTACATCTCGGTTGGGATATTATATACGTCTATAGCGTTATATATCCTAACCTAAGGCAGGCTAACATCTCGGATGCAGTATGTTACAACAATCGTGGCGTATCGGCTCTACTTCTCGGTGGGAACTTTATATAGGTCTATAACGTAACATAACCTAACCTATCCCATCTAGCCCCTCGCTGGTAATATTTTACAGAATCCCGTTCCTGTCGTCCCGTACATCTCGGTTGGGATATTATATACGTCTACAGCGATATATATCCTAACGTAAGGCAGGCTAACATCTCAGATGTAGTATTTTACAACATTCTTGGAGTATCGGCCCCTACTTCTCGGTGGGAACATTATATACGTCTGTAACGTAACATAACCTAACCCATCCCATCTAGCCCCTCGCTGGTAATGTTTTACAGAATCCCGTTCCTGTCGTCCCGTACATCTCGGTTGGGATGTTATATACGTCTACAGCGGTATATATCCTAACGTAAGGCAGGCTAACATCTCGGATGTAGTATTTTACAACATTCTTGGAGTATCGGCCCCTACTTCTCGGTGGGAACATTATATACGTCTGTAACGTAACATAACCTAACCTATCCCATCTAGCCCCTCGTTGGCAATGTTTTACAGAATCCCGTTCGTGTCGTCCCGTACATCTCGGTTGGGATATTATATACGTCTACAGCGATATATATCCTAACGTAAGGCAGCCTAACATGTCGGATGTAGTATTTTACAACATTCTTCGAATATCGGCCCCTACTTCTCGGTGGGAACATTATATACGTCTATAACGTAACATAACCTAATCTAACCCATCTAGCCCCTCGCTGGTAATATTTTACACAATCCCGTTCGTGTCGTCCCGTACATCTCGGTTGGGATATTATATACGTCTGTTGCGTTATAAATCCTAACCTAAGGCAGGCTAACATCTCGGATGCAGTATTTTACAACATTCCTGGCGTATCGGCTCTACTTCTCGGTGGGAACATTATACACGTCTATAACGTAACATAACCTAACCTAACCCATCTAGCCCCTCGCTGGTAATGTTTTACAGAATCCCGTTCCTGTCGTCCCGTACGTCTCTGTTGGGACATTATAAACGTCTACAGCGTTATATATCCTAACCTAAGGCAGGCTAACATCTCGGTTGCTGTATTTTACAACATTCCTGGCGTATCGGCCCATACTTCTCAGTGGGAACATTATATACGTCTGTAACGTAACATAACCTAACCTATCCCATCTAGCCCCTCGTTGGCAATGTTTTACAGAATCCCGTTCGTGTCGTCCCGTACATCTCGGATGGGATATTATATACGTCTATAGCGTTATATATCTTAACCTAAGGCAGGCTAACATCTCGGATGCAGTATTTTACAACATTCCTGGCGTATCGGATCTACTTCTCGGTGGGAATATTATACACGTCTATAACGTAATATAATCTAACCTAACACATCTAGCCCCTCGCTGGTAATGTTTTGCAGAATCCCGTTTATGTCGTCCCGTACATCTCGGTTGGGATGATATATACGTCTACAGCGATATATATCCTAACGTAAGGCCGGCTAACATCTCGGATGTAGTATTTTACAACATTCCTGTAGGATCAGCCTCTACTTCTCGGTGGGAACATTATATACGTCTATAACGTAACATAACCTAACCTAACCCATCTAGCCCCTCGCTGGTAATGTTTTACAGAATCCCGTTCCTGTCGTCCCGTACGTCTCTGTTGGGACATTATAAACGTCTACAGCGTTATATATCCTAACCTAAGGCAGGCTAACATCTCGGTTGCTGTATTTTACAACATTCCTGGCGTATCGGCCCATACTTCTCGGTGGGAACTTTATATAGGTCTATAACGTAACATAACCTAACCTATCCCATCTAGCCCCTCGTTGGCAATGTTTTACAGAATCCCGTTCGTGTCGTCCCGTACATCTCGGTGGGGATATTATATACGTCTATAGCGTTATATATCTTAAACTAAGGCAGGCTAACATCTCGGATGCAGTATTTTACAACATTCCTGTAGGATCAGCCTCTACTTCTCGGTGGGAACATTATATACGTCTATAACGTAACATAACCTAACCTAACCCATCTAGCCCCTCGCTGGCAATGTTTTACACTATCCCATTCCTGCCGTCCCGTACGTCTCGGTTGGGACATTATAAACGTCTACAGCAATATATATCCTAACCTAAGGCAGGCTAACAGCTCGGATGAAGTATTTTACGCCGTTCCTGGCGTATCGGCCCCTATTTCACCGTGGGAACATTATACACTTCTATAACGTAACATAACCTAACCTAACCCATCTAGCCCCTCGCTGGCAATGTTTTACAGAATCCCGTTCCTGTCGTCCCGTACATCTCGGTTGGGATGTTATATACGTCTACAGCGATATATATCCTAACGTAAGGCCGGCTAACATCTCGGATGTAGTATTTTACAACATTCTTGGAGTATCGGCCCCTACTTCTCGGTGGGAACATTATATACGTCTGTAACGTAGCATAACCTAACCTATCCCATCTAGCCCCTCGTTGGCAATGTTTTACAGAATCCCGTTCGTTTCGTCCCGTACATCTCGGTTGGGATATTATATACGTCTACAGCGATACATATCCTAACCTAAGGCAGGCTAACTTCTCGGATATAGTATTATACAACATTCCTGTAGGATCAGCCTCTACTTCTCGGTGGGAACATTATATACGTCTATAACGTAACATAACCTAACCTAACCCATCTAGCCCCTCGCTGGTAATGTTTTACAGAATCCCGTTCCTGTCGTCCCGTACGTCTCTGTTGGGACATTATAAACGTCTACAGCGTTATATATCCTAACCTAAGGCAGGCTAACATCTCGGTTGCTGTATTTTACAACATTCCTGGCGTATCGGCCCATACTTCTCGGTGGGAACTTTATATAGGTCTATAACGTAACATAACCTAACCTATCCCATCTAGCCCCTCGTTGGCAATGTTTTACAGAATCCCGTTCGTGTCGTCCCGTACATCTCGGTGGGGATATTATATACGTCTATAGCGTTATATATCTTAAACTAAGGCAGGCTAACATCTCGGATGCAGTATTTTACAACATTCCTGGCGTATCGGCTCTACTTCTCGGTGGGAACATTATACACGTCTATAACGTAACATAACCTAACCTAACCCATCTAGCCCCTCGCTGGTAATGTTTTACAGAATCCCATTCCTGTCGTCCCGTGCATCTCGGATGGGATATTATATACGTCTATAGCGTTATATATCTTAACCTAAGGCAGGCTAACATCTCGGATGCAGTATTTTACAACATTCCTGGCGTATCGGCCCATACTTCTCGGTGGGAACATTATATACGTCTATAACGTAATATAATCTAACCTAACACATCTAGCTCCTCGCTGGTAATGTTTTACAGAATCCCGTTTATGTCGTCCCGTACATCTCGGTTGGGATATTATATACGTCTATAGCGTTATATATCCTAACCTAAGGCAGGCTAACATCTCGGATGCAGTATGTTACAACATTCCTGGCGTATCGGCTCTACTTCTCGGTGGGAACATTATACACGTCTATAACGTAACATACCCTAACCTAACCAATCTAGCCCCTCGCTGGCAATGTTTTACAGAATCCCGTTCGTGTCGTCCCGTACGTCTCGGATGGGACATTATATACGTCTACAGCGTTATATTTCCTAAGGTAAGGCAGGCTAACATCTCGGATGTAGTATTTTACAACATTCTTGGAGTATCGGCCCATACTTCTCGGTGGGAACAATATATACGTCTATAAAGTAACATAACCTAACCTAACCCATCTAGCCCCTCGTTGGCAATGTTTTACAGAATCCCGTTCGTGTCGTCCCGTACATCTCGGTTGGGATATTATATACGTCTATAGCGTTATATATCTTAAACTAAGGCAGGCTAACATCTCGGATGCAGTATTTTACAACATTCCTGGCGTATCGGCTCTACTTCTCGGTGGGAACATTATACACGTCTATAACGTAACATAACCTAACATAACCCATCTAGCCCCTCGCTGGTAATGTTTTACAGAATCCCGTTCCTGTCGTCCCGTACATCTCGGATGGGATGTTATATATGTCTACAGCGATATATATCCTAACGTAAGGCAGGCTAACATCTCGGATGTAGTATTTTACAACATTCTTGGAGTATCGGCCCCTACTTCTCGGTGGGAACATTATACAGGTCTATAACGTAACATAACCTAACCTAACACATCTAGCCCCTCGCTGGTAATGTTTTACAGAGTCCCGTTCGTGTCGTCCCGTACGTCTCGGATGGGACATTATATCCGTCTACAGCGTTATATATCTTAACTTAAGGCAGGCTAACATCTCGGATGCAGTATTTTACAACATTCCTGGCGTATCGGCCCATACTTCTCGGTGGGAACATTATATACGTCTATAACGTAATATAATCTAACCTAACACATCTAGCTCCTCGCTGGTAATGTTTTACAGAATCCCGTTTATGTCGTCCCGTACATCTCGGTTGGGATATTATATACGTCTATAGCGTTATATATCTTAAACTAAGGCAGGCTAACATCTCGGATGCAGTATTTTACAACATTCCTGGCGTATCGGCTCTACTTCTCGGTGGGAACATTATACACGTCTATAACGTAACATAACCTAACCTAACCCATCTGGCCCCTCGCTGGTAATGTTTTACAGAATCCCGTTCCTGTCGTCCCGTACGTCTCTGTTGGGACATTATAAACGTCTACAGCGTTATATATCCTAACCTAAGGCAGGCTAACATCTCGGTTGCTGTATTTTACAACATTCCTGGCGTATCGGCCCATACTTCTCAGTGGGAACATTATATACGTCTGTAACGTAACATAACCTAACCCATCCCATCTAGCCCCTCGCTGGTAATGTTTTACAGAATCCCGTTCCTGTCGTCCCGTACATCTCGGTTGGGATGTTATATACGTCTACAGCGATATATATCCTAACCTAAGGCAGGCTAACTTCTCGGATATAGTATTTTACAACATTCCTGGCATATCGGCCCCTACTTCTCGGTGGGAACATTGTATACGTTTATAACGTATCACAACCTAACCTAACACATCTAGCCCCTCGCTGGTAATGTTTTACAGAATCCCGTTTATGTCGTCCCGTACATCTCGGTTGGGATATTATATACGTCTATAGCGTTATATATCCTAACCTAAGGCAGGCTAACATCTCGGATGCAGTATGTTACAACATTCGTGGCGTATCGGCTCTACTTCTCGGTGGGAACTTTATATAGGTCTATAACGTAACATAACCTAACCTATCCCATCTAGCCCCTCGCTGGTAATATTTTACAGAATCCCGTTCCTGTCGTCCCGTACATCTCGGTTGGGATATTATATACGTCTACAGCGATATATATCCTAACGTAAGGCAGGCTAACATCTCAGATGTAGTATTTTACAACATTCTTGGAGTATCGGCCCCTACTTCTCGGTGGGAACATTATATACGTCTGTAACGTAACATAACCTAACCCATCCCATCTAGCCCCTCGCTGGTAATGTTTTACAGAATCCCGTTCCTGTCGTCCCGTACATCTCGGTTGGGATGTTATATACGTCTACAGCGGTATATATCCTAACGTAAGGCAGGCTAACATCTCGGATGTAGTATTTTACAACATTCTTGGAGTATCGGCCCCTACTTCTCGGTGGGAACATTATATACGTCTGTAACGTAACATAACCTAACCTATCCCATCTAGCCCCTCGTTGGCAATGTTTTACAGAATCCCGTTCGTGTCGTCCCGTACATCTCGGTTGGGATATTATATACGTCTACAGCGATATATATCCTAACGTAAGGCAGCCTAACATGTCGGATGTAGTATTTTACAACATTCTTCGAATATCGGCCCCTACTTCTCGGTGGGAACATTATATACGTCTATAACGTAACATAACCTAATCTAACCCATCTAGCCCCTCGCTGGTAATATTTTACACAATCCCGTTCGTGTCGTCCCGTACATCTCGGTTGGGATATTATATACGTCTGTTGCGTTATAAATCCTAACCTAAGGCAGGCTAACATCTCGGATGCAGTATTTTACAACATTCCTGGCGTATCGGCTCTACTTCTCGGTGGGAACATTATACACGTCTATAACGTAACATAACCTAACCTAACCCATCTAGCCCCTCGCTGGTAATGTTTTACAGAATCCCGTTCCTGTCGTCCCGTACGTCTCTGTTGGGACATTATAAACGTCTACAGCGTTATATATCCTAACCTAAGGCAGGCTAACATCTCGGTTGCTGTATTTTACAACATTCCTGGCGTATCGGCCCATACTTCTCAGTGGGAACATTATATACGTCTGTAACGTAACATAACCTAACCTATCCCATCTAGCCCCTCGTTGGCAATGTTTTACAGAATCCCGTTCGTGTCGTCCCGTACATCTCGGATGGGATATTATATACGTCTATAGCGTTATATATCTTAACCTAAGGCAGGCTAACATCTCGGATGCAGTATTTTACAACATTCCTGGCGTATCGGATCTACTTCTCGGTGGGAATATTATACACGTCTATAACGTAATATAATCTAACCTAACACATCTAGCCCCTCGCTGGTAATGTTTTGCAGAATCCCGTTTATGTCGTCCCGTACATCTCGGTTGGGATGATATATACGTCTACAGCGATATATATCCTAACGTAAGGCCGGCTAACATCTCGGATGTAGTATTTTACAACATTCCTGTAGGATCAGCCTCTACTTCTCGGTGGGAACATTATATACGTCTATAACGTAACATAACCTAACCTAACCCATCTAGCCCCTCGCTGGTAATGTTTTACAGAATCCCGTTCCTGTCGTCCTGTACGTCTCTGTTGGGACATTATAAACGTCTACAGCGTTATATATCCTAACCTAAGGCAGGCTAACATCTCGGTTGCTGTATTTTACAACATTCCTGGCGTATCGGCCCATACTTCTCGGTGGGAACTTTATATAGGTCTATAACGTAACATAACCTAACCTATCCCATCTAGCCCCTCGTTGGCAATGTTTTACAGAATCCCGTTCGTGTCGTCCCGTACATCTCGGTGGGGATATTATATACGTCTATAGCGTTATATATCTTAAACTAAGGCAGGCTAACATCTCGGATGCAGTATTTTACAACATTCCTGTAGGATCAGCCTCTACTTCTCGGTGGGAACATTATATACGTCTATAACGTAACATAACCTAACCTAACCCATCTAGCCCCTCGCTGGCAATGTTTTACACTATCCCATTCCTGCCGTCCCGTACGTCTCGGTTGGGACATTATAAACGTCTACAGCAATATATATCCTAACCTAAGGCAGGCTAACAGCTCGGATGAAGTATTTTACGCCGTTCCTGGCGTATCGGCCCCTATTTCACCGTGGGAACATTATACACGTCTATAACGTAACATAACCTAACCTAACCCATCTAGCCCCTCGCTGGCAATGTTTTACAGAATCCCGTTCCTGTCGTCCCGTACATCTCGGTTGGGATGTTATATACGTCTACAGCGATATATATCCTAACGTAAGGCCGGCTAACATCTCGGATGTAGTATTTTACAACATTCTTGGAGTATCGGCCCCTACTTCTCGGTGGGAACATTATATACGTCTGTAACGTAGCATAACCTAACCTATCCCATCTAGCCCCTCGTTGGCAATGTTTTACAGAATCCCGTTCGTTTCGTCCCGTACATCTCGGTTGGGATATTATATACGTCTACAGCGATACATATCCTAACCTAAGGCAGGCTAACTTCTCGGATATAGTATTATACAACATTCCTGTAGGATCAGCCTCTACTTCTCGGTGGGAACATTATATACGTCTATAACGTAACATAACCTAACCTAACCCATCTAGCCCCTCGCTGGTAATGTTTTACAGAATCCAGTTCCTGTCGTCCCGTACGTCTCTGTTGGGACATTATAAACGTCTACAGCGTTATATATCCTAACCTAAGGCAGGCTAACATCTCGGTTGCTGTATTTTACAACATTCCTGGCGTATCGGCCCATACTTCTCGGTGGGAACTTTATATAGGTCTATAACGTAACATAACCTAACCTATCCCATCTAGCCCCTCGTTGGCAATGTTTTACAGAATCCCGTTCGTGTCGTCCCGTACATCTCGGTGGGGATATTATATACGTCTATAGCGTTATATATCTTAAACTAAGGCAGGCTAACATCTCGGATGCAGTATTTTACAACATTCCTGGCGTATCGGCCCATACTTCTCGGTGGGAACTTTATATAGGTCTATAACGTAACATAACCTAACCTATCCCATCTAGCCCCTCGTTGGCAATGTTTTACAGAATCCCGTTCGTGTCGTCCCGTACGTCTCGGTGGGGATATTATATACGTCTATAGCGTTATATATCTTAAACTAAGGCAGGCTAACATCTCGGATGCAGTATTTTACAACATTCCTGGCGTATCGGCTCTACTTCTCGGTGGGAACATTATACACGTCTATAACGTAACATAACCTAACCTAACCCATCTAGCCCCTCGCTGGTAATGTTTTACAGAATCCCATTCCTGTCGTCCCGTGCATCTCGGATGGGATATTATATACGTCTATAGCGTTATATATCTTAACCTAAGGCAGGCTAACATCTCGGATGCAGTATTTTACAACATTCCTGGCGTATCGGCCCATACTTCTCGGTGGGAACATTATATACGTCTATAACGTAATATAATCTAACCTAACACATCTAGCTCCTCGCTGGTAATGTTTTACAGAATCCCGTTTATGTCGTCCCGTACATCTCGGTTGGGATATTATATACGTCTATAGCGTTATATATCCTAACCTAAGGCAGGCTAACATCTCGGATGCAGTATGTTACAACATTCCTGGCGTATCGGCTCTACTTCTCGGTGGGAACATTATACACGTCTATAACGTAACATACCCTAACCTAACCAATCTAGCCCCTCGCTGGCAATGTTTTACAGAATCCCGTTCGTGTCGTCCCGTACGTCTCGGATGGGACATTATATACGTCTACAGCGTTATATTTCCTAAGGTAAGGCAGGCTAACATCTCGGATGTAGTATTTTACAACATTCTTGGAGTATCGGCCCATACTTCTCGGTGGGAACAATATATACGTCTATAAAGTAACATAACCTAACCTAACCCATCTAGCCCCTCGTTGGCAATGTTTTACAGAATCCCGTTCGTGTCGTCCCGTACATCTCGGTTGGGATATTATATACGTCTATAGCGTTATATATCTTAAACTAAGGCAGGCTAACATCTCGGATGCAGTATTTTACAACATTCCTGGCGTATCGGCTCTACTTCTCGGTGGGAACATTATACACGTCTATAACGTAACATAACCTAACATAACCCATCTAGCCCCTCGCTGGTAATGTTTTACAGAATCCCGTTCCTGTCGTCCCGTACATCTCGGATGGGATGTTATATATGTCTACAGCGATATATATCCTAACGTAAGGCAGGCTAACATCTCGGATGTAGTATTTTACAACATTCTTGGAGTATCGGCCCCTACTTCTCGGTGGGAACATTATACAGGTCTATAACGTAACATAACCTAACCTAACACATCTAGCCCCTCGCTGGTAATGTTTTACAGAGTCCCGTTCGTGTCGTCCCGTACGTCTCGGATGGGACATTATATCCGTCTACAGCGTTATATATCTTAACTTAAGGCAGGCTAACATCTCGGATGCAGTATTTTACAACATTCCTGGCGTATCGGCTCTACTTCTCGGTGGGAACATTATACACGTCTATAACGTAACATAACCTAACCTATCCCATCTAGCCCCTCGCTGGTAATATTTTACAGAATCCCGTTCCTGTCGTCCCGTACATCTCGGTTGGGATATTATATACGTCTACAGCGATATATATCCTAACGTAAGGCAGGCTAACATCTCAGATGTAGTATTTTACAACATTCTTGGAGTATCGGCCCCTACTTCTCGGTGGGAACATTATATACGTCTGTAACGTAACATAACCTAACCCATCCCATCTAGCCCCTCGCTGGTAATGTTTTACAGAATCCCGTTCCTGTCGTCCCGTACATCTCGGTTGGGATGTTATATACGTCTACAGCGGTATATATCCTAACGTAAGGCAGGCTAACATCTCGGATGTAGTATTTTACAACATTCTTGGAGTATCGGCCCCTACTTCTCGGTGGGAACATTATATACGTCTGTAACGTAACATAACCTAACCTATCCCATCTAGCCCCTCGTTGGCAATGTTTTACAGAATCCCGTTCGTGTCGTCCCGTACATCTCGGTTGGGATATTATATACGTCTACAGCGATATATATCCTAACGTAAGGCAGCCTAACATGTCGGATGTAGTATTTTACAACATTCTTCGAATATCGGCCCCTACTTCTCGGTGGGAACATTATATACGTCTATAACGTAACATAACCTAATCTAACCCATCTAGCCCCTCGCTGGTAATATTTTACACAATCCCGTTCGTGTCGTCCCGTACATCTCGGTTGGGATATTATATACGTCTGTTGCGTTATAAATCCTAACCTAAGGCAGGCTAACATCTCGGATGCAGTATTTTACAACATTCCTGGCGTATCGGCTCTACTTCTCGGTGGGAACATTATACACGTCTATAACGTAACATAACCTAACCTAACCCATCTAGCCCCTCGCTGGTAATGTTTTACAGAATCCCGTTCCTGTCGTCCCGTACGTCTCTGTTGGGACATTATAAACGTCTACAGCGTTATATATCCTAACCTAAGGCAGGCTAACATCTCGGTTGCTGTATTTTACAACATTCCTGGCGTATCGGCCCATACTTCTCAGTGGGAACATTATATACGTCTGTAACGTAACATAACCTAACCTATCCCATCTAGCCCCTCGTTGGCAATGTTTTACAGAATCCCGTTCGTGTCGTCCCGTACATCTCGGATGGGATATTATATACGTCTATAGCGTTATATATCTTAACCTAAGGCAGGCTAACATCTCGGATGCAGTATTTTACAACATTCCTGGCGTATCGGATCTACTTCTCGGTGGGAATATTATACACGTCTATAACGTAATATAATCTAACCTAACACATCTAGCCCCTCGCTGGTAATGTTTTGCAGAATCCCGTTTATGTCGTCCCGTACATCTCGGTTGGGATGATATATACGTCTACAGCGATATATATCCTAACGTAAGGCCGGCTAACATCTCGGATGTAGTATTTTACAACATTCCTGTAGGATCAGCCTCTACTTCTCGGTGGGAACATTATATACGTCTATAACGTAACATAACCTAACCTAACCCATCTAGCCCCTCGCTGGTAATGTTTTACAGAATCCCGTTCCTGTCGTCCTGTACGTCTCTGTTGGGACATTATAAACGTCTACAGCGTTATATATCCTAACCTAAGGCAGGCTAACATCTCGGTTGCTGTATTTTACAACATTCCTGGCGTATCGGCCCATTCTTCTCGGTGGGAACTTTATATAGGTCTATAACGTAACATAACCTAACCTATCCCATCTAGCCCCTCGTTGGCAATGTTTTACAGAATCCCGTTCGTGTCGTCCCGTACATCTCGGTGGGGATATTATATACGTCTATAGCGTTATATATCTTAAACTAAGGCAGGCTAACATCTCGGATGCAGTATTTTACAACATTCCTGTAGGATCAGCCTCTACTTCTCGGTGGGAACATTATATACGTCTATAACGTAACATAACCTAACCTAACCCATCTAGCCCCTCGCTGGCAATGTTTTACACTATCCCATTCCTGCCGTCCCGTACGTCTCGGTTGGGACATTATAAACGTCTACAGCAATATATATCCTAACCTAAGGCAGGCTAACAGCTCGGATGAAGTATTTTACGCCGTTCCTGGCGTATCGGCCCCTATTTCACCGTGGGAACATTATACACGTCTATAACGTAACATAACCTAACCTAACCCATCTAGCCCCTCGCTGGCAATGTTTTACAGAATCCCGTTCCTGTCGTCCCGTACATCTCGGTTGGGATGTTATATACGTCTACAGCGATATATATCCTAACGTAAGGCCGGCTAACATCTCGGATGTAGTATTTTACAACATTCTTGGAGTATCGGCCCCTACTTCTCGGTGGGAACATTATATACGTCTGTAACGTAGCATAACCTAACCTATCCCATCTAGCCCCTCGTTGGCAATGTTTTACAGAATCCCGTTCGTTTCGTCCCGTACATCTCGGTTGGGATATTATATACGTCTACAGCGATACATATCCTAACCTAAGGCAGGCTAACTTCTCGGATATAGTATTATACAACATTCCTGTAGGATCAGCCTCTACTTCTCGGTGGGAACATTATATACGTCTATAACGTAACATAACCTAACCTAACCCATCTAGCCCCTCGCTGGTAATGTTTTACAGAATCCAGTTCCTGTCGTCCCGTACGTCTCTGTTGGGACATTATAAACGTCTACAGCGTTATATATCCTAACCTAAGGCAGGCTAACATCTCGGTTGCTGTATTTTACAACATTCCTGGCGTATCGGCCCATACTTCTCGGTGGGAACTTTATATAGGTCTATAACGTAACATAACCTAACCTATCCCATCTAGCCCCTCGTTGGCAATGTTTTACAGAATCCCGTTCGTGTCGTCCCGTACATCTCGGTGGGGATATTATATACGTCTATAGCGTTATATATCTTAAACTAAGGCAGGCTAACATCTCGGATGCAGTATTTTACAACATTCCTGGCGTATCGGCCCATACTTCTCGGTGGGAACTTTATATAGGTCTATAACGTAACATAACCTAACCTATCCCATCTAGCCCCTCGTTGGCAATGTTTTACAGAATCCCGTTCGTGTCGTCCCGTACGTCTCGGTGGGGATATTATATACGTCTATAGCGTTATATATCTTAAACGAAGGCAGGCTAACATCTCGGATGCAGTATTTTACAACATTCCTGGCGTATCGGCTCTACTTCTCGGTGGGAACATTATACACGTCTATAACGTAACATAACCTAACCTAACCCATCTAGCCCCTCGCTGGTAATGTTTTACAGAATCCCATTCCTGTCGTCCCGTGCATCTCGGATGGGATATTATATACGTCTATAGCGTTATATATCTTAACCTAAGGCAGGCTAACATCTCGGATGCAGTATTTTACAACATTCCTGGCGTATCGGCCCATACTTCTCGGTGGGAACATTATATACGTCTATAACGTAATATAATCTAACCTAACACATCTAGCTCCTCGCTGGTAATGTTTTACAGAATCCCGTTTATGTCGTCCCGTACATCTCGGTTGGGATATTATATACGTCTATAGCGTTATATATCCTAACCTAAGGCAGGCTAACATCTCGGATGCAGTATGTTACAACATTCCTGGCGTATCGGCTCTACTTCTCGGTGGGAACATTATACACGTCTATAACGTAACATACCCTAACCTAACCAATCTAGCCCCTCGCTGGCAATGTTTTACAGAATCCCGTTCGTGTCGTCCCGTACGTCTCGGATGGGACATTATATACGTCTACAGCGTTATATTTCCTAAGGTAAGGCAGGCTAACATCTCGGATGTAGTATTTTACAACATTCTTGGAGTATCGGCCCATACTTCTCGGTGGGAACAATATATACGTCTATAAAGTAACATAACCTAACCTAACCCATCTAGCCCCTCGTTGGCAATGTTTTACAGAATCCCGTTCGTGTCGTCCCGTACATCTCGGTTGGGATATTATATACGTCTATAGCGTTATATATCTTAAACTAAGGCAGGCTAACATCTCGGATGCAGTATTTTACAACATTCCTGGCGTATCGGCTCTACTTCTCGGTGGGAACATTATACACGTCTATAACGTAACATAACCTAACATAACCCATCTAGCCCCTCGCTGGTAATGTTTTACAGAATCCCGTTCCTGTCGTCCCGTACATCTCGGATGGGATGTTATATATGTCTACAGCGATATATATCCTAACGTAAGGCAGGCTAACATCTCGGATGTAGTATTTTACAACATTCTTGGAGTATCGGCCCCTACTTCTCGGTGGGAACATTATACAGGTCTATAACGTAACATAACCTAACCTAACACATCTAGCCCCTCGCTGGTAATGTTTTACAGAGTCCCGTTCGTGTCGTCCCGTACGTCTCGGATGGGACATTATATCCGTCTACAGCGTTATATATCTTAACTTAAGGCAGGCTAACATCTCGGATGCAGTATTTTACAACATTCCTGGCGTATCGGCTCTACTTCTCGGTGGGAACATTATACACGTCTATAACGTAACATAACCTAACCTAACCCATCTGGCCCCTCGCTGGTAATGTTTTACAGAATCCCGTTCCTGTCGTCCCGTACGTCTCTGTTGGGACATTATAAACGTCTACAGCGTTATATATCCTAACCTAAGGCAGGCTAACATCTCGGTTGCTGTATTTTACAACATTCCTGGCGTATCGGCCCATACTTCTCAGTGGGAACATTATATACGTCTGTAACGTAACATAACCTAACCCATCCCATCTAGCCCCTCGCTGGTAATGTTTTACAGAATCCCGTTCCTGTCGTCCCGTACATCTCGGTTGGGATGTTATATACGTCTACAGCGATATATATCCTAACCTAAGGCAGGCTAACTTCTCGGATATAGTATTTTACAACATTCCTGGCATATCGGCCCCTACTTCTCGGTGGGAACATTGTATACGTTTATAACGTATCACAACCTAACCTAACACATCTAGCCCCTCGCTGGTAATGTTTTACAGAATCCCGTTTATGTCGTCCCGTACATCTCGGTTGGGATATTATATACGTCTATAGCGTTATATATCCTAACCTAAGGCAGGCTAACATCTCGGATGCAGTATGTTACAACATTCGTGGCGTATCGGCTCTACTTCTCGGTGGGAACTTTATATAGGTCTATAACGTAACATAACCTAACCTATCCCATCTAGCCCCTCGCTGGTAATATTTTACAGAATCCCGTTCCTGTCGTCCCGTACATCTCGGTTGGGATATTATATACGTCTACAGCGATATATATCCTAACGTAAGGCAGGCTAACATCTCAGATGTAGTATTTTACAACATTCTTGGAGTATCGGCCCCTACTTCTCGGTGGGAACATTATATACGTCTGTAACGTAACATAACCTAACCCATCCCATCTAGCCCCTCGCTGGTAATGTTTTACAGAATCCCGTTCCTGTCGTCCCGTACATCTCGGTTGGGATGTTATATACGTCTACAGCGGTATATATCCTAACGTAAGGCAGGCTAACATCTCGGATGTAGTATTTTACAACATTCTTGGAGTATCGGCCCCTACTTCTCGGTGGGAACATTATATACGTCTGTAACGTAACATAACCTAACCTATCCCATCTAGCCCCTCGTTGGCAATGTTTTACAGAATCCCGTTCGTGTCGTCCCGTACATCTCGGTTGGGATATTATATACGTCTACAGCGATATATATCCTAACGTAAGGCAGCCTAACATGTCGGATGTAGTATTTTACAACATTCTTCGAATATCGGCCCCTACTTCTCGGTGGGAACATTATATACGTCTATAACGTAACATAACCTAATCTAACCCATCTAGCCCCTCGCTGGTAATATTTTACACAATCCCGTTCGTGTCGTCCCGTACATCTCGGTTGGGATATTATATACGTCTGTTGCGTTATAAATCCTAACCTAAGGCAGGCTAACATCTCGGATGCAGTATTTTACAACATTCCTGGCGTATCGGCTCTACTTCTCGGTGGGAACATTATACACGTCTATAACGTAACATAACCTAACCTAACCCATCTAGCCCCTCGCTGGTAATGTTTTACAGAATCCCGTTCCTGTCGTCCCGTACGTCTCTGTTGGGACATTATAAACGTCTACAGCGTTATATATCCTAACCTAAGGCAGGCTAACATCTCGGTTGCTGTATTTTACAACATTCCTGGCGTATCGGCCCATACTTCTCAGTGGGAACATTATATACGTCTGTAACGTAACATAACCTAACCTATCCCATCTAGCCCCTCGTTGGCAATGTTTTACAGAATCCCGTTCGTGTCGTCCCGTACATCTCGGATGGGATATTATATACCTCTATAGCGTTATATATCTTAACCTAAGGCAGGCTAACATCTCGGATGCAGTATTTTACAACATTCCTGGCGTATCGGATCTACTTCTCGGTGGGAATATTATACACGTCTATAACGTAATATAATCTAACCTAACACATCTAGCCCCTCGCTGGTAATGTTTTGCAGAATCCCGTTTATGTCGTCCCGTACATCTCGGTTGGGATGATATATACGTCTACAGCGATATATATCCTAACGTAAGGCCGGCTAACATCTCGGATGTAGTATTTTACAACATTCCTGTAGGATCAGCCTCTACTTCTCGGTGGGAACATTATATACGTCTATAACGTAACATAACCTAACCTAACCCATCTAGCCCCTCGCTGGTAATGTTTTACAGAATCCCGTTCCTGTCGTCCCGTACGTCTCTGTTGGGACATTATAAACGTCTACAGCGTTATATATCCTAACCTAAGGCAGGCTAACATCTCGGTTTCTGTATTTTACAACATTCCTGGCGTATCGGCCCATACTTCTCGGTGGGAACTTTATATAGGTCTATAACGTAACATAACCTAACCTATCCCATCTAGCCCCTCGTTGGCAATGTTTTACAGAATCCCGTTCGTGTCGTCCCGTACATCTCGGTGGGGATATTATATACGTCTATAGCGTTATATATCTTAAACTAAGGCAGGCTAACATCTCGGATGCAGTATTTTACAACATTCCTGTAGGATCAGCCTCTACTTCTCGGTGGGAACATTATATACGTCTATAACGTAACATAACCTAACCTAACCCATCTAGCCCCTCGCTGGCAATGTTTTACACTATCCCATTCCTGCCGTCCCGTACGTCTCGGTTGGGACATTATAAACGTCTACAGCAATATATATCCTAACCTAAGGCAGGCTAACAGCTCGGATGAAGTATTTTACGCCGTTCCTGGCGTATCGGCCCCTATTTCACCGTGGGAACATTATACACGTCTATAACGTAACATAACCTAACCTAACCCATCTAGCCCCTCGCTGGCAATGTTTTACAGAATCCCGTTCCTGTCGTCCCGTACATCTCGGTTGGGATGTTATATACGTCTACAGCGATATATATCCTAACGTAAGGCCGGCTAACATCTCGGATGTAGTATTTTACAACATTCTTGGAGTATCGGCCCCTACTTCTCGGTGGGAACATTATATACGTCTGTAACGTAGCATAACCTAACCTATCCCATCTAGCCCCTCGTTGGCAATGTTTTACAGAATCCCGTTCGTTTCGTCCCGTACATCTCGGTTGGGATATTATATACGTCTACAGCGATACATATCCTAACCTAAGGCAGGCTAACTTCTCGGATATAGTATTATACAACATTCCTGTAGGATCAGCCTCTACTTCTCGGTGGGAACATTATATACGTCTATAACGTAACATAACCTAACCTAACCCATCTAGCCCCTCGCTGGTAATGTTTTACAGAATCCCGTTCCTGTCGTCCCGTACGTCTCTGTTGGGACATTATAAACGTCTACAGCGTTATATATCCTAACCTAAGGCAGGCTAACATCTCGGTTGCTGTATTTTACAACATTCCTGGCGTATCGGCCCATACTTCTCGGTGGGAACTTTATATAGGTCTATAACGTAACATAACCTAACCTATCCCATCTAGCCCCTCGTTGGCAATGTTTTACAGAATCCCGTTCGTGTCGTCCCGTACATCTCGGTGGGGATATTATATACGTCTATAGCGTTATATATCTTAAACTAAGGCAGGCTAACATCTCGGATGCAGTATTTTACAACATTCCTGGCGTATCGGCTCTACTTCTCGGTGGGAACATTATACACGTCTATAACGTAACATAACCTAACATAACCCATCTAGCCCCTCGCTGGTAATGTTTTACAGAATCCCGTTCCTGTCGTCCCGTACATCTCGGATGGGATGTTATATACGTCTACAGCGATATATATCCTAACGTAAGGCAGGCTAACATCTCGGATGTAGTATTTTACAACATTCTTGGAGTATCGGCCCCTACTTCTCGGTGGGAACATTATACAGGTCTATAACGTAACATAACCTAACCTAACACATCTAGCCCCTCGCTGGTAATGTTTTACAGAGTCCCGTTCGTGTCGTCCCGTACGTCTCGGATGGGACATTATATCCGTCTACAGCGTTATATATCTTAACTTAAGGCAGGCTAACATCTCGGATGCAGTATTTTACAACATTCCTGGCGTATCGGCCCATACTTCTCGGTGGGAACATTATATACGTCTATAACGTAATATAATCTAACCTAACACATCTAGCTCCTCGCTGGTAATGTTTTACAGAATCCCGTTTATGTCGTCCCGTACATCTCGGTTGGGATATTATATACGTCTATAGCGTTATATATCGTAACCTAAGGCAGGCTAACATCTCGGATGCAGTATGTTACAACATTCCTGGCGTATCGGCTCTACTTCTCGGTGGGAACATTATACACGTCTATAACGTAACATACACTAACCTAACCCATCTAGCCCCTCGCTGGCAATGTTTTACAGAATCCCGTTCGAGTCGTCCCGTACATCTCGGTTGGGATATTATATACGTCTACAGCGATATATATCCTAACGTAAGGCAGCCTAACATGTCGGATGTAGTATTTTACAACATTCTTGGAGTATCGGCCCCTACTTCTCGGTGGGAGCATTATATACGTTTATAACGTAACATAACCTAATCTAACCCATCTAGCCCCTCGCTGGTAATATTTTACAGAATCCCGTTCGTGTCGTCCCGTACATCTCGGTTGGGATATTATATACGTCTATAGCGTTATAAATCCTAACCTAAGGCAGGCTAACATCTCGGATGCAGTATTTTACAACATTCCTGGCGTATCGGCTCTACTTCTCGGTGGGAACATTATACACGTCTATAACGTAACATAACCTAACCTAACCCATCTAGCCCCTCGCTGGTAATGTTTTACAGAATCCCGTTCCTGTCGTCCCGTACATCTCGGATGGGATATTATATACGTCTATAGCGTTATATATCTTAACCTAAGGCAGGCTAACATCTCGGATGCAGTATTTTACAACATTCCTGGCGTATCGGCCCATACTTCTCGGTGGGAACATTATATACGTCTATAACGTAATATAATCTAACCTAACACATCTAGCTCCTCGCTGGTAATGTTTTACAGAATCCCGTTTATGTCGTCCCGTACATCTCGGTTGGGATATTATATACGTCTATAGTGTTATATATCCTAACCTAAGGCAGGCTAACATCTCGGATGCAGTATGTTACAACATTCCTGGCGTATCGGCTCTACTTCTCGGTGGGAACATTATACACGTCTATAACGTAACATACCCTAACCTAACCAATCTAGCCCCTCGCTGGCAATGTTTTACAGAATCCCGTTCGTGTCGTCCCGTACGTCTCGGATGGGACATTATATACGTCTACAGCGTTATATTTCCTAAGGTAAGGCAGGCTAACATCTCGGATGTAGTATTTTACAACATTCTTGGAGTATCGGCCCATACTTCTCGGTGGGAACAATATATACGTCTATAAAGTAACATAACCTAACCTAACCCATCTAGCCCCTCGTTGGCAATGTTTTACAGAATCCCGTTCGTGTCGTCCCGTACATCTCGGTTGGGATATTATATACGTCTATAGCGTTATATATCTTAAACTAAGGCAGGCTAACATCTCGGATGCAGTATTTTACAACATTCCTGGCGTATCGGCTCTACTTCTCGGTGGGAACATTATACACGTCTATAACGTAACATAACCTAACATAACCCATCTAGCCCCTCGCTGGTAATGTTTTACAGAATCCCGTTCCTGTCGTCCCGTACATCTCGGATGGGATGTTATATACGTCTACAGCGATATATATCCTAACGTAAGGCAGGCTAACATCTCGGATGTAGTATTTTACAACATTCTTGGAGTATCGGCCCCTACTTCTCGGTGGGAACATTATATAGGTCTATAACGTAACATAACCTAACCTAACACATCTAGCCCCTCGCTGGTAATGTTTTACAGAGTCCCGTTCGTGTCGTCCCGTACGTCTCGGATGGGACATTATATCCGTCTACAGCGTTATATATCTTAACTTAAGGCAGGCTAACATCTCGGATGCAGTATTTTACAACATTCCTGGCGTATCGGCCCATACTTCTCGGTGGGAACATTATATACGTCTATAACGTAATATAACCTAACCTAACCCATCTAGCCCCTCGCTGGTAATGTTTTACAGAATCCCGTTCCTGTCGTCCCGTACGTCTCTGTTGGGACATTATAAACGTCTACAGCGTTATATATCCTAACCTAAGGCAGGCTAACATCTCGGTTGCTGTATTTTACAACATTCCTGGCGTATCGGCCCATACTTCTCGGTGGGAACTTTATATAGGTCTATAACGTAACATAACCTAACCTATCCCATCTAATCCCTCGTTCGCAATGTTTTACAGAATCCCGTTCGTGTCGTCCCGTACATCTCGGATGGGATATTGCATACGTCTATAGCGTTATATATCTTTACCTAAGGCAGGCTAACATCTCGGATGCAGTATTTTACAACATTCCTGGCGTATCGGCTCTACTTCTCGGTGGAAACATTATACACGTCTATAACGTAACATAACCTAACCTAACCCATCTAGCCCCTCGCTGGTAATGTTTTACAGAATCCCGTTCCTGTCGTCCCGTACGTCTCTGTTGGGACATTATAAACGTCTACAGCGTTATATATCCTAACCTAAGGCAGGCTAACATCTCGGTTGCTGTATTTTACAACATTCCAGGCGTATCAGCCCATACTTCTCGGTGGGAACTTTATATAGGTCTATAACGTAACATAACCTAACCTATCCCATCTAGCCTCTCGTTCGCAATGTTTTACAGAATCCCGTTCGTGTCGTCCCGTACATCTCGGATGGGATATTGCATACGTCTATAGCGTTATATATCTTTACCTAAGGCAGGCTAACATCTCGGATGCAGTATTTTACAACATTCCTGGCATATCGGCCCATACTTCTCGGTGGGAACATTATATACGTCTATAACGTAATATAATCTAACCTAACACATCTAGCTCCTCGCTGGTAATGTTTTACAGAATCCCGTTTATGTCGTCCCGTACATCTCGGTTGGGATATTATATACGTCTATAGCGTTATATATCGTAACCTAAGGCAGGCTAACATCTCGGATGCAGTATGTTACAACATTCCTGGCGTATCGGCTCTACTTCTCGGTGGGAACATTATACACGTCTATAACGTAACATACACTAACCTAACCCATCTAGCCCCTCGCTGGCAATGTTTTACAGAATCCCGTTCGTGTCGTCCCGTACATCTCGGTTGGGATATTATATACGTCTACAGCGATATATATCCTAACGTAAGGCAGCCTAACATGTCGGATGTAGTATTTTACAACATTCTTGGAATATCGGCCCCTACTTCTCGGTGGGAGCATTATATACGTTTATAACGTAACATAACCTAATCTAACCCATCTAGCCCCTCGCTGGTAATATTTTACAGAATCCCGTTCGTGTCGTCCCGTACATCTCGGTTGGGATATTATATACGTCTATAGGGTTATAAATCCTAACCTAAGGCAGGCTAACATCTCGGATGCAGTATTTTACAACATTCCTGGCGTATCGGCTCTACTTCTCGGTGGGAACATTATACACGTCTATAACGTAACATAACCTAACCTAACCCATCTAGCCCCTCGCTGGTAATGTTTTACAGAATCCCGTTCCTGTCGTCCCGTGCATCTCGGATGGGATATTATATACGTCTATAGCGTTATATATCTTGACCTAAGGCAGGCTAACATCTCGGATGCAGTATTTTACAACATTCCTGGCGTATCGGCCCATACTTCTCGGTGGGAACATTATATACGTCTATAACGTAAGATAATCTAACCTAACACATCTAGCTCCTCGCTGGTAATGTTTTACAGAATCCCGTTTATGTCGTCCCGTACATCTCGGTTGGGATATTATATACGTCTATAGCGTTATATATCCTAACCTAAGGCAGGCTAACATCTCGGATGCAGTATGTTACAACATTCCTGGCGTATTGGCTCTACTTCTCGGTGGGAACATTATACACGTCTATAACGTAACATACCCTAACCTAACCAATCTAGCCCCTCGCTGGCAATGTTTTACAGAATCCCGTTCGTGTCGTCCCGTACGTCTCGGATGGGACATTATATACGTCTACAGCGTTATATTTCCTAAGGTAAGGCAGGCTAACATCTCGGATGTAGTATTTTACAACATTCTTGGAGTATCGGCCCATACTTCTCGGTGGGAACAATATATACGTCTATAAAGTAACATAACCTAACCTAACCCATCTAGCCCCTCGTTGGCAATGTTTTACAGAATCCCGTTCGTGTCGTCCCGTACATCTCGGTTGGGATATTATATACGTCTATAGCGTTATATATCTTAAACTAAGGCAGGCTAACATCTCGGATGCAGTATTTTACAACATTCCTGGCGTATCGGCTCTACTTCTCGGTGGGAACATTATACACGTCTATAACGTAACATAACCTAACATAACCCATCTAGCCCCTCGCTGGTAATGTTTTACAGAATCCCGTTCCTGTCGTCCCGTACATCTCGGATGGGATGTTATATACGTCTACAGCGATATATATCCTAACGTAAGGCAGGCTAACATCTCGGATGTAGTATCTTACAACATTCTTGGAGTATCGGCCCCTACTTCTCGGTGGGAACATTATATAGGTCTATAACGTAACATAACCTAACCTAACACATCTAGCCCCTCGCTGGTAATGTTTTACAGAGTCCCGTTCCTGTCGTCCCGTACGTCTCGGATGGGACATTATATCCGTCTACAGCGTTATATATCTTAACTTAAGGCAGGCTAACATCTCGGATGCAGTATTTTACAACATTCCTGGCGTATCGGCCCATACTTCTCGGTGGGAACATTATATACGTCTATAACGTAATATAACCTAACCTAACCCATCTAGCCCCTCGCTGGTAATGTTTTACAGAATCCCGTTCCTGTCGTCCCGTACGTCTCTGTTGGGACATTATAAACGTCTACAGCGTTATATATCCTAACCTAAGGCAGGCTAACATCTCGGTTGCTGTATTTTACAACATTCCTGGCGTATCGGCCCATACTTCTCGGTGGGAACTTTATATAGGTCTATAACGTAACATAACCTAACCTATCCCATCTAATCCCTCGTTCGCAATGTTTTACAGAATCCCGTTCGTGTCGTCCCGTACATCTCGGATGGGATATTGCATACGTCTATAGCGTTATATATCTTTACCTAAGGCAGGCTAACATCTCGGATGCAGTATTTTACAACATTCCTGGCGTATCGGCTCTACTTCTCGGTGGAAACATTATACACGTCTATAACGTAACATAACCTAACCTAACCCATCTGGCCCCTCGCTGGTAATGTTTTACAGAATCCCGTTCCTGTCGTCCCGTACGTCTCTGTTGGGACATTATAAACGTCTACAGCGTTATATATCCTAACCTAAGGCAGGCTAACATCTCGGATGTAGTATTTTAAAACGTTCTTGGAGTATCGGCCCCTACTTCTCGGTGGGAGCATTATATACGTCTATAACGTAACATAACCTAATCTAACCCATCTAGCCCCTCGCTGGTAATATTTTACAGAATCCCGTTCGTGTCGTCCCGTACATCTCGGTTGGGATATTATATACGTCTATAGGGTTATAAATCCTAACCTAAGGCAGGCTAACATCTCGGATGCAGTATTTTACAACATTCCTGGCGTATCGGCTCTACTTCTCGGTGGGAACATTATACACGTCTATAACGTAACATAACCTAACCTAACCCATCTAGCCCCTCGCTGGTAATGTTTTACAGAATCCCGTTCCTGTCGTCCCGTACGTCTCTGTTGGGACATTATAAACGTCTACAGCGTTATATATCCTAACCTAAGGCAGGCTAACATCTCGGTTGCTGTATTTTACAACATTCCAGGCGTATCAGCCCATACTTCTCGGTGGGAACTATATATAGGTCTATAACGTAACATAACCTAACCTATCCCATCTAGCCTCTCGTTCGCAATGTTTTACAGAATCCCGTTCGTGTCGTCCCGTACATCTCGGATGGGATATTGCATACGTCTATAGCGTTATATATCTTTACCTAAGGCAGGCTAACATCTCGGCTGCAGTATTTTACAACATTCCTGGCGTATCGGCTCTACTTCTCGGTGGAAACATTATACACGTCTATAACGTAACATAACCTAACCTAACCCATCTGGCCCCTCGCTGGTAATGTTTTACAGAATCCCGTTCCTGTCGTCCCGTACGTCTCTGTTGGGACATTATAAACGTCTACAGCGTTATATATCCTAACCTAAGGCAGGCTAACATCTCGGATGTAGTATTTTACAACATTCTTGGAGTATCGGCCCCTACTTCTCGGTGGGAACATTATACAGGTCTATAACGTAACATAACCTAACCTAACACATCTAGCCCCTCGCTGGTAATGTTTTACAGAGTCCCGTTCGTGTCGTCCCGTACGTCTCGGATGGGACATTATATCCGTCTACAGCGTTATATATCTTAACTTAAGGCAGGCTAACATCTCGGATGCAGTATTTTACAACATTCCTGGCGTATCGGCCCATACTTCTCGGTGGGAACATTATATACGTCTATAACGTAATATAATCTAACCTAACACATCTAGCTCCTCGCTGGTAATGTTTTACAGAATCCCGTTTATGTCGTCCCGTACATCTCGGTTGGGATATTATATACGTCTATAGCGTTATATATCGTAACCTAAGGCAGGCTAACATCTCGGATGCAGTATGTTACAACATTCCTGGCGTATCGGCTCTACTTCTCGGTGGGAACATTATACACATCTATAACGTAACATACACTAACCTAACCCATCTAGCCCCTCGCTGGCAATGTTTTACAGAATCCCGTTCGTGTCGTCCCGTACATCTCGGTTGGGATATTATATACGTCTACAGCGCTATATATCCTAACGTAAGGCAGCCTAACATGTCGGATGTAGTATTTTACAACATTCTTGGAGTATCGGCCCCTACTTCTCGGTGGGAGCATTATATACGTTTATAACGTAACATAACCTAATCTAACCCATCTAGCCCCTCGCTGGTAATATTTTACAGAATCCCGTTCGTGTCGTCCCGTACATCTCGGTTGGGATATTATATACGTCTATAGGGTTATAAATCCTAACCTAAGGCAGGCTAACATCTCGGATGCAGTATTTTACAACATTCCTGGCGTATCGGCTCTACTTCTCGGTGGGAACATTATACACGTCTATAACGTAACATAACCTAACCTAACCCATCTAGCCCCTCGCTGGTAATGTTTTACAGAATCCCGTTCCTGTCGTCCCGTACATCTCGGATGGGATATTATATACGTCTATAGCGTTATATATCTTAACCTAAGGCAGGCTAACATCTCGGATGCAGTATTTTACAACATTCCTGGCGTATCGGCCCATACTTCTCCGTGGGAACATTATATACGTCTATAACGTAATATAATCTAACCTAACACATCTAGCTCCTCGCTGGTAATGTTTTACAGAATCCCGTTTATGTCGTCCCGTACATCTCGGTTGGGATATTATATACGTCTATAGCGTTATATATCCTAACCTAAGGCAGGCTAACATCTCGGATGCAGTGTGTTACAACATTCCTGGCGTATCGGCTCTACTTCTCGGTGGGAACATTATACACGTCTATAACGTAACATACCCTAACCTAACCAATCTAGCCCCTCGCTGGCAATGTTTTACAGAATCCCGTTCGTGTCGTCCCGTGCGTCTCGGATGGGACATTATATACGTCTACAGCGTTATATTTCCTAAGATAAGGCAGGCTAACATCTCGGATGTAGTATTTTACAACATTCTTGGAGTATCGGCCCATACTTCTCGGTGGGAACAATATATACGTCTATAAAGTAACATAACCTAACCTAACCCATCTAGCCCCTCGTTGGCAATGTTTTACAGAATCCCGTTCGTGTCGTCCCGTACATCTCGGTTGGGATATTATATACGTCTATAGCGTTATATATCTTAAACTAAGGCAGGCTAACATCTCGGATGCAGTGTTTTACAACATTCCTGGCGTATCGGCTCTACTTCTCGGTGGGAACATTATACACGTCTATAACGTAACATAACCTAACATAACCCATCTAGCCCCTCGCTGGTAATGTTTTACAGAATCCCGTTCCTGTCGTCCCGTACATCTCGGATGGGATGTTATATACGTCTACAGCGATATATATCCTAACGTAAGGCAGGCTAACATCTCGGATGTAGTATTTTACAACATTCTTGGAGTATCGGCCCCTACTTCTCGGTGGGAACATTATATAGGTCTATAACGTAACATAACCTAACCTAACACATCTAGCCCCTCGCTGGTAATGTTTTACAGAGTCCCGTTCGTGTCGTCCCGTACGTCTCGGATGGGACATTATATCCGTCTACAGCGTTATATATCTTAACTTAAGGCAGGCTAACATCTCGGATGCAGTATTTTACAACATTCCTGGCGTATCGGCCCATACTTCTCGGTGGGAACATTATATACGTCTATAACGTAATATAACCTAACCTAACCCATCTAGCCCCTCGCTGGTAATGTTTTACAGAATCCCGTTCCTGTCGTCCCGTACGTCTCTGTTGGGACATTATAAACGTCTACAGCGTTATATATCCTAACCTAAGGCAGGCTAACATCTCGGTTGCTGTATTTTACAACATTCCTGGCGTATCGGCCCATACTTCTCGGTGGGAACTTTATATAGGTCTATAACGTAACATAACCTAACCTATCCCATCTAATCCCTCGTTCGCAATGTTTTACAGAATCCCGTTCGTGTCGTCCCGTACATCTCGGATGGGATATTGCATACGTCTATAGCGTTATATATCTTTACCTAAGGCAGGCTAAAATCTCGGATGCAGTATTTTACAACATTCCTGGCGTATCGGCTCTACTTCTCGGTGGAAACATTATACACGTCTATAACGTAACATAACCTAACCTAACCCATCTGGCCCCTCGCTGGTAATGTTTTACAGAATCCCGTTCCTGTCGTCCCGTACGTCTCTGTTGGGACATTATAAACGTCTACAGCGTTATATATCCTAACCTAAGGCAGGCTAACATCTCGGATGTAGTATTTTAAAACGTTCTTGGAGTATCGGCCCCTACTTCTCGGTGGGAGCATTATATACGTCTATAACGTAACATAACCTAATCTAACCCATCTAGCCCCTCGCTGGTAATATTTTACAGAATCCCGTTCGTGTCGTCCCGTACATCTCGGTTGGGATATTATATACGTCTATAGGGTTATAAATCCTAACCTAAGGCAGGCTAACATCTCGGATGCAGTATTTTACAACATTCCTGGCGTATCGGCTCTACTTCTCGGTGGGAACATTATACACGTCTATAACGTAACATAACCTAACCTAACCCATCTAGCCCCTCGCTGGTAATGTTTTACAGAATCCCGTTCCTGTCGTCCCGTACGTCTCTGTTGGGACATTATAAACGTCTACAGCGTTATATATCCTAACCTAAGGCAGGCTAACATCTCGGTTGCTGTATTTTACAACATTCCAGGCGTATCAGCCCATACTTCTCGGTGGGAACTATATATAGGTCTATAACGTAACATAACCTAACCTATCCCATCTAGCCTCTCGTTCGCAATGTTTTACAGAATCCCGTTCGTGTCGTCCCGTACATCTCGGATGGGATATTGCATACGTCTATAGCGTTATATATCTTTACCTAAGGCAGGCTAACATCTCGGCTGCAGTATTTTACAACATTCCTGGCGTATCGGCTCTACTTCTCGGTGGAAACATTATACACGTCTATAACGTAACATAACCTAACCTAACCCATCTGGCCCCTCGCTGGTAATGTTTTACAGAATCCCGTTCCTGTCGTCCCGTACGTCTCTGTTGGGACATTATAAACGTCTACAGCGTTATATATCCTAACCTAAGGCAGGCTAACATCTCGGATGTAGTATTTTACAACATTCTTGGAGTATCGGCCCCTACTTCTCGGTGGGAACATTATACAGGTCTATAACGTAACATAACCTAACCTAACACATCTAGCCCCTCGCTGGTAATGTTTTACAGAGTCCCGTTCGTGTCGTCCCGTACGTCTCGGATGGGACATTATATCCGTCTACAGCGTTATATATCTTAACTTAAGGCAGGCTAACATCTCGGATGCAGTATTTTACAACATTCCTGGCGTATCGGCCCATACTTCTCGGTGGGAACATTATATACGTCTATAACGTAATATAATCTAACCTAACACATCTAGCTCCTCGCTGGTAATGTTTTACAGAATCCCGTTTATGTCGTCCCGTACATCTCGGTTGGGATATTATATACGTCTATAGCGTTATATATCGTAACCTAAGGCAGGCTAACATCTCGGATGCAGTATGTTACAACATTCCTGGCGTATCGGCTCTACTTCTCGGTGGGAACATTATACACGTCTATAACGTAACATACACTAACCTAACCCATCTAGCCCCTCGCTGGCAATGTTTTACAGAATCCCGTTCGTGTCGTCCCGTACATCTCGGTTGGGATATTATATACGTCTACAGCGATATATATCCTAACGTAAGGCAGCCTAACATGTCGGATGTAGTATTTTACAACATTCTTGGAGTATCGGCCCCTACTTCTCGGTGGGAGCATTATATACGTTTATAACGTAACATAACCTAATCTAACCCATCTAGCCCCTCGCTGGTAATATTTTACAGAATCCCGTTCGTGTCGTCCCGTACATCTCGGTTGGGATATTATATACGTCTATAGCGTTATAAATCCTAACCTAAGGCAGGCTAACATCTCGGATGCAGTATTTTACAACATTCCTGGCGTATCGGCTCTACTTCTCGGTGGGAACATTATACACGTCTATAACGTAACATAACCTAACCTAACCCATCTAGCCCCTCGCTGGTAATGTTTTACAGAATCCCGTTCCTGTCGTCCCGTACATCTCGGATGGGATATTATATACGTCTATAGCGTTATATATCTTAACCTAAGGCAGGCTAACATCTCGGATGCAGTATTTTACAACATTCCTGGCGTATCGGCCCATACTTCTCGGTGGGAACATTATATACGTCTATAACGTAATATAATCTAACCTAACACATCTAGCTCCTCGCTGGTAATGTTTTACAGAATCCCGTTTATGTCGTCCCGTACATCTCGGTTGGGATATTATATACGTCTATAGCGTTATATATCCTAACCTAAGGCAGGCTAACATCTCGGATGCAGTATTTTACAACATTCCTGGCGTATCGGCTCTACTTCTCGGTGGAAACATTATACACGTCTATAACGTAACATAACCTAACCTAACCCATCTGGCCCCTCGCTGGTAATGTTTTACAGAATCCCGTTCCTGTCGTCCCGTACGTCTCTGTTGGGACATTATAAACGTCTACAGCGTTATATATCCTAACCTAAGGCAGGCTAACATCTCGGATGTAGTATTTTAAAACGTTCTTGGAGTATCGGCCCCTACTTCTCGGTGGGAGCATTATATACGTCTATAACGTAACATAACCTAATCTAACCCATCTAGCCCCTCGCTGGTAATATTTTACAGAATCCCGTTCGTGTCGTCCCGTACATCTCGGTTGGGATATTATATACGTCTATAGGGTTATAAATCCTAACCTAAGGCAGGCTAACATCTCGGATGCAGTATTTTACAACATTCCTGGCGTATCGGCTCTACTTCTCGGTGGGAACATTATACACGTCTATAACGTAACATAACCTAACCTAACCCATCTAGCCCCTCGCTGGTAATGTTTTACAGAATCCCGTTCCTGTCGTCCCGTACGTCTCTGTTGGGACATTATAAACGTCTACAGCGTTATATATCCTAACCTAAGGCAGGCTAACATCTCGGTTGCTGTATTTTACAACATTCCAGGCGTATCAGCCCATACTTCTCGGTGGGAACTATATATAGGTCTATAACGTAACATAACCTAACCTATCCCATCTAGCCTCTCGTTCGCAATGTTTTACAGAATCCCGTTCGTGTCGTCCCGTACATCTCGGATGGGATATTGCATACGTCTATAGCGTTATATATCTTTACCTAAGGCAGGCTAACATCTCGGCTGCAGTATTTTACAACATTCCTGGCGTATCGGCTCTACTTCTCGGTGGAAACATTATACACGTCTATAACGTAACATAACCTAACCTAACCCATCTGGCCCCTCGCTGGTAATGTTTTACAGAATCCCGTTCCTGTCGTCCCGTACGTCTCTGTTGGGACATTATAAACGTCTACAGCGTTATATATCCTAACCTAAGGCAGGCTAACATCTCGGATGTAGTATTTTACAACATTCTTGGAGTATCGGCCCCTACTTCTCGGTGGGAACATTATACAGGTCTATAACGTAACATAACCTAACCTAACACATCTAGCCCCTCGCTGGTAATGTTTTACAGAGTCCCGTTCGTGTCGTCCCGTACGTCTCGGATGGGACATTATATCCGTCTACAGCGTTATATATCTTAACTTAAGGCAGGCTAACATCTCGGATGCAGTATTTTACAACATTCCTGGCGTATCGGCCCATACTTCTCGGTGGGAACATTATATACGTCTATAACGTAATATAATCTAACCTAACACATCTAGCTCCTCGCTGGTAATGTTTTACAGAATCCCGTTTATGTCGTCCCGTACATCTCGGTTGGGATATTATATACGTCTATAGCGTTATATATCGTAACCTAAGGCAGGCTAACATCTCGGATGCAGTATGTTACAACATTCCTGGCGTATCGGCTCTACTTCTCGGTGGGAACATTATACACGTCTATAACGTAACATACACTAACCTAACCCATCTAGCCCCTCGCTGGCAATGTTTTACAGAATCCCGTTCGTGTCGTCCCGTACATCTCGGTTGGGATATTATATACGTCTACAGCGATATATATCCTAACGTAAGGCAGCCTAACATGTCGGATGTAGTATTTTACAACATTCTTGGAGTATCGGCCCCTACTTCTCGGTGGGAGCATTATATACGTTTATAACGTAACATAACCTAATCTAACCCATCTAGCCCCTCGCTGGTAATATTTTACAGAATCCCGTTCGTGTCGTCCCGTACATCTCGGTTGGGATATTATATACGTCTATAGCGTTATAAATCCTAACCTAAGGCAGGCTAACATCTCGGATGCAGTATTTTACAACATTCCTGGCGTATCGGCTCTACTTCTCGGTGGGAACATTATACACGTCTATAACGTAACATAACCTAACCTAACCCATCTAGCCCCTCGCTGGTAATGTTTTACAGAATCCCGTTCCTGTCGTCCCGTACATCTCGGATGGGATATTATATACGTCTATAGCGTTATATATCTTAACCTAAGGCAGGCTAACATCTCGGATGCAGTATTTTACAACATTCCTGGCGTATCGGCCCATACTTCTCGGTGGGAACATTATATACGTCTATAACGTAATATAATCTAACCTAACACATCTAGCTCCTCGCTGGTAATGTTTTACAGAATCCCGTTTATGTCGTCCCGTACATCTCGGTTGGGATATTATATACGTCTATAGCGTTATATATCCTAACCTAAGGCAGGCTAACATCTCGGATGCAGTATGTTACAACATTCCTGGCGTATCGGCTCTACTTCTCGGTGGGAACATTATACACGTCTATAACGTAACATACCCTAACCTAACCAATCTAGCCCCTCGCTGGCAATGTTTTACAGAATCCCGTTCGTGTCGTCCCGTACGTCTCGGATGGGACATTATATACGTCTACAGCGTTATATTTCCTAAGATAAGGCAGGCTAACATCTCGGATGTAGTATTTTACAACATTCTTGGAGTATCGGCCCATACTTCTCGGTGGGAACAATATATACGTCTATAAAGTAACATAACCTAACCTAACCCATCTAGCCCCTCGTTGGCAATGTTTTACAGAATCCCGTTCGTGTCGTCCCGTACATCTCGGATGGGATATTGCATACGTCTATAGCGTTATATATCTTTACCTAAGGCAGGCTAACATCTCGGATGCAGTATTTTACAACATTCCTGGCGTATCGGCTCTACTTCTCGGTGGAAACATTATACACGTCTATAACGTAACATAACCTAACCTAACCCATCTGGCCCCTCGCTGGTAATGTTTTACAGAATCCCGTTCCTGTCGTCCCGTACGTCTCTGTTGGGACATTATAAACGTCTACAGCGTTATATATCCTAACCTAAGGCAGGCTAACATCTCGGATGCAGTATTTTACAACATTCCTGGCGTATCGGCTCTACTTCTCGGTGGGAACATTATACACGTCTATAACGTAACATAACCTAACCTAACCCATCTAGCCCCTCGCTGGTAATGTTTTACAGAATCCCGTTCCTGTCGTCCCGTACGTCTCTGTTGGGACATTATAAACGTCTACAGCGTTATATATCCTAACCTAAGGCAGGCTAACATCTCGGTTGCTGTACTTTACAACATTCCAGGCGTATCAGCCCATACTTCTCGGTGGGAACTTTATATAGGTCTATAACGTAACATAACCTAACCTATCCCATCTAGCCTCTCGTTCGCAATGTTTTACAGAATCCCGTTCGTGTCGTCCCGTACATCTCGGATGGGATATTGCATACGTCTATAGCGTTATACATCTTTACCTAAGGCAGGCTAACATCTCGGCTGCAGTATTTTACAACATTCCTGGCGTATCGGCTCTACTTCTCGGTGGAAACATTATACACGTCTATAACGTAACATAACCTAACCTAACCCATCTGGCCCCTCGCTGGTAATGTTTTACAGAATCCCGTTCCTGTCGTCCCGTACGTCTCTGTTGGGACATTATAAACGTCTACAGCGTTATATATCCTAACCTAAGGCAGGCTAACATCTCGGATGTAGTATTTTACAACATTCTTGGAGTATCGGCCCCTACTTCTCGGTGGGAACATTATATACGTCTATAACGTAACATAACCTAATCTAACCCATCTAGCCCCTCGCTGGTAATATTTTGCAGAATCCCGTTCGTGTCGTCCCGTACATCTCGGTTGGGATATTATATACGTCTACAGCGTTATATATCCTAACGTAAGACAGCCTAACATGTCGGATGTAGTATTTTACAACATTCTTGGAGTATCGGCCCCTACTTCTCGGTGGGAACTTTATATAGGTCTATAACGTAATATAATCTAACCTAACACATCTAGCTCCTCGCTGGTAATGTTTTACAGAATCCCGTTTATGTCGTCCCGTACATCTCGGTTGGGATATTATATACGTCTATAGCGTTATATATCCTAACCTAAGGCAGGCTAACATCTCGGATGCAGTATGTTACAACATTCCTGGCGTATCGGCTCTACTTCTCGGTGGGAACATTATACACGTCTATAACGTAACATACCCTAACCTAACCCATCTAGCCCCTCGCTGGCAATGTTTTACAGAATCCCGTTCGTGTCGTCCCGTACGTCTCGGATGGGACATTATATACGTCTACAGCGTTATATTTCCTAAGGTAAGGCAGGCAAACATCTCGGATGTAGTATTTTACAACATTCTTGGAGTATCGTCCCATACTTCTCGGTCGGAACATTATATACGTCTATAAAGTAACATAACCTAACCTAACCCATCTAGCCCCTCGTTGGCAATGTTTTACAGAATCCCGTTCGTGTCGTCCCGTACATCTCGGTTGGGGTATTATATACGTCTATAGCGTTATATATCTTAAACTAAGGCAGGCTAACATCTCGGATGCAGTATTTTACAACATTCCTGGCGTATCGGCTCTACTTCTCGGTGGGAACATTATACACGTCTATAACGTAACATAACCTAACATAACCCATCTAGCCCCTCGCTGGTAATGTTTTACAGAATCCCGTTCCTGTCGTCCCGTACATCTCGGATGGGATGTTATATACGTCTACAGCGATATATATCCTAACGTAAGGCAGGCTAACCTCTCGGATGTAGTATTTTACAACATTCTTGGAGTATCGGCCCCTACTTCTCGGTGGGAACATTATACAGGTCTATAACGTAACATAACCTAACCTAACACATCTAGCCCCTCGCTGGTAATGTTTTACAGAGTCCCGTTCGTGTCGTCCCGTACGTCTCGGATGGGACATTATATCCGTCTACAGCGTTATATATCTTAACTTAAGGCAGGCTAACATCTCGGATGCAGTATTTTACAACATTCCTGGCGTATCGGCCCATACTTCTCGGTGGGAACATTATATACGTCTATAACGTAATATAATCTAACCTAACACATCTAGCTCCTCGCTGGTAATGTTTTAC